>OU893351.1:10621684-11221684 GCA_918026875.4 Diatraea saccharalis
TTTTTCATTTCATAATGCTTCATTTATAATAGAAATAACATTCCCATTCTGAAATGATGAGTTTTTCTCATACCGTAGATAACGACGGTACAAATATATAATAAAGCAAAACAATACTAATTAAGTCCTTCGAGTTGTTTTAGAAAACAACAAAAAATAGTGAACTTAAAAATGGCGAGGATATAGTTATTTGTTAAGGCGACCACCCATTGTGTATTGTTAGCGGACTTTTCAACACTTTTATTGTTATATTTAGATGTCGATGTGTGATATACGACTTTAGTTTGCATGTATGTACTAGATGTAGCCAGAGCCCCAATTCTGTTTTCATTTTAATATGATCAAAATATGGTTATCTCTTTTTTTCTTTTGTACTAGTAACGATATTTTTTTTTGTAATTATTAAATTGACAAATAAGTCATTACAATTATCAAAATCATTTTCACTCTGATGTAATTCAACTTTCCGAGTGAATTTTCTATTAGTGACACATTATTATAAGCAAATATTTCCTTTTTTACACACGAGAATATTAGCCTTTTATTTTAACAACGATTTTATCATCACATTCGGGAATTCTTAAAAAGAACCCACATCGAAGATTCTGCTAGCAACGTCCATGTTTAATAAATCTATGACTGTAAGCACAGCAATGACACTCCCTTGCAAAAAGCGTTAAAAAGAATCGTAAAGCTAACAGGCTATCTACGCAGGATGGCGAATTGGGTATTGAAAATCTTATAAATTCAAATTCAAAATCATTTATTCAGTACAGACAAGTACTTGTGTATGCCGAAAGCTACGCCATCGGTTCGCAAATCAACGGCGGGAGACCTTGTACTGAAAAGAACCGGCAAGAAGCTCATTCAGGGCTGCTTTCTTTTTCTTATTTTATTTCATACAGTAATTACAAAAAAGAGATTTTTTCGTTAATCGATCAATATGCCGTGTCATATAAATTCATTGATAATAAAACTGTCATACAATTTCCATAATAAAAGACGTTTCGAATTTGACAGAAGCCAAAAAATATATAATTTGGTTTTCTCTTTGGATGTTTTGTCTTTGCATAAAACCAATTGAAAGTCAATAATTATATACGATACGATAGGGAAACCATGATTTTAGTAACGTATTGAAGTATTCAAGAAAAGAACCTACTCGATTGTAAATTACATACATTACTTCTGTGAATATTTTACAAACCCTTCACTCTAGCCAACCAATGTCATAGAAGAATTTCTAAAAAATCGTTAATACAATAAGGTTGGCGATAAATCCGCGTATAGTAACGAGCCATATATGCAAAAAACTGCGCTAGTGAAGTTAAATCCTTAGCGGCCAGTCCCGTATGTCTATCAGTGTTAACATCGTTTGGTTACCATACTTCTCTAAATTCAGACTCCATCGCGATGTCTAGAGCTAAAATAATAAAATTTCATGAATAAATTTATTATATCTGCACAAAAACAATTTTTAATAAAAATTATACCTGGTACAGTCTTTGAAGTTTCTCTTTTTGCACTTACGATGATCACTTTAGAAGAATTTTAGACTCATTCGTTTGTTGGTGGAGTCGACAAAAATAGACAAAGAGAAAAACATATATGATGTTGTATATCAAACAACATCATATATGTTGCTCAGATTCTATGAATGCCTAATACGGGGGATATTGTAGAGTATCTGAAACAGCGAAGGTACCATAACACCCAGATCCGAGACAATATAGAAAATTATTTTTTTTCATTGACCCCGACCAGTAATGGAACCCAGGACCTCAGAGATGACGACACCTTGAAATCGGCGTGCAAACCACTTGGCTACGGAGGTCGTCGTTTCATAATTGAGTAACATTATAACAATTTTTAAATTTTTGGTAGATGAAAATATGAATCATTCGCCCGCACTCCGCATGCGAGCCCTGTTGACTAATATAAATGATTCATTACACATTTGAAACGAAAACCGATAACTTACACCATGTTTTCAAGTTTATAATAATTGTCGTCGCTAATAATGCTTTACCAGGGATTCCTAAAATATTTTGGGCAAGAAACCCCTTTTCCAAAATGAACTACTAACTATTAACAACAACAAATGCAGCTGGCTTGACGTGCCTTCCGAAACACAGAGTACCTCTTAATAATATTTTTTGGTCACCTATGTATTTATGCATTTTGTGGTCTTACAAAATACTTTATAATTCAAAAACATATTTAAAATTTATTTATCTTTTATTTACTTCTTTATTGATTTACCAATATTAATTAAATAAGTAAATCAATTTCATCAAAGTTAAGAAAATATATAGAGACATAGAATCTTAAAGTTTCAAATAAGGGCATGTCTAAATTATTAGGGGTCAATTTTTAAACTTCGTCGACAACCAAAATCTATTTTTACTTGCTTTAGACATTCTATCATGATTTGATAAAGCTTTTATGCTGCATCAACCAATACAGGATCTATTGAAACAGTCTTCGAAATTGATATCGTTTCCATTTACCAAAGAATAAGGGCATTTTCTAGTTTAACGGAGTCGACAGTACATTAGTCGAAGACGATAAAATTGCCATAAAGGAAACGAAAGATGTAAAAAGCTTATAACGATTATTCTTAAGCATAAAATCTTTGGTGAATAGGTTTATATTAAAATTAAATGTCATAACTTAGAATGACGTACTTTTACTTACCCTAATGATAGTTATATTCTTCTTTCCGATACTAAATTTTCGCGTGAGTTTGTGTATTCATAAAAATGATCGTATGCATGACGTCAAAGCGAGTAGGGCTGGTAGGGGTCGAGCGGGGCTCGATAAAGTCATGTTATAAAAAGTTTGCGCATGAGGTTTTTGAAGATTGGGACCGCATTAACTCTAACATTGGTCCCAGCTGTTGGGTTGATTTAATTTTTATATTTGTCTTCCAGCTGCTGTTACTATCTATTGTTAAAAAAATATTGTTCCATTTAAATCCAGAACAGACAAATGAAAAAATGTTCACTGTAAAATTAAAACTCTGATTGACATGTAATTTTTATGTATGTATAGTTGAAATATTTTTGAAATAAAGAGTTTTATTTTGCTCATATTTTGACTATATTTTTATTGGCTTGAACAATAGATTTTTTCATTAATTTAAACGAAGAAAAAAATTAAATTGTATCAATCCGACAACTGGAACCGCAGTTCCAGTTAATATGGTCCCAGTCGCTGGAAACCTCCCATAAGAGCCAGTAATTTCTTTATTTTTTATGAATTTTACTCTTAGTTCCTTTTCGGACAAGGATGCGATGACTCAGTGTCTTAATTAATTTATGTACTAATCTAATTCTCATATATTTTAAAGTTTTCTATGGTCATCATCATCATCATCATCAGCAGCCCTTTTACGTCCCCACTGCAGGGGCTCAGGCCTTCCTATGTGGACGGCTAAGGAGGATGGGCCATGACCCTCCACGCTGACCCAATGCGGATTGGAGCCGACGGACTGGACTGCAAATGTAGCCGGGACCAACGGCTTAACGTGCCTTCCGAAGCACGGAGTAGCTCGAGATAATAATTTTTTTGGTCACCCATCCCGTAACCGACCCTTGCGAAAGTTGCTTAACGACAACGATCGCTCTTTCCCGCATGAGATTTATATTAATAAATTCACCCTTAGTCAAAGACATTTAATTAAAACAAAATTAAAGGGATACCCCGACATTAGGAGAAGTTAATACCCAAACTGAAAGTATATTAAACTTTAGTTATGAAAACTTTTAATTGATTTCCTTGATGAATATGTTTGTAATATTTTACAGAGTTTTGTTTTTTTTATTTATATATTTAAATAAACATTTTGGTTTGTTGTAGTTATCCGAATCACATTAAATTGGTCGAAACTATAACAAAACGTTTTAGACAAAACTGAAATTAACTAATATATTTAATTAAATATATAGGTAAAAAATAATAAACATAACATATCCCATTGTCGATTGCATATGTTATTATAAAGAAATATGAAAATATGTATAAACAAAAAAAATAGAATCATTGCAAGAGAGTTAGGTAGTCGCACCACTGTTCCTCAATAAAAAAAAAGGATACCGGAGTCTTCTTATCCGCGTGAGGTATAACGGAGCGGGTTTTACCAGATAGGCCTTCCACATTAACCTGCCCCTTTCAGAACGGGGTAGTTGGAAAGCCCTTATTTAAGGCCTATGGATGCATTTCCCTGCCTATCAAAATTAAAAAAAAAGGTTGTCGGACTCCTTCATGCAGATGTTTGGCGCTCGCAATTTAAAAAAATTATGCAATCTGTTATCTTGTAATTAAAACACAAAAATAACGATAATATCTCGGATGTGTTACGTGATCCATGCAGTATCCATTCAAGAACATTCCGTTCCGAATTTCGATCGATTATGTAGATTTGGATTATGTACACACGTGGACTTCTCGTGAACTTTGAATTGCTGCATGTGTGATTTGTAGTGCTATACCTGATTGAACGATCACCGGTTTGAATATATTCGGATTTCGAATTCAACGACTTTTCGTCGAATTGTTTGTATTTGGAATACATATTCTTGAGATTAATTTAGTTTACGTAACTACAGTTCAATATCTATTGTCTTTTCACTTTACGTACGAATCTTTTTATAGCGCAAGATGAAAATTGAGAAATAACAGTTTTTAAAAACATTTTTCACAGAGTAGTGAGCAAAGAGTAAAATAAAAGAGCATAGTACGAACTTACAATTTATAATTAGAAAATCTTGCGATGTCTGTGGTAATTTTCTCCAATAATAACATCATTGCTGCATATTTGTGGTGTCGCCGAAGCATATTTTCTTACTTACATTTTCTGACGCCATCTAGCGGTTTCTTGACTCTATCGATAGATAGTACATTCGTGTTTGTGTCAGAGCATACGTCTCATTAGGGTGCTAATGTAAACAAACGATGCGTTCTATTCAGAGCGCATTTCTTGTTACGAGCAAGATCTCTTGAGGTATTACTGTATCGTATGATTATTGCATGTGTGCTTTAGTTTTGTATGAAATACATTTAGTGATTTATTATATTCATATATAAGAATTACCATTCATTATTAATCAATTCATTAAAAATCATTATCATTATTTTTCTATTATTTAGATGTAAGGAGCCAATCATTAATTTCTAAAAGAAATGTTCGGAAAAGTTTGTTTCTTTAGTGCTGCCATCTATGTTGAATTATATAACACGAGCAACAGCGACAGACCACTCATGGTTGACAAAAATGACAAGTGCGCGCCAACTCTAACATCATATTTAAATTAGACACCAAACTTTTCCCATATTATTATTAGCTTTTATTATACACCCCGAAACTATTTTGACACCTAAACGAATAACAAAGTTAATGACAAAAGCGGGTAAATGAAATTTTGTTTTGAAACTGGGGGTTATCATGGAGATGTTATCGCAAGATGGCAGTCGTTATACCGTCCACGAAACTCGTCGTCCCGGAAGTAACTTAATAGCATTTGTTTTTAATCGAGTTTTTCTATCCCTTTCGAAGTGTTAAAATTTTTGTTTCATAAAAGAATGGAAATGAAACTTTTTAATAGCGTTCCGAATTGACAGAAAACCTATTTAAGCCCAAAACTTCTTTGAAAAATTCCATGAGAGAAGAAGATTAGAGAGAATATGAGATTGCAGTATCGCATGTTATCATATGCTCTACAATTTCTTAATGCATCCAAACATAATTCGAAAGCGAGATAATTTTGAGAAACCAACTCCTACATCCAGCTTTTTTATTCTTAATTTTAGGGCTGGCAAATAAATTACCTTTATGATTATACTACGGAAATATGCTGTATAATATTACTAGCTTCCCGCCAGGGCTACGCCCGTGTGATCCGGTATGATACAAATGAAGCTTCCTCTTGAATCACTCTGTATATAGATGGAAGTGGAATTAATAACGTGGTGTGTATTTTAAGAGATCTGAGCGTACAGATAGCGAGAAGCAACTTTGTTTTAAACTATGTACAACGCCCTCAAACTTCGATTTACGTTTTCAATCCATTTCCATATAGAACGAAAACTTAATCGACAATATATTATTTTTAACATTTCATATACTTTTATTTCTTAATGTTAAAGATGATGAATGCAATAATCCTCATACAGCTAAATAATATTAAAATCATTTGAAAATCGATGCGGCATTAAGACATTCAATTACCGTAGTCACCTCCAGGTGGTTGTAAATTACGCTTGACGTATAGCCTGCCAGCGAGGACGTCATTTTTTTTAATTACGCCTTTATAAGGGTCGAGCCATAGTCTTGAAAAAAGCGTTCTAAAGTTTTTTTTTTGATAATTAAATAATTGGTTATTTATCATGCGGAACATTGCCAAAGGCTTTCATGAATACCTTATCTTTTAAGGCTCAACGATATGTGCTTGTAACTAGGCGACCGATCGCCTACCTCTTCTTGCTATAGGGTGCGATATTTTAGCGATGTTTCAGCTATATTTCATTCCATTTTACTAGTTTAACATATACTTTAATTACGAATGATGAACCTTATGTCTAGAAATCTTATTTTAGTTGTTTGTAATATCAATCATGAATACCTTATCTTTTAAGGCTCAACGATATGTGCTTGTAACTAGGAGAGCGATCGCCTACCTCCTCTAGCTATAGGATGCGATATCTTAGCGATGTTTCAGCTATATTTCGTTCCATTTTACTAGTTTAACATGTACTTTAATTACGAATGATGAACCTTATGTCTAGAAATCTTATTTTAGTTGTTTGTAATATCAATTAAAGAATCAAAAAGTAGTCATACAAGAGAGGTCGATTGCCAAATGAGAAAATTCTACCTTATAATGTCTCTACAAAATCAAAATAGTAACATTTTCAATTATAAAGCAATAATAATTTCACATTAGATCGCTGACTTTATTGGAATCACTTAACATTTTACTGGATGTGCGTATTAAATTTCATTTCAACTCAGTATCTCGGAGAGCGGTCCAATTAGAAATTTTAATCCCAACTTTAATTCCACATTATAGCAACTTACGACTTAGCGCAATTAATAGAATCCAATATTTCGAATGTAGAACTTTCTGGACAACCGCCATCTTGAATTGAAACAGTACTTTCAAATGATTATCGCATACATTTTTAAGGCGTAAACACGTTAGTAGGCGTAACAACAAACATCTCATTATTATAAAAAACAGAAACAAAAGTCCTATAGTACTATAGGACTTTTGTTTTTGTTTTTTATAATTACATTACAGCATAATATTGGTACCACCCATTATAAAGAAAAATGTAAAAATCAATAATTGTACTGCGAAATGAAACCTTAATAATGTTGATTGACATAAAAAAGAGACGAAAATCGAATGCTCTCGTACTTGTTGGGAGTCACTTGACGCCGTCTCATTGAATTTTTGCATTCGTTTTTCAAAATTCAATATAAATCATTTGCAAACATAACTTTTGAGCTTTATCAATAAAGATACAAGGTCGATTTTCATGAAGCTTTTAAAAATCATTCTCTACTTTTAAGTTCTTGAATGACCAGGCGCCATCAACCTGTTTGTGCGGTGGCTTTTTACTTTTTCTGGGTTCCGTAAATAATTATGTATCATTCAGCATACTTCTTTTTATTTATAGTTACTACTATTATAAAGCGAAAAGATTTGATTGTTTGTTCGCGTTAATTAAGCTTTGAAAATACTGGACTACTTTAAAAAAAATCACATCTACTACATCACTCGAATTATTTATGTTATATGTTATAATTTAAAAAAGTAGTGTTAAAAAATCTTATAAATAATGTGATATCAGGAGTCATAAAAACGGGCGAGTATGAATGGAA
Source organism: Diatraea saccharalis (assembly GCA_918026875.4). Taxonomy (NCBI): domain Eukaryota; kingdom Metazoa; phylum Arthropoda; class Insecta; order Lepidoptera; family Crambidae; genus Diatraea; species Diatraea saccharalis. The sequence continues at coordinate 10,629,573 of OU893351.1, forward strand.
AGAGTAATGAAAGTTGATGAGGCGAAATTGTATGTATGGACCGCACTTGTGGCGTTCGGTACTCTCTGCCTACCATACGCAAATATCTTACGGAACCCTATTTTTTTCCAAAATAAAATATAGCCTATGTTACTCGTGGATAATGTAGCTTTCGAATGGTGAAAGAATTTTTAAAATCGGTGCAGTAGTTTTTGAGCCTATTCATTAGAAACAAACGTACAAACAAAGTTTTCATCTTTATAATATTAGTGTAGATAAATTGAAATTCAATATCAGTTTTGAAAGTGGAAAAAATTAGACAGTTTATTAATGAAATTTACCACAGTAAGGGCCTGCCTTTTACTCATTTTATACGACTAACACCCGGTTTCTGAATTGAGAATCCGAAGTTGAGCATCTCTCAAACCGTGCTTAAGCCATTTTAACCGTCAATAAAACAGGTTTTTATTACTGATTTATATTTTTAATTATTAGTTGAAAGCGATTTGATAAAACTAAGACTTTTTGCCACATGAAACGAAAAAAACTTAAGTCTTATTGTGCTTTTCTTAATTCAGATACTTGCCGATAGTGTTTTTATTTTTATTCTTTAATTTTAGGAAAGCTTTTCTGTATACACAGAATTTTATTGGAAAAAAAAATTGCTTGATAAGCTCGGTGGCGTAGTAGATAAGCGCCGTGGCACGCGATCGTTGTTGTTAACCAAGTTTCACAAGGCTGACCCACGGGATGGATGATCAAAATTATTATCTCGAGCTACTATACCCACGTTAAGCTGTGGGTCTCGGCTGCATTTGCAGTCGTTAATACCCTCCAATACGCATTGGGCCAGCGTGGAAGGTCATGACCCATCCTTCTTAACCATCCCTAGGGAAGACCTGAGTCCTGAAAAGGAAAAATAGCTGTTGAACATGACTTTTGTCACTTTTATTGTATATTACTCTTATTGCTGTATCTGCTGTCTGTGTTATGTTCAAAGTGCTATAAGTGCAGTCCAAGTTTAAGCTGTCAATTACAACTATGACCTCACTATATAATTACAATAAATGAATAGGTACTATTATATTGTTTAAATATTGAAATAAAGTTAAAAATAAATGTACGGACCCACTAGACTACTCCTCCTCCAATGCTCAACGATTTGTTTTTATTCAAAAAACTTTTCATTACAGTCGCAGATATTTTTTTTATCTTTCTTTTTAATTAAACTTATATTTGGAATAGTGTTGTTAAAATAGATGTATCGATAATATCGATAGTAATTTGTCTAGAGAATCGGTTGCACTTTAATTAGCTCTTTTAAATCATAAGCAATTACTATAGATTATTAATTAAATTATATTCTAAATAAAATCATATTGTACGCATATCAGATTATTACAAATCGCCAACTTGTTGTAATTAGTTTTTTTATTTAATAATCATCATTAAGGCATCATTAGTTTAAAATTGTAAATGTCGTTATCTAAGACTAAAAACTGATTTTGGCCATATTATAAGTTACGAGGAATTAAACTTTGACACATCAAAGCAATCAATGGTATTATTAGTTTAGTCATATATTTGAAGACTGTACACGGTAATCTTATGCGTTAATTAAGACGCCTTGAAGTAAAACCTGGGTGGTCTGCCCTAATAGCCAAAAACCTGGGAAAACTGCCCTATTGTAAATAAAGTCTGTTGACAGGATCAATGCTATCCTTTGTTCGTATTGAGTAATTTCATAGTTAAGAGAAAAATATCGATAGTGTAATTATTTTACAAGGTTTACTATCGATGGCGAAAATGTCGATATTTGAACAACACTTGGACATGTTTAATCGAGACAGTATGTACACCGGTTGAATTAATTTGGTACTAACGAGGATACGTTATAAATGGATGTGTATTTATTGATTAAGCTTACGATACTATACTTAATCAGAACTTAGGGTCATTTGTAATAACATGTTCGTGCTTGTTTCTTATTAATGTATCGAGGCGATGTTATTAATGGATAAATGATGTTAACAGAGGAACTCGATGAGTTGTGATACGGATATTAAGCAATTTTCGTTAAGGTCGATTATAGGATGGGTGACCAAAAATATATTTATTTCTTATATTTTCACGGGTACTATTCATAAATGAAACAACTTTTAAACGGTTTCATCGCTATTATGTATTTAGTTTTATTGACGTTTCGGACCCTTTACAGGTTCCGTGTTCACATAAGACTTTCTTTTAATTTCTTTTAATTAAGAGTATAGCTACTTCCAAAACATTACTTTGGACACATTACAAAATAACATATTTGTTGCAACGATTAGACATTTATTAAATTATCCTCAAAATTCATTTGTCTTGTTTATTGACCCCTAGCTACTAGATTTTATTCGTTCCAGTAATTGGACTGGATCCCAAGCCGATGGCATTTTAATAGAGAATTGGTATTTTAAAGGATGAAGGTTGGCATATATCAGGATCCAATAATTATGGTGGTGATGTCAATATAAATTAAAACTGAAGGTGATAGTTTGCTATCTGTGTAAAACGAAAAGGTCGACGAAAAAAGCTTTTGATTTTGCTAAAGCGGAAATTGTGCAACTTGTCACTATTTGAGCGCGCATACGCACATACGCACACTCGCACACGGACACACACACACACAAACACACACACACGCAACACACAGACACACACGCAAGTAAAGTTAATAAAGAAACATTTTTTTTACCTAATTTAGTTTTTATTATCATTACCGGCTCTTTTTTATTGTTTATTAAATAAACTATATAGTTTGTGTCATATTAAACAGAATATCATACTAACCAAACCTAACAAAGAGAATTACGAAATGCACGGCAATTGTAGTGGAATTAAGGGGCTATTATCTTAAATATTCTGCACATTGGCTCTCCAAACTCTATGTTGTATATTGAGACTTGTCTTTTAACGCCATTTACCAAGGAGGATTTTTAAGCAACGTTCGCAATGGCCGATTATGACATGGGTGACCAAAATTTATTATCTCGACCTCCACCGTGTTCAATTTTAAACAATTGGTCCCAGTTGCATCTGCAGTCGTTTCCCTCTTATCCGCACTGGGACATTAATAGGCTAAATAGTATTATGGTCTTCTTCTTTCTCCTGTTTTTTATCCCATTTTGTTTGGGTATGTCTTCTAGAATTTTTGCGCTACTCCGCGCAGTTATGGGTTCTCTCTTCTATTGTATTCGTATGGGTCATATAATTTTAATAGTTTGTATCATTGGCGGTTTTCCATGGCCTCATCTTATCGAGCGTATGATGACAAAAGTTCTAAAAGAAAAACTATTAAAGATCGATTCGGGCTTTGAGCTTTAAAATTCTATTTGAAAGTAAATTCTATTTCTCATTTTTATACAGTAAGTTTTACAGTCAATCTGTCAGTTAAAAAGTCAAAATAAAAATTTCGTACCTACTGTAGTCTCTCATTTAAAGAGTGCTTAAAAACTCTTATTCTATAAAACTAAGTAAAAAGTTTTAAAAGGAAAAAACAACAAAATAACATCAGTGTAATAATTCCTAACAAAGAATTTTGAATTTCGAATCTCAAAATTATAACCCCACGAATACATCGGCAAACTTATTTCAAAGGGAACTACAGAAAATGTCGCGAACACACTCGACGAAAAAAAAACCAACTCAAGCTAATAGGTAGAGATACGGTTTCAATGAAAATTTGCCCTCATCTTTTATTTAATTGTGATACAGTTCTTAAATTGAATAAATAAAAATATAATATTCAACATCATATACACTGCTCAGATTCCAATATGATTAGCTAATTCCCCCGTATTATGGAGTATCAGAGATCGTACCATAATACCCATATACGGGACAATATAGAAAAGTTAATTTTTCTACATTGACACGATCGGAAATCGAACAAGAGACCTCAGAGATGACTACAATTTTAAACCAAAAATAATTAAAACAAAATAAAGATTCCTAAAAAAGAATATTATAGATGCTTAAGTAGAAGCCATATTTTTATTAATTAAAATGGATATATTGTCAAATTCCTATAACTTTGTACATGACAACTTATAGCCGAAAAGAAAAAAAAAGGAATCTATATGTCTTCGATTATTTTTTGACAAGTTATTCTCTCTTGCTTATTATTTAACTAGCTTTCGCCAGCGTCTTCGCCCGCGTAGATCCTAGGGAAATGTTTAATGGGATAAAAAGTATCTAAGTAAGTCAGCTAATACCCTATCTGTATACCAAATTTCATCAAAATCCGTTCAGTAGTTTCGGCGTGATTGACGGACAAACATCCAAACATCAAAAACATCCAAACAAAGAAACTTTCACATTTATAATATTAATAGGATTCGAGTGATATTGAAAACAATTAAGACTTCAAACGTGCTAAAAAATGTTTTATTTATTGCTCGATTTTTATGATGACGGGTTTTCATAGAAATGACGTGCACGGAATATTGCTTATTTATTTAAGTAATCCGGTTCTAAATTATTAATCGACATTTTATCTAACATATATAATGTTTAAATATTTGTAAAAATATTTCTACGGCTGTATGGGTGGATTGCCTGAGCATTGATGAGAATATGCTCTGTAATAGCAAAATAGTAACAAGTGCTTGAAAGATTCATCAGTAATATTATCTCCTGGGTAGCTCGGTGGTTAGAACTAGAGCCTAGTGGATTTTTTTAGGCATTTTTTGTTAATAATATTATTCAGTATAGCATTGTGAATGCGACATTAATCAAATATAAACCTTTTTACAATCAAATAAAAGATGAGGGAATGAAATTCTCAATCGTATCTTAGACTATAAAGAATTTGCAGTCGCTCAGGTGCTGCCGAATGACCAGCAAGATATATCGAACATTCGAAAGTAAATCGTTAACAGAAGCGAAGTGCAAAAAGAAGTGCTCGTGTCGCTTTTTTGTGGACTGTACCGAGCTTCGGCGTACAACAGAGCTTAATATTTTACTCGCACGCTGTTACATGAATGTAAAGCTTGTTATTATTTAAGTCAGGTTCGAATTTCTTTGACGTGTTATTTTCGTTACTTGTCAATTTGGGACTCTCTTTGATTAGTGGAAAAGAGCATTTGTATCTTAAAGGACTCATTTGAAAAGATGTTGGTTTTGCTTATTTTTTACTAGAATTGTTTCTGGGAATCAATTTGACTTTATCAATAAATGAGCATAATATATATAAAGATATAGACACGCGATTGCATAGGTTTAGCGACATCTGCAAGAACCAGTTTTGGGATGGGGAAAAACAGGTAATTTGGCACTTCGTAGTTATTTGTGATTCAGAGCGCACATTAAGCCGTTAGTATTGGCTGTTTGTGCATTAATTAACATCCACCAATCGGCACAACCTGATAAGCAGATTTCCAATATGTTTATACATATTGGAGAATGGGTATACCATTCTCCAATATGTATAAACCTTAATTTATGTTTTATTTACTCTATATTTATAGAAACAAACATAAAATATCTAATGAAGATAAAACACCTACATTGCTTAGATCCTAAATTAAGTAGCTTAAGTTCTTGTCATATTACAGAACTCTGAAACATCTGAAATAGTGAAATATTCATTCCCGACCCGACACCAAGATTGCCTTTCCTTTCTTCGCAAACGAAATTTGGTATAATTTTAAACATTATTGTTATTGGTGAAGCCGCTTTAACTGTATATGGACTTACTAAAGTATTGATTTCTCTATGCGTGCAACTTCTAAATCAATATCTGGTATGCTTTAAGGTGTCCGGTATGCTTATGTCGCCGCCGCGGGCACTAGGAACCTAATAAGAGGTTGCATGTACGTTCACAATCCCACCTAAAACTGCTCCAAACGCCACCACAGCATTATCGAGAAAATTCAGATTATCTTGCACCGCAACACCAATATATTGAAACGCTTAAATTTCTTTGAATTTCCACATTATTAATTGCATTTCTAATAAAATGTAAGCAACAATTACAGTTAAAAGACCATATTAATTGTGCACAGTGCGGCTGTCGCTGGTTCGAGTCCCGGTGGTGTACATAGGTATGTAGGTACTCTCGATTGCACATAAGAGTTCTATCGGGTGTGCTCTAGGGACAATCTTCTTTCAGATTTTTCTTTGAATTCATAACTAACTGCATACTTTCCGATTAAGCACCCAAAGTGAGGTCTCCGCTATTCACACGCCGTCTCACCAAATATTACTAATATTAAAAGGTAGACAGTTCCAACGATTGTTGCGCCCTGTAGCTAGATATTTCTTCCGTGATATATTTTGTTAGTTCTGCTTTATGAATTTGTCAAGTATACCGTTAAATTGGCTTGCGGTCTGCGCTGTAACTATATTTGCCAGTAATCTGTTATAAGCTTCGACTACTCTGTCACTAGAGTGCTTGTGTGGACTAATAGAAGACGCATTTTCTAAATATATTAGAATAAAGGTGGGATACATAGTGGTAATATAGTACAACCTCACCTTCAGAGAATTTCTTCATCACCCTAGTATAATTTAGCGTTGGAAACTGTTTTTTGGCTTATGATAACCTATTTAAGTTCCTCATACATGTGTAATATCAACAGCTGTTTGTTCATTATGATAAATAAATATATTAAAGATCGATACGTATTTTGTGCAAATAATCTGCACATCACAGATTCATGTACCGCAGAATCATATAGAAAATATGCGAAATTTCGTTATGAGAGAAACAGAAATCCGCGGCAATATGAAAACTTTATTTTTAGAGATTTCGACACCTTTAAACTGGGGTTAACTAGTCAGCCATGGAGATCGTCATAGTACACATTTATGATAAAAAAAAAATATATATTTGAACAATTTTTGCTATAGGAAAACCACAACATATTTTTTTCATATATTCCTCATCAGTGAAAATTCTAGTTACCAAAAGTCGTATTTAACTTCGTAACTTAATTTTATGGAGCAAAAGGCTCCACAACATGTTATTTTGCAGATAATTCGTCGATGACAATGTCAAGGACAACATTTATGTTAAGAAAACAATGGAAAATAAATATGTTTTCCTCCCTCCCTGGGCAAAATAATAAATAAATAAATTATGCGTATTTAGTCCATCAGTCCGAAATAGATAAATATAAAGTAGTTAGTTTTTCGCTTCAGCTTAGTAAGAAACGGCTTATATAATAGCAATTAAAGTTAAAGCAGCTCGGTGACGTAGAGGATAAGCGCCGCGGCCCGCGATCGTTGTTGTTAAGCAACTTTCGCAAGGGTCGGTCACGGGATGGGTGACCGAAAAATTATTATCTCGAGCTACGTCGTGCTTCGGAAGGCACATTAAGCCGTCGGTCTCAGCCATTTGCAGTCGTTAATACCCTCCAATCCACATTGGGTCAGCGTGGAGGGCCATGGCCCATCCGCCTTAACCATGTATAAGGAATGGCATGTTAGACTTGTGAACCGTGAAAGTTAAACTGGTGAAATTTTCACAGATAATGTATTTCTGTTACCGCTTCAACAGCAAAGACTAAAAAATAGAATAAAATAAGTATTTAAGTGGGCTCTCATATAAAAAAACGTGATTTTTTGCTCGTTTCGGGTACAGAACCCTTCGTGCGCGTGAGTCCGACACACACTTGGCCGGTTGTTTTTTACATTTTATCTGAACTTCATTTGATTTGTCCATAAGAAAAATAAATTATTAGCAACGACCTTTTAAAAATCGTCGTGCCCTAATTAGTCGAAACATAAACGAATCATTCAACTGGATTGATTGTAAAATTGATTAAGCTTCTTATACAAAAAACTTCATTCATTCGTAAAAAGGTAATTGGCGCGGTGCCCATTCATTCCCTTACTCCGTCGCCGTCATTCATTCAGAACACGTCTCACAGCGGGCAAGTATTTTAACAAGCAAAAAGTATGGACACGCGTCCGCTTCACCCCACGATTGGAATAAACCCGCATCCACTGAGATAAAAGACTTGGATGAATTAGATTAAAAACAAACATTTCTACTTCACGGCGTTATATTGCAGGAATACTTTGCACTAGAGTCTATACTCGCACTTGTCTATTTGTGGGTGACTGTGACCACAACCTTTTTTAGGTCTAGATCTGACCCTGGATAATACACGATACGATATTTGTTACTAGGTTGAAAATAACAGTAGAACCTCGCTTATCATAATTTATTGGATCTGGCATTATTTTGTATAATCAAGAGTTAAAATATAACAAATATAAAATCAAACAAAAACAATACTCGTTACATAAAACAATACAATAAATCAAAAAATATAATGTATATTGCAATGCAGCTGCTTTTTGTAATTTCAAAACAAGTCAGAGTTTACAAGCCACAGGCCTAATGCATATCATGACAACCTAATGTTCAAATAATTGAGCGTTTCTTTTTCAGAATATATATTTATTATTTTTTATTTTTTCAGAAAAATTCTTTAGAAATTTAAAAAAACCAGTAAAAGTTACCTGTGGGTTGGTGACTCAAATCATGGAAAGGGAGAGATTGAGAGCTCCATAAGTACTTAAAAGTGACGATGTCATCAATTCAAGTAGATATCCGGGTCAGTAGTGAGTATGTTGACATTGTTTTTTAACAGTCTTTTAGATATATAAGCAAGATTCTACCACATATAAACGATTTTTTTTCTAATTTACCTAACCATCTGCCGAATACTTTAATTTAACCTTCGTGGTTCTCTGAAGTCTCGAAAACGACCATGCCAAAGAGTAATTCGGAAGGTTTTGTCTAGTAGGCCAACTGCACTGGACTACCGTCCTTTGCCCGTTTTCGTCCAGATTGATGAAACGTTAAGGTCGGTTCCCTTCGGAAGAACAGGGCCTTAAAAACGAGAAAAACGTAAGTTCTTTTATTTTATTGCAACAAACACGACACGATTTATTTTATAGTTACAAGTAGCTACAAAGTATAACGTCATAGATATTTGTATACGGTGCTAATACATGGACAAAAAGAGAGCGAAAAGCAGAAGATGGATCCTTGAAATGTAATGCTGGAGGAGTATGCTTGGTATATCATGGACTCAATTTAGAACTAACATCCCTATATTGAAAGAATAGAGTCAAACAGCATCTTTCTTCCATCGTACATTGCCGCATCCTCGCTTTCTTTGTTCTCGTCATACAGCGAGGGGTTCTGACATGGGACTTGAACCCATGACCGTTCGCAATCCGAGCGATCGTTCTTCTGCGAAAGATCATTGGGTTCGACAGTCTCAGAGTACAAGGGACAAAGCGGATTTTTTAAGCATTTTTCATTAATAAATAATAATATTTTATGCATATGAGTCAGTAAAGTAACAAACAACAATTTCATATTAAACATTTTAATACTATCATTCTTTCATATGCAAATGCAATATGAATATATTAATATTATTATTTATCTCGTAACTATTGCTTTTAATGAAATTTAGTAACAAAGATATTACTTCTAAAAATATACAAAAAAATATCTACACTTATTTTCCCACGCTTATGAACTTAAGAACATCCTCATACATTATATCGTACCCCTATTTAATAAGACATAGTATGCTGCGATACTTAATATTGATTTGTGGCAAGGGGAAGTTTAAACGGGAAAAACATGGCTGTATATGGGTCGTGTATAACGCAAACATATTAAGCAAACTTGGGCCTCACGCATGTTAAATCATAGAACGTTGACTAGAAAGACGTCGCATAAAAGAAATTATTAAAAATAGAAATAAGTACTGTTTGTTTATTGCATACTTTTATAAATGTATTTATTATTATATTTGATCAATTTTGCGTTCACAATGCTGTAGGTACTGAAATATATTCTTTAAAAAATGTCTAAAAAATCTACTCTGTCCCTGGCACTCTAGATAGGACTCGAACCCATGACCTTTTGCAATCTGGGCGACTGCTCTAACCATTAAGCTACCCAGGACCTAACAGGACTGACGAATTTTTCAAGCACTCGTTACGTTTTCGCTACTACAGAGCGTATTTTCGTCAATGTTCAGACAATCTATTCAAATTGCGGAAAGATTTTTTTTACATTTACTTAAACTTTCGATAAAGATGAAAATTTGTTCTATTACTCGTATTTTCAACTTTATCGAAAGTTTTTCCATTAAGAATAAATGTATTTATGTTTATTGTTTAGTATTCTTTGTATATGTCCATATAACACTTAATGGCCAAATACATTCTCTACCAGAAAATCATGTTGGAACGTGAATGTTAGGCAAATAGGATAATAAAGTAGTCAGTAACCAATTATAACACCTAAATATCAAAATATAGTCTAAAATATATCAAAAAATTAATTATGTAATAACATAAAATAATTAAAAACATAATAAATAAAGTTATAAAGACAAATATATTATAATACCTATATAAAATACATCACAGGACGCAAGCGAAATGACTATGAGTACATTCGGAGATAATGTACTATTACTTAACTCTCTATTGTTTTCTTAATTGATCTGATTGTTGTGTGTTTTGTTGTGGTTGTGTATTATTAATAATATATTGTAATTTCTGATACATAGAATATTGTTTAATGTTATAATTGAAATTAATGAAAAATGAAACTTTGACTGCGTAATTACAACCTATGTCACTCGCGTGCGATGTAGTTTCTTGTAGGTGAACAAAACTTTTAAAAGTTACTAGATAAGTCCAGTTTACTAGATAAGTCAATGACAACAAACAATCGAATATTCTTTATGTGTTTAGTATAGGGAACAATAATTCAATTTTATTGGCATTATGGAGGTACAGTTTCCTTCGTTGCGTCACGATAATTATAATATTAATTACTTGGAATGGTTTCTAGCAAATATCCTCATGTTATCTACCTGAATCTTTATCATTTTTAAAGTAAAACACCGCTTTATACATATATAACCTTCTCGCTTCCACCAGCCCGTGATCAAGGTAAAACCTCTGGTAAGATGTTCCAATATAGCAACGTCATCTGCTGACAACTGAAGTAAATTATGATGTAGTGACGTTGCCGAAATATATTTTCGGTACCTCTAAACCTTCTCCAAGCTGTAAAGGTCACGGTCTTCAAAAGTGATAAACAGTTGGCGTTATTACATAAATCGGAGTGGGATACGCGCAGGGCCGTCCATATAGGCAAAATAGGTAACTGCCTAGGGCGCTCCAATTTGGAGGGAGGCATGGCATTGCGAACCGATTACGTTTGCTCTAATTATTTGAACCTTAAACATGTATTACCTTAAAAGAACTTTGTACTTTTATTTTAAATCTAAAGATATGTTCGCGGTATTCAAAAGCACCTCTACAAAATTTTTATTTAAGGAGCTTAGTTTGTTATTAATAAGATTACACTCCTTAAACGGTGTGCTTACAATAGTGATTTTTATTATGGGTGTTGTCCCAGTTTTTGCCTAGGCCACCAAGATCCAGTGTTTTGCTTAGGCCGCCAAGATTCAGTGTTTTGGCTGGGGCACTAAGATCCAGTATTTTGCCTAGTGCGCCAAGATTCAATGTTTTGCCTAGAATACAAAGATCCAGTGTTTGCCTGGGGTGCCAAGATCCAGTGTATTGTCTGGAGTGCCAAATTTTATTGAATCACGTACGCGCCCTCTAGGGGTTCACCTTTTAACGGTAAAGGGTTCGCGACAAGATATACGTAATGGTGAGTCGATGGTTTAACAATGAAAAAATTGACTAAAATTACTTCTAAAATTGACGCAAATCGCGACAAAAAACCAGCCCTCACATTACAGAGATATTGGTTATGTCATTGTATTTGTTTCATTTTATTAAATTTTTTTATGGCATTACTGAATGGTTTATTTAGGGTTTCAGGTTCTCATCTGAAATCTTTTTCAAGGTTTCCAAATCCTGGCGTAAATGATTATATGTAACCATCGCCGCTTATCGCCACAGTAGGGCAAGTAATTGCTTTCATAACATTTCCACTACACACGAGAATGAATTAATGGCTTCTTACACTTTGTAAAGTAGCAAATGCAATTGCGAAGTAACAACTTAACAGAGGGAAAGTTTGCAAACATACAAGTTCCACGTGTCTGCTCATCGCAGTATTAAATTGATTAAATGGCACATTCCACAATTATATAGACGGCATTTAGCACAAAGAATTAATTTATTATCAAAGCGCCATCTAGCGTTAAGAATCTAATTATAATAAGGACTACAGAAAGGCTTCATCTTTTCCAACGGTTTATAAAATTGCCGTCTGGTAAATTATATATTGAAAAAAGTTCCCCTCTGAATGCAGATCTGCTTAACAAGCTTGACCGTCTTCTGAATAATTGCATTTGATTCGTTTAAAATACGCGAGTATTACCACGTGTCTGAATATAAATCTCAACTTAAATGGATGCCAATTCAGCAGTGCAGATCTATGCGTACTCTGATCACACTTTTTTTATTATTAGACTCTCCAAATACTCTTTCCTATCTTACATCCCACAATTCAATACTTGTGCACAAATCACAGTAAAAATCTCCGTTCTGCTTCTAATTGTTTGCTCTTCTGTCCATCACATCCCTCTGATGTTTTTCTTTCCTCTTTCATTGTTAAATCTATTCTCCTATGGAATTCTCTCCCCTTAGACCTTAGAATGTCTACTAGCCAGAATATGTTCAAAATGAAATTACGGATCTATATTTTGCAACAAATTCATTCCTTCAGTGGTTAGTCGTATTATATTTATGTAAAAGTCTATGTATATTTCTTATTATCATTATATTGATACTATTTATGTATTTTATATATACAGGTACATGTATGTATGTCAAATATCTGTTCTTCTATTTAGTTATTTTTTTCATATTGCCTTTGATTGCGCACCTTACCACTTATTTGTCTTCACACCACCCCACCTGGTAGGAAATGCTTCAGGCATTAAGTCCACTTATAATAAATAACTTCTTGAACTAAAGCGCAAGATTTAAATTTAATGTGAGCCCTACATTTGCTGCTTTAAAAAAGCATTTTCGAAAATGTAAGTTTTATCATCATAATCGTGAATACAAATTTTGTAACTTTTGTTCCGTATTATTAATTAAAAATTTTGTGGCCTGAATTTTTTTAACTTTCCTTAACTTATTTTGACTTTGAGACGCGAGACTCTTAGCACTCTTAGTGGCCTACTGTCTTTCAATCTTAATATAAAGGTGACTGACTGACATAGTGATCTATCAACGCACAGCCCAAATCACTGGACGGATCGGGCTGAAATATGGCATGCAGGTAGATGTTATGACGTAGGCATCCGTTAAGAAAGGATTTTGATCAATTCTACCCCCAAGGGGATAAAATAGAGGATGAAAGTCTGTATGAAACTTTGTCAATTTTAAACCGATCGGGCTGAGACTTTGCTTGAATAAAGGTACTATGATGTAGGCATCCCCTAAGAAAAGATTTTGATAAATTTCAGCCCTAACGGGATAAAATAAGGAATAACACTTTATTTCAGGTATTTTACACGATATAATGAATAAATATTCGTTAGAAACGCTGTTCAAAGTAACTTTACCACGCGGACGAAGTCGCGGGCAAAAGCTAGTATTACATTTTTAAATAGCATACAAACTTCTTCCATCTATCTATATAATCAAATTTCTTTAAAACTTATTACTTGTAATTAGTACTAAAGTCGCCATGTATAATCAATTTTGTACATTAAAATGAAAAAAAGTTCTTATTAGGGACTAATTACATTTATTCAACTCTTTTTAGTTTCTGTTCATAGAAAACAACGGTTTGTGTGAAGTTGCGTACTCATCCATTCCGCTTTCAGCGTCTGTTTAGGAACAAACGTTGGTCTTATTGTCTAATATTAAATTCTATCACAATTCATTTCGTTTGACACTTCCTACTAGTTTTCAAAGATATATGTAATTGTCACTTTGCTTAGACAATTCTGAACATCAAATAAACGTCATCTTTCATCATTCAATATCTTTCAAAAATCCTCGCGATCGCAATTGTGATCACATATCCCACATATTTACAGCGTGAAGTTCTTGAATATATTTCAAATGTCAAATTGAAAGTGTTGTATAAAAAAGGGACAAATTTTCATTTTATCATACAAGTTATAAATAAAGTACAGCGCTGTTGTGCCGCGTTCCTCGCTATTCCACAGTATTCATTAACGACCTCCGTAGCCGTGTGTGTCTCGCCATCTCTGAGGTCCCGGGTTCGATTCCCGGTCGGGTCAATGTAGAAAAGGCACTTTCTCTATTGTCTCGGGTCTGGGTGTTGTTATATCTTGGTTGTCTCAGATACTCCATAATACGGGGGCTTTAGCTACTCATTTCGGAGCCTGAGTTGTATGTGATGTTGTTTAATCTTTATTTATTATTATTATTCAGCCCTGCCCATTAATCTGTAACTCTGGCAACTTCTGAGGACAATCGAAATTAATTGTTCACAGAGCTCTGTGGGCAAGTGGTTATTACACGATTCTGGTACTCCGCTATTTAATTTTTAAATCACTGATCCTTAGGCATTTGTTATATATATTTTTTAATTTAGATGAAATTATTCATTCTGCCAATGTCAAGTGAATAAATTAATATCTGCATGTAAAATGAAAATGAAATGTATGAAAGATGGCGATGATCCCAAAATAACAGTTTATCGATAAAAGATCAAATGTCAAAATGGAGTTTAGAGATCGCCGATATTAACATTCCAAAATTTCAAAGAATTGAGAAAATACGAATAGGTAATTTTGAATTGCTTATATTTTTCGGTGTTCACGATTGTACAGGAAAGGTTGACGATGCTTCATCGACAAGTTCGACCTACATAGTTCCTGCCCCGTTATTCTGTAAAAAACCAAACCCTAATTCTAATTCACTCAGGTGTCCAAATTCATAAAACGGCATCCGTTCAACTTTGAATTGGTAATGCCATTTTGTTGTTTGTTGGTTGAAAAGACATAGGAATAGGATATCTGAGACACTTACACTCAATCAATTGTGTTTTGTAGTTTTATACAAAAAATTGAATCAATAGAAATTACGTAAATTCGGACACATGAGTGAATTCTGATTCGGGTCTGGATTTTTACAGAATTGCAAGGCTGGACAATGAATAGTTAAGCGTAGCACATTGCTTCTTCCAACGCCATATGCGGTAGACAACATGCAACGACGGTTTTTCAGAACCTTTCACATTACAACGTTGTACGCAGCTAACATAAGCAGAAATATGGGTGAGAAAATCGTTACACGAAACGCGAATAGAATGTAATAAGTCTTTTATGCTACCTTTAATAGAACTCTGGATAACAGAAGACTTATAAGTGCACAAGTAATTATCTCAAGGCTTTCTAAGGGAAAAGTAAGCATTATTATTTAATCGTATTAATTTTGAAGAATGCAATTATAAGGAGCGGCTCACTTTTAAGAGAATCTAATTACGGGAATATTTTGAACGGAAGTAAAAAGATCTTTTATTCGTTGAACAACATTGAGTTTTAACAGACATTAAAAATTTAATCCGATTTCAAAATTCAAAAGGAGGAGGTTGTACATTCGATGGCGATGTATGTTTTTTATGTATGCTCACCAATTATTCCGCCAATTGCTTACCGATTTTCGAAATTCTTTTTTATTCGACAGTTTAATGGACCGAGGCAGACCCATTTAAATTTTATCGAAATCGTATCAGTAGATTTTCTTTAATAACAAAACAAAATACGGTTTTCATCGTATAACACCTAAATAAGTAGTTAATATCTTTATTGTTTGATCTAAAGAACAAAGATTGCGTTTTTTGAATCATGTAATTTTTAAACGCTTAACCAACTGCTTGTCAAGTAGACGATCAGATATTTTTGCGATTACAGTAGCGAGTGAAATTGCTCTGTATTTATTTTTATCTATCACCCCTTCTATTTTTGACTATTAGTATAACAATGGTTTTAATTAAATCATGAGGCACGTAGGAACGAGAAATAAGCACACTTTGTTTTTATCACGGCACGGTTTATCTCCGATAACAAGATTCTAATATGATACTTCTCAGAAATATTAATTGAATATTAAAATAAATATTCAATTAATATTTCTGATGCCTATTTTACTTGTATGCCTATTTTAATATGTACATACATTTAATACGCTGTATTAAATGTATGTACATATTAAAATAGGCATACAAGAAGTAGCTTATAAGTTAATACTAAGTTCCTTGCGCCTATATTCGATATTTATTTATGTACGCAAATTTTATTTTATTATTATTACAATATTTGGAAAACTTACACCCTTACAATTTTTGGAAAACTTACAGCTGATGAGGAATATAAAGCTATATAAACTCAATAACGCCAATTACAAGTTTTCACAAATAAACAAAAGAATAAAATAGATAATAGGGATGACGACTTATTTTTGTTTGTTTGTCCGTCAGGTAGAGTGTTAAAAAATATTAAAAACGTATTTTTTTATTTTTTTCGTAATCATAAAATTACGGTGTTACATGGAGTTGAAATTTCGCATGACGTCACGTTATGGTACGTTTTCTACTGAACTGTGACGTAGCAAGCCCCCACTCCTCAACTTTAATGCCTGTTATCTAAGTTATTTCTTGTTAAATTGAAGTAAAAAAAAATACGCATCTAATATTTTTCTATTATCTGACTGACGGACTAAATAGAATTGGATTTTTTTTACCCAGTCGTCATCCCTATCAACACTCGGTTTCTGAATTGAGTATTTAAGGTTAAGTACTACCCAAAATGTTATTAAACATAACTTAAACAGGCTTGTGAAACGAAAAAAAATTTAACTAATGAGAACAATCAGTTGAAATTATAAAACGACATGAAAGATATAAGTAAAAAAATATAATGAAAATTTCTTACAAATTAAAGTGGATAGCACTTTAATTTGTAAGAAATTTTCATTATATTTTTTTTATTCGTGGAATACTTGTGCTAAATAAGTCTAAATCAATATTTTGATATAATGAGTTCAACAATTTTCTAATAAATTCTATCCGACTAGATAAAGATAGCGGTATCACGTGTCTCATAAAAAATGGTTTACACTACACTACACCCTCTTGGTTACTACATAATTTCCTGTTGACATTCTGTTCTGGATCATGTTTATTAACTCGTTTTCATCTCGTGTCATGAGTTTGTCGAAAATTATAGCATGTTCATAACCTCAAAAGTCTAAAAACTCTACACTATTCGATCCGCATTTCATCTGAGGCACAGAGTACACACATCGTGTACAGACCTTTGGAAGATTAGGATGATTATAAAGAATAGTGAAAATATCCAATATTTGATATTTATCCGATATATATCGGATACATATAATGCATATCAAAAGCTGCAATTTATAAACTACTAATGGCTTTATTTGATATTTGATCTTTTAAATCAAATGTAAAATAAAGATTGAGTTAGATGTGAACATAAGCATAAAATTTGCAGAAAAAAATAAAAAGCTAGTTGTTCGCACTTCGCCTTGATATTATGGGGTAAACTCGAAATTTCTAGTAAGATTGCTTCGGGAAGACTTCGGGCCAATGTTGCCAGCGTCATATTGGGTTAATTAATTTTCTAGCTCAGACTCAATTCTCAAACTAACAATAAATATTATAAATATCAATAACAAATTTATATATATCAACGTATATATCATTATACATATGATATTTACAGCGAACCCTGAAAAATATGACCAAATAGGTTAGTTATCTCTACTATTATTTTCACTTCACCGATGAGAATACAAACGAATTCACAATCAAATTTAAATGGATTTGTGCAAATACCCGACATATCAATAGCATATAATCCAGTAAGTCGAAAATTGAGCATGCTAATAAAAAATACAGCTGGTGACAAAAAATATCAATAGTTGTTTTATAGAAACGCCCTTAATTATTTATTTTATTCTGATTTTCAGTGATACATTATCTGTAAAACTTTCACGGTTTATGAGATACACCCTGGTGACAGGCAGACAGACAGCGAAATAAAAAAAATACAAAATCAAAATTGTTTATTCAGTTTAGGCTTTTACAGAGCACTTGTGAAAGTCGAAAACTACGCCATCGGTTCGCAAAACTACGGCGGGAGACCTTGTACTGAGAAGAACCGGCTATAAACTCAGCAAGGGCTGTCTTTTTCTCCCTGTTTTATTTCACGCAGAGAAGTCTTATTGAAAAGTAACTTCATTAGAATATTAAGTCAGTTACAATATCAGAAATAAGAGAGATATTTTCGATAAGTGATTAATATGCGAAGTCTTTGTAATAGGGTTCCCGCTAGCGTAAATCTCACGAGCTTGTACAAACCATGATTAATGCGCTGGATGAAGATAAGTTTATATGAATTAAACTCACAACTGAGTATCATTCTGTTTAATTAAAATACAATTCAGTGAACAATACGAGAAAATGTATATTATATTATGAAAAAGAAATAACAGATTAAATGAATGACAAATTTTATAGTAACATTTAAACGAGCTCTCTGAAAGTGGATAGCGCGCTTGCAAATAAAACAAATAAAAGACTACATAATACGCCGATTAAAGTGTTATGTTGTTGAAACACAGACCACCAGAAACACATAGCGGTTCAAGAATATGTATGTATAATACATGTACTTATATTCTATTATATAAATATTTAATACGTTCTCAACTGGAATACGCCACTTCCATATGGGATCCATAATATAACAAATACTCCGATAATACCGAGAAAGTGCGAAAGAAATTCTTACGCCGTATATACATTATAAATGCCACCGTAGTAAATTGTCCTACTGGCAAATTCTTAAGAATTATAAGATTCTCACACTCAAAGCCAGAAGATTGCAATTGCTGGGCATTTTGTATGATCTTTTTGCAACAAATATGATTGCTCTGTCATGATTAATAATAGATTATGTTATAAAGTGCCAATTAAATTATTGTCTACTAAAAATGTCGCAATAAATCTGGTAAATACTCGCCCTAGTGTCGTCTTGTTGACACATATAATAAACATTTTATGAGTGTCGATATATTTAATATTAATGTACCATTATATAAGATATATAAGATATGTATCATTAAACAATTATTTGTAACCTGAAATTAACACCGCGTCATATACGTATACTTATAATTTGAAGACTCATTCCTCAAAATAAAGAATTTTTGACTTTAATTTTTAACTATTGCTCTCAACTACATGGTAAATTGTATTTAAATAGTTATAGTCAACAATCTTATTACTAGTTTAAGTAATTTCATTGAGAAACTGTTTGTTGATCTAATAAAGTAAAAAAAATACAACTCCACATGGACAAAACCGCTAACAGATAGTTTTATATAACAATTATATACTCACTTCTGCACAATTGATTATTTCAAATAATTTGCACTTCTTTGTAACATTGTTATTCTGTTATTTATAGCTCTACATTTATTGTAGATGTGCATACTCCCGCTACTATAGCTGTAGATAATGCTCCTAATGCACATCGCTCTATAATAATTTAGAAACGGCACTATGCTGTTGCTTAGTTGAAAATTAAATTATATTTAAAAGTAGCGTAATGGATTATGAAGATGGCACTTGATGGCGCAGTTATTAGCGCGCTTGGTCTGTGATATGGTTATTAAATATATATATATATATATATATATATATATATATATTAATAAGCTTCTGTTAATTGTGCAGATTATATATGAAATAAAAAGATGTAACTCAAAATTAGCAAGTTGTGGGAAATGGCGTTTAAAATTTTACACTTTTACCTTACCGCCTTTGATACTAAATAAAAAAGAATGTAATTTGCTATTGTCTATTTGAACTACCAATACTATTAAAATAAATACTAGCGATTTTAATATTATTAACAAAATAGTGTTTAAATTTAACCACGTTTAATAATTTTGACGCCAAAAATTAATCTTTGAGTTAATTCTATTTATGTGAAAAAGAAACTGACAATGAGTAAAAATATTAAGAATCAAGTTATAAAAGTAGTGATTTCGAGAAGATTTTACATTTAATCCTTTTAAAATTATTCAAAAAGAAAATGTGAAAAACTTGTACTAAATGCGTCATTTTTAAAGAAAAAAAATAGAATGCATTTGTTTTTTTTTTAATAAAACAAAATTTGTTCAATAACCAAACAGTTTTAATTATGTTAATTTATAATAAACTAAATAACAATCATTATTAGGCATTACTATAAAAATAAACTAACTTCTTATCAAAAATAGTCTTCCAAAAGCATCAAAACTTTTTAATTATAAATAAATCAGTCTTTGTAATTATCTCTTATAGAAACAAACTAAATCTTACAATGACAACATAAAGCAAACTTACACTTTATCCTAAATGTTAATTAGTCTTTAAAGGATAGTATAATTAGTAAAGGTAATAAGCATACCAAACTAAAAACATTATTACTCTTTACTTCGGTACTATAATGATCAAAACATTAAATTATGGAATTGTAAAAAATGGCATAAAAGGAAGGAATCAACTTCTTCGTTATCAATTCTCTTAAATCTTTTTTTTTATTAGCACTTAGTTCCTGGTTTTCTGTATAAGCTTTACTTAAAGAAATTTCCGCTATGTTAAGCATTTTCTTCCTTTTATTCCTAACATCAACTCTCTTAAAAGTACTATCCTTGTATGACGTTTTATAATAAAAGCATAACGGTTCCGATTTTATCATTTTTAAAAGCTTAATATCATTCCAATTTACAGTATTTCCATCTTCGTCAACATTATAATTATACCCCCATTCTTCTTGCAGAGCTTTTATGTCCACAAATGAGTCAAACGTCAATTCATGTACGGTTATCGGTGGATTGCTCTTTTTTGCATTTTTAATTAATGTAACATATTGATGTGGACTGTAAATTGGACCTGATTTTAAGTTTTTCTTGACTTCTCTTTCAATTAAGCTATGTACGCTATCCGCCTCGTTTTGGGTGTGCCCTCTTATTAAAAACTTATGTGTTATGCTGGTTATATTATTTAAATTAGTTACAGCGTACATATATAATGTAGCTATAAATTTATTTTTATTCTGCCCACAACAGTTATCCGAGTAAAATGTAATTTCTTTAAAGTCTACATCTTCGGCAGACACATTTTTTAAATATTCCCATACAGAAAAGCCTATTTCAATTGCTCCTCGCTTAGCATCTACTTCAGTCCAAAAGTAACAATGTACATTTTCGTAAGCTTTCTTTCCGCCACATGTCAATTCAGTAACAGTCAAATTATAACTATTTAGCTTGGACTTGTAATAAAACGCTGATGTATCGCCTCGTGGACATTGTAATACCGCTTCTAAATCGTAAACTGCAACTTTGTTATCTTTTGTTATGTTTTGGCGGTCAACTTGTTTTTCCAAACGACTTAAAGTTTTTTCTTCTAAATGCTTCTGATATTGATTTTCCAAATCTTTTTTCTGTTC
The DNA here is from genome assembly GCA_918026875.4 of Diatraea saccharalis. NCBI lineage: Eukaryota > Metazoa > Arthropoda > Insecta > Lepidoptera > Crambidae > Diatraea > Diatraea saccharalis. The sequence continues at coordinate 10,651,073 of OU893351.1, forward strand.
ATCGTTCGAATTAGTATATGCGACACACAGATCACATTGATCTTTCTTTGGCTGATGAAAACCCAAATTAAATTCACCAGTAAAAATTTTATAATATGCCATGTAATTACCGACGTCTTTGTTATTGATCATTTGCTGCGAAGCAAAATCGCTATATAAATCTTTTATTGTTTTATCACCACCTATGTACTCTTTTGAAGTTGAGGATCTTACATAATGTGAAGATATTTTCGGGATCATAGTAATATGATTCCTAATATCATTTAGTAATTCTGGATCAAGTTTTTTATGGTTTTGGTGCTTACCTCGCAACTCATTCATAGCAAAACCTTCATTCATTTTAGATTGTACAGTGTAAACCATTCGTTCAGAAACTGACAGTGTATTTTTAAAGAAAGTCTTACACACTTTAATTCTCTTGTCATCAATTGTGAAATAGAAAGCTTTGTTCGGACGCCTAGGATGTTCAGCATTAGTATATTTGTACTTTGGTGTTACATCTACCATACATGTTCGGATATAAGCCCTCTGTGCAACTAAGCTACCTAAATCCCAAAAGCTAGAAAAGATTTTGTATCTATTTTCTGAAGATATATTTTCTGAACATTTTAACTTACATTTTTCTGTACACGTATCTTTTAAAATGCGTTCTGGAATTACTTTACGAGATTTTGACATTGAAACATAGGATTCGCCTCTATTTCTGAGCTGTTTTGCTTTAATTTGCTGCCATTTATAAATATTTTTAGACCGCTTTCGGCCTCTATAGCTATTTTCTTCTATACTAGTACTAGAATCGGAAGAATAAGGAGTTGGTTCCCCAAATAGATAATTTTTTCGTTTGGCTGGCCTATCAAATATTGTATTATAATCCACAGTTGGATCATCATCACTGATATCAACATCGCTTTGATCAGTGTAAATAGGAGAAATATAATTATTCACATTGTTCTTACTTCTGCATTGCCTTTGCTGTTTGTCTTTATTCTTTATCAAACTGGAGCAAGATGGTATATTCTCCTCACTAGTTGGCTTAGGCTCTTGTACAATAGTATTTTTTTCCTGTAATATAGTCTCCTCACTTCTTGGCCGAAGTTCTTGTAAATTAGCGTTAATCACTTGTGGTATATTATCCTCACTGCTTGGCTCAAGTTCTTGTACACAAGTGTCTTTATCCTGTGGCATATTATTGCTGGATGACGAGCTCGATGACGATGACGACGAAGAACTCGTTGCAGATGAAGAACTCGCTGAAGAAGAATTAGATGTCGATGAACTAGATGATGACGACCTAAAAGAGACCGAATCTTTGGAAGACCGTGAGGATGGACGTCTAGAATGCATGACTGCTAAGTTATCTGAGGCATTCTCTGGCTTTTCATTATCTTCCATATTTTCACTTACAGTCGAATCGCTTCTATAGTCAAATACAAGACTAACAGGTCGTGTTTCAGTGTGTAATAATTCTTCTATCGGTGCTGTGCTTTCTACTTCTGTGACTGCAATGGACGGTGGGACCATATTTTCCTGGTTTTCTTCTTCTATTTCAAGATTATTTTTAATCTGAAAGTATTACTTATATTAAAAGTAAAAAGTACATTATGTTTTAAAATAAAGTGTTTTCAATATAATACAAAAAAAAGAAACCTAATACCATTGTATAATTTATATTCTTATTAAAAAAAGAAATGTTCCACTTTCCTAGCATAGTTTGTATCATTTATATAGGACGATGACGTTTTCTTGCGCTGAAAATAATAGTGCGCTGAAACACTCCGGGATAATACACTATATATATGTATATATATATTTGTAGTAAATTTATATAACTTGGTTCAGTACATTTTATGTTTATGCAATATAAATAAAAAATATGTAAGTATATAATTTTAAATATTATATCAATATATATAAACAAGAATCCAAAGTATTTATAAATAAATTAAGTATGTAAGTATTTACCTCTTCATAGTTTTCCTTATTGGTATTATAGATTTTATTTTCTGCTTGAGGAATCAAGCCTAGTATTTTCTTAGCCCTCCAAGACGTCATTCTTAAAAGATTTAAAAACTAATAAAATAGGTTAACATTTACGAAATTTAACAAGAAAATGAATTAACCCTAAACAAATTTTATTTATAACCATAATCTAAAATGATAAAATGAAGCAAACCAAAATAGTTTTCATAAACATCAAAATATTTTATATGACAGTGAAGCTTAGCTAGTTGCTTCAGTGACCAGGCTATATTTTTTTATACAAAATCGAATTATTACACTTTCGCACTATGCTCTATAAATAACTTTTAAAACAAAACAGAATTAACTCCAAATTCTCACAATATTTTATATTTTGTTTCCGAATAAACCGAGGTAACTAAAACATCATGCTTTTTTGTTTTTAATATCGAAAATGTTTAATAGTCACCTTTTACAACAAAACAGAATTATTCCTTAATTATTCTAATTTCGCCAAACGACAGCACACACTTCTTCAATCACTGCCGGTGCATGACTGAATTACACACTCTTTTAGAATTAACTTGTTTATTCCTGTCAATCGAAAAGAGAGCGATGACAGTGCATCTCATTCTAAATAGTTTGATTTATACCGCTGTCGATGTCTGCCGATTCTGTACTTCTAAATGGTGCGTTTTATCAGAAAAACTCAAAATCAACGATTTTTTACTTCCATCTTTTTTTTATTAAACAGGCATAGACAACCTTTTTTTTTTCTATTACGAAGGTACTATGCAAATAGAAATACTAAAATTTGTGCTCGATAATAAGAATAATGTCTGATGAAAAAAGAAATACATTCTAATTTTTCCGTCAATGAGATAAGAGAATAATTTATATACGACTTTTTTATTCATTTTAACTTTATTGTTAAAATGGCTTAGATAGCTTTAATAAGCTTTTAAGTTGAGCTTACCCTCCAATCCGCATTGGGTCAGCGTGGAGGGTCATAGCCAATCCTCATTAACCATCAATAAGCAAGGCCTGAGTACCTGCAGTGGGGACGTAAAAAGGCTGATTATAGTAAAATTGAAGAGTGGGGCCCGCTACGACACAACGATGTAGAAAATGTACGTAGATGTGACGTCATGCGACATTTCAACTCAATGTGTCGCCATAATTTATTGATTACGTGCAAAACTAAATATACGGGCTTAATATTCTTTATAAATCTGTCCGACTGACAGACAAAGAAAAATTAGCCACCATTCCTATTATATATTTAACGGTGTAAACAGTGGAATGCCGCCATTCTAGTATCTGTCTTAGTTCTATGGTTTATCAAAATTATAATGAACGTACGAACTTTGAAGTTGCTTCTGAAACATAAAGCTAGACATCCCCTATAGAGTAACTAAGATACCAAGGATCATTCAAAATTTCAAGCATCAAAAGGTTTCATTATAATATTCTGAAAACCAATTTTGCACTCTATCCTATTCGATTATATTAAAAATACTTAAATTTGAGTAAAACAGACTGTGAAGAATTCCACAGTCATCATCACGCTAGCCCATTTATATCCCCACTGCTGGGGTTCAGGTCTACTCTTTGGATGGAATCACATAGGGAGAATAGGCCATGACCCACGCAGGCCCGTGGATTGGTGGGTATTATTTATTTATTTAACAAACTTTATTTTCCATTAAATTGGTACAAAAGGCGGACTTAATGCTATTAGCATTCTCTACCAGTCAACCTTTGGGATACAGAAATACACGACAGCGGCATAAAGTTAACTTGTAAATATACTACTTAAACTACACTTTAGAAGAATTTATATACTATTATATAAACATAAATAAATATTATACTACACATAAACATAAATACATATACAAATACATAAATATAATACATATATGATGATGATCTTCATAAGCGTTCCAGGAGAGAAGATGAATTTGTCAGGAGATCGTCTGATGGTGTCGGGGAAGCCATTCCACAGTCGTATGGCTTGAAGGGTGAAAGAGTCGGCCATAAAGCCAGAATGGAAAAGTGGAGTAGATAATGCAAGTGTATTAGCAGAACGCAGTTGTCTGTCATGAGAATCACAAGGGTATTGAAATTTACATTTAAGGTAATTTGGAGAATTAGGGTTAGAAAGTATGGAAAAGAGCATACAGAGCAGTCGTAACTGTCTGCGCTGACGAATGGGAAGCCATTTTAGTTGAGACCGATAAAACTATTTCCGATAATCACACTTTTATGATTATTATATTTATAATATTGCTTAAATTAAACACAAATATTTTACATTAGTTGTAACGTGGCCGCAAACAGCGCGTGACATCACGTCCATCTTACTCACATCAGAACTTAGAGAATCCAACCTTATGCTTACCTAGGACGATAATGTTTCAAAGGGCTGTAACGTCATAGCCACGCCATGACAGAAGTGACATTATCGCGGGAAATTTTGAAAATTAAATTAATTTTTGAATATAGATAATATACTTTTTTTTACTATTTTTTTTAGATAGATTTCATATATGAATTAATTAATGAAAAATTATTTTTGTACACCAATGAACAAAAGAAAACAAACATATGGATACAATTAATATGTATAAATGCACAATTGGCGACCTTATTCCTAAAAAATAATTTTGTTCCAGGCAACCTTGCGAACTGAACACAATTATATCTAGATTAGATTAGGGGAGCTTATGGTATCTCAAACTAGTATATAATAAAAATAAACTTTTATACTTCCAATGATGCGAATAGTGTAGCTTCCCGTAGATGAATAAATTTTCATGAAAAAAGTTTATTTCAAAAAATTACCCCCTACAAATTAACAAAGTTAGAAACTTAAACAAACGTAGAACTAAAGCAAAAATTTGTCGTCATCCTATTACTATGACATATACAAACCTCCAATCCCATTTTCATCCCTGTAATTGCAGTTTTTCGGGATAAAATATAGCCTATGACACCGCATATGATGTAGCTTCCCGTAGGTAAAAGAAGTTTAAAAATAGGTCCAATAGTTTTGGGGCCTATTCAATGCAAACAAACAAATAAACAATCAAATCTTTCCTATTTATAGTATTAGTATAGACTACTTAGAAACTTAAATAAAACTATAATGACTCTACAATCACTCGCACTCACCAAATATGTTTATTTTTTCCATTATCTAACACCACAGAAAGCTCTAGAACTTATATGAAGAAGTTTCCATTTCGAGAACTTATCAAAACAATTTCTCTTTTTCCCACAATCTTTTGTTCACGAATTTTATTAACTCGTTATATCTAATGAACCGCTGTTGTTGCAAACTTATTTTATCAACTTTCTTTATACATTCATTTAAAGCGATACTAAAAATAGAAGATAACTTTTAGTTTATTACCATTGAAGATCGGTTTCAAAATTTTTAAATGCATATATCAAAATCTCGTGACATTATGCTTATCCGCGATAAACGTCAGAACTGCTTAACCGAACTTGGTGTGTTTCAACTCAACTTACAACAAAGAATAGTTTTTATTTTCTTAAAAATTAATTATACATTTTTCGTCATAAGTACAAAATTTTTCATCACTGTACAGTAGTTTCTTACTTACTCTATGGTTACAGTGTGCTTACTAACTTCTCAAAATCATCCTGTTATTGACAATACAAAAAAATATCATTTTTCAAAAAAATCTAAACAAAGGAAACACATTTTATGTCATGGCATCCAATAGAATGAAAGATATTGAAATCAATATTGGACACTAGGATAACAATAAAGCTTTTATCATAAAAGTACACAAACAAACGACATAACACTTTTACTATATCAATCAAATGTGTCCTCGTAAACTATATTGAACTACTTTAAAAGATCAAACACAGGCTTGCGCTATAAAAAATGCAATAACATTATTTGGCTACGGAATGCAGAACTGTTGTAAAAATATATGAATATGTAGCAAGGGTCGGTCACGGGATGAGTGACCAAAAAAATTATCATCTCGAGCTACTCCGTGCTTCAGAAGGCACGTAAAGCCGTTGGTCCCGGCTGCATTTGCAGTCGTTAATACCTTCCATTCCGCATTGGGCCCGCGTGGAGGTTCATGGCCCATCCTCCTTAACCATCCATAAGGAAGGCCTGAGCCCCTGCAGTGGAGACGTAAAAGGGCTGGTGATGATGATGTAATGTATTTGCAATAAATAATTACTCTAAATCAATTAATTTTGAGTTCTAAAATGCCTGTATCGCACCAGGTGCTTTTGCAAATCATTGTTATTTATTTGCAATTAATATAAACTTTAGTAAATATCTTCGTCCTCGATCCTCTTTATTTCTATTGTGGAATGTGGAAACATATTATCGCCGCTACCACTATTGACATCTACAATAATAAATTTCATAGTAACTCGGATGACAGATGTCAAAGAAAAAGGTGAAACTATGTTCAAACTTATTTAGAAGCTACACAAACTTTTAGCCTATTAATATTATAAATGTGAAAGTTTCTTTTTTGGATGTTTTGGATGTTTGTCTATCAATTACACCGAAACTACAGATAGGGTATTAGCTGACTTAGATAATAGGTCTTTTTATTCCACTAAACATTTCCCTAGAGACCATGCGGGCGAAGCCGCTGGTGAAAGCTAGTGCATGCATATACTCCATTCATTATAGCATTAGACAGAAGTTATATAAGGTTCTTTTTATGGTATACTTTGTGGCAAAATATCAATAATCATGTTACCCTTAAGACTGATGGCTAATTTGCTACATATTCACTTAAATACCAGCTGCTATTCTTAACTGTTATCATTTAAGCTATCTATTAAACAAATTTATGAGTATTTGATTAACTTAAATGATTTAATAACTATTACAATAAAAAGTGATTATCTTAAAGAACCTAAAGAAGCAGGGTTGGATAGTTTCGGCACGATTCTCATGTCACTATAATTCTACCAAATTTAAAACGTTGCCTAATCCCTTCAAAGTTTCGGCAGTACAGTTATTTTAATTTTGTCAGACTATGAGGTATTCATAATTGTCAAAATACGTAATCTGGGATTGTCATCCATTGTGAATGCTACTGCCTTTCTTGTTGTTTTGCCCTTTTCCATGATTAAGTTGTTATTGTTTTATTTTTGTTGTTAAGTTTTATTAAATATGGACGATGCCGGTGCAGGCACGAGTGGCCTACAACAATTACGCTCTGAGCCCCCATAACTACCCTCAACCTTTGACATTTCAAGAAGTTTTACCAATGTTTTCATCAATAGTCTAATGTCTGAATAAATGTTATAAAAGTAATAATAAAAATTTCATTTTGTTTACCTTTCTTTACTGGGCATAGATATAACTAAATTATATTCTAATTATAATCAAATCAACAGATAGTTTAGTTCTATGTTGGTTTCGGAGTAAAATATGAATTTAGAAAATGCTGGCCTCATCGTAACCCTGAGGTATCGTATAAATTAGAAAATTGCTCAGTTCTTTCAGACTACCTAACGTTCAAAGCTTCAACAAAACTATAATATGTATTTTTTTAATTTATCTTGAAAATAAAATGTTCTGCACTGCTGCTTCTATGACCCTCTTTTTTCTAATGTTATAATGAATGGAGTATAGTATAAATAATATATCTGTGATTTCATTAAACTATTCTGTAAGGTAAATTAACGTTGGAAGATTTGAAAAGGGAATTTAATAAGCAGCTATTTTTAAAATTTAATATTTCCTCACAATTAATTGTTTTTATATTAACATTGATAAGGTAATGAGAAATGTGTTTTATGTTAATGTTGTACTACAGCTGACAAGTTTCTAGCGGTCATTTTTCTTGTCACCTAAAAGACGCCTGAATGTCTGGATGAGAAATAACGTTAGACTTGAAAAATTTGCTTCTAGGTAGATTACTTTGATAAAGAATATTTTTAAGCAATTTTTTAAAGTGTGATCAGGTGATATGTAAAAGTTAAAATAAATACTTTTTAAAAACACGTGTATGTAAGTTAATGAACTTAACCTACATTTATTTTACAAAATAAAGTCATTTGTTCTGAATACTGCTGACATGCAAGATATTATCTTACGATTACTTATGAGTAGCTCGGTGGCGTAGTGAATAAGCGCCGCGGCCCGCGATCGTAATCGTTAAGCAACTTTCGCAAGGGTCGGTCACGGGATGGGTGACCAAAAAATTATTATCTCGAGCTACTCCGTGCTTCGGAAGGCACGTTAAGCCATTGGTCCCGGCTGCATTTGCAGTCGTTAATACCCTCCAATCCGCATTGGGCCAGCGTGGAGGGTTATGGCCCATCCTCCTTAACCATCCATAAGGAAGGCCTGAGCCCCTGCAGTGGGGACGTAAAAGGGCTGGTGATGTGATGGTGACTTATGACATTAAAAAATCCCGACTACATCTGTAGTTGTTAACACCCTCCAAGCCGCACTGGACCCTCGCGGTGGATTACAAGTCAAGGCCTAAGCTCCAGCAGTGGGAATATTAATAGGCTGGTGATGTTGATAATGAAATAATATAGAATAAACAGGAACACGATACATATCAAATATTTTTTTTTTCTATATTTAATCAGTGCTATTTCTAAATTTAGACGCTACTGTGCTCTTTACGACTATATAAGAGATATCATTTCGTTTGTTAAGAACAGTAGCTCGACTCAGGAGCTCAAAAAAGTGTATTTGCGTATTTTATGAAAATCTTTCTCTGCTATTTTGGGTTTAATTAAAAATATAAGCAATATTTCCAAAAAGTTAGGCCACTTTGTTCTATGCCATGAGTTACTCTTCACTATTCAACAAGTCAAAATTGTTAATTTATTTTTGTTTCCGAGTAAAAAGAGAACACCATTTTACGCAAAAATCACAGTTGAGATGTAATATGGCTCTTAAAAGGTAATAAAGATTTTATTTCATTGAAACTCTAATTTGTCACTCGACTCGATTTGCTTTGCTCGACCTCCAGCTTGGAGATGTTTTATTAACAGAATAGCAAAGCTGAGAGTATCTCGGTGGTTTGTAGAATAAGTGCCGCGGCCCGCGATCGTTGTTTTTAAGCAACTTTCGCAAGGGTCGGCCACAGGATGAGTGACCAAAAAATTATTATCTTCATGGACGGAAGGCACGTTAAGTCGTTGGTCCAGGCTGCATTTGCAGTCGTTACCACCCTCAAATCCGCATTGAGTCAGCGTGGAGGTTCATGGCCCATCCTCCTTAACCATCCATAAGGAAGGCCTGAGTCCCTGCAGTGGGGACGTAAAAGGGCTGATGATGATGAATATTAAATAATGATGAAAGGTAAAGTGCAATAAGTAGATACGTTATCTGAAAGAGAGACAGATAGACTATGTAACATGTGTGAAAGGCAATATATGTATACGATTAGGTTCATAGATATAGCAGAAAAGTATAAAATATATAATATAACCAGTACCATTATTTTATTTACATATATATATGGTAAACTGCGAAATTCGGTCTATTAAAACCCATTTCAATAGCCCATAAATAATTTGGTGCTTCAATAATATACATTTACGACTGAAAATTTCAAATCAAATGTTATAACAAGACTCACCCATTAGATAACATAGGTTAGCAAGAACCATTATAAGATGGTCTCTAACTTCCCATCAAGGTATAGGAAAACATAGCATTCTGCATCGATACCTTTAAAATGGCGGTGAAATTTACATTTGTCGGACATAACCGATATCAGAGCGTACGAATGGTTAATTTATGTTCCTTGTAAAACACGAACAACAACTTTGGTATTGACAGAAGTTATATACTTGACAACCCTAATTTTACGACATGCCACAGACTATTGAGTAACGTAGAAAATGACACAGATGCTACTAAAAATAAAATGTAATAATGCACGAATATCTCTAGTCTGTGCTCCTCTTTAGGGTTGAAAAATGCGTTTCCTTCGGCGACCGCATAATTCGGCAGTAAGCCACTGATGTCTTATGGGTCCCAATCGATAGTATGATCTGATTTTATCCATTTTTGCTTTGAATCTTAACCGGTGTTATTAAGGTTTAGAATTGTATACGTTCTGTTTGTATGCTTGTCATGTTCCATGCGAGATAAGTTTAGCTCGGTAATCCGATTTATTTTGATCGACGATTGTTTAAGATTGTAACGTTTTGTGTGTATTTTTTTTTGTTACGGAAATTCATCAGAAATATTTGTTTAGTCTTTTGGAATTTTCATATTTGCCATTTGAACGCTTCCATTAAATGCGCGATCGAATTTATTGGCGGCATTTTCCCGATGGTTTAACTCCATAAATTTAAATCATACATGATTTTGCACAGTATATTTGTACATGGTAAAAGGTTTGATAAGGTAATTTTGAGCTGAACACATGAGGTCTACACATAAAACTCTTGGAATGCTGGTATGCAATATCTCTTGGCTGATTTAGTCTAGGCTGTTACAAGGTCTTGTGAATGTCGAAGACAATTTGCAAAGGTCGGTCACGGGATGGGTGACCAAAAATTATTATCTCGAGTTACTCCGTGCTTCCGAAGGCATGTTAAGCCAATGATTTTGACTACATTTGCAGTCACACCCCCCAATGCGTATGAAAAGAGCATGGAATTTTTCATTACTTATTCTGTGACGAATTCGGAGAATACTCTTTCTTTAAATAATATTTTGTAGCGAATGGCAACACAATCTATACTGACGGAGATTCCCCTTATTTTATTTGTGCTTGGATTGTTTATGACTTATAATCAGCAAGAATGACTTCTATTACATGTATATTAAGTTCAATATTGGTCACTACGTCCGTTTAAGAAAGTACGTGATGCTTTGACAATTCAAAGAAAGTTTTATTCATGGATCTTCAGTTGTTTAGTTCATATTTTGTTGTATGGTGACAACTAAACCACTTGACCAACCGTACAGTCATAATCTAATCTGTATAATGCAAAATAATGATGGCAGTTTTTGCCGAAAAATTCTTAAAATTAATGTATATTGTAATTATATAAAATAACTTTGAAATACCTAATTAAGAGGGGCAGCAAAATTGTCTTCCGCCCCAGGCGGCAAACACTCACGCTACGTCACTGCGTGCGAGCTTCAACTTTAATGTTTATTATCTAAGTCGCCGTTTCTAATGAAGTCACTTTCGATTAAGACTTCTCTGTGAAAAATAAAACAGGAAGAAAAATGCAGCCTCTGCTGTGTTTCTTGCCGGTTCTTCTTAGTACAAGGTCTCCCGCCGTAGTTTTGCGAACCGTTGGCATAGTTTTCTACTTTCACAAGTGCTATGTAACAGCCTAGACTGAATAAACGGCAATGATTTAATTTTTTTCTTTAATGAAATTTAAGCGAAAGAAATATTTTATATTTATCTATTTCCGACTGACTAAATAAATAGATTTTTTTTTTTTTTTTACAAAGTCGTCATACCTTAGGCACATCAAAATAACAAATTTCATTAGAAAATCATTATTTCAAATTGATATTTGAAGCATTTTTTATTTATGCAGTTAGTTATTTTGAATCTTTGTCTAACTTAACCCTAGGTTTTTTTTTTAACACAATAAAACCTTATTCAAAAATAGAACCGACTTCGAACTTTAAAAATGTGATTTTTAATACTTATCTCAAAAGCGAATTTTTAAAGAAAATGATATTGAAGTTAAGTGAAGCTTTTCGAAAGTTTATTGATTATGTGATAAGCACTACAATAGCATTTTCTTGAAGAAGTCGCTCTTAAGATAAGTATTATTTGTAACTTTTTAACAGTTTAAAGTCACTTCTATTTTTGAATTTTTATAAATTTATTTTATGCTTTTTAGTGAAATTAATAATAGGTTACAATAAAAATATTTAATATCTTTATTAATCGAAATATTCAACATGGTGAGTCTTAGAAAATCGAAGTTAGAAAGTCTTAGAGTAGCTCGGTGGCGTAGTGGATAAGTGCCGCGGCCCGCGATCGTAGTCGTTAAGCAACTTTCGCAAGGGTCGGTCACGGGATGGGTGACCAAAAAAAAATTATCTCGAGCTACTCCGTGCTTCGGAAGGCACGTTAAGCCGTTGGTCCCGGCTGCATTTGCAGTCTTTAATACCCTCCAATCCGCATTGGGCCAGCGTGGAGGGTCATGGCCCATCCTCCTTAACCATCCATAAGGAAGGCCTGAGCCCCTGCAGTGGGGACGTAAAAGGGCTGGTGGTGGTGGTGGAGTCTTAGAAAATGACATAGGCCATAATTTACGTAGGCGATATTACGGGAAAATAGTTAATTTGATAGATATTGATTCACAATTCAAGGAGAAATCGATGAACATATCTACCACACATTTATCATCTGAGATACCTATTTTCATAAAAAGATATAATTACATACTCGTTTAACATAGAAAATCCTTCTTTCAGATTTTGAATGAATGCAAATTACGCAATCGTTTAGCTGAAATAAACATATCAACATAATATTTTAGAGATATTTGATTAAAAGCTTGTTTTGTTATAAAAAACAACTACTGATTCGATTGCAATAAATTTTAACCTCGCCCTTCTGAAAATCGATTCATATTTGGCGATGTCATTGCGTAACAAATACACAAAAAATATGATGAAACGTATTGAGAACCTCCTCCTTTTTTGAAGTGATTTAATTATCAAAATATATGTCTCGATTTAAGTTGTTTACATTTTCGTCACGTATTTCAAGAACCTAACATGCCGTAAGTAAAAGGCTTGTCTATAATACAAAGTGACGTCCAAAGTCTCAATTCAAATCTTTGATTTTGGCTACTGATTTTGAATGTCGAATAACTTCCAGCAATGGTTCATTGGAAAAAATATGTCTCGAATTACGTTGTTTTAATTCACATCGCGTGTTTCGAGTAACAACGAGTAATATGACTTTCTTGTAGAACTGCCTGGAATTAAAAGTGACGTCTGTGCAAAATCCAAATTCGAAAAAGGACATCCAACAATAGTTCATTGATCATTTTATCCCAAAAGAATTTAGTTTTACGTAATATTTACTGAGGAAAACAGGGCTCAGCAAAATATTTGGTCTTCAATTAACATTTATGATTAATTCGAAATTGTATATATAATATAATCTAATCTAGGGAATCTTGTTTGAGAGAAAATACTAATATGATAGCTTTGGTAATGAAATTAGTTTTGTTTCTGTTGTTCTGTACGTGCGTATAATATTTGTAATGTAGGGAGAATATAGAATTACACATGATATGTGAGTTAAGTATTTCTGATTTAATTCCTGTAACAATATAGCAAAAACTGCGCTCGTACCACTAACTGTGTGAATGTCGCAATCAACGAAAACAAGAATGAATTGAAGTCGATTTTATTTATTTTTCAGACTGCCTAGTCTGTTTTATAAATTTGAAAACTTGAAAAGTTTCGTATCGTATCGTAATTGCTGCGCCAACCACTACGCCAGTCAGATTGCGTATCGCAATCGTTAAGCAACTTTCGCAAAGATCGGTCACGGAATGGGTGACCAAAAAAAAAATATATTGCCTCGAGCTACTTCGTGCCTCGGAAGGCACGTGAAGCCGTTGGTCCCGGCTGCATTTGCATTCGGTAATACCCTCCAATCCGCATTGGGCCAGCGTGGAGAGTCATGGCGAGCCATGGCCCATCCTCCTTAACCATCCATAAAGAAGGCCTGAGCCCCTGCAGTGGGGACGTAAAAGGGCTGATGATGATGAATGATATAGAGTATAGGGTTACTTTGGAGTTATATTGCTATTTCTAAAACAGACGAAATTTCATTTTCGTTAAAACTGATAAGACATTCAGGATTACAAAGAAACTAGTTAACAAATATTCATATTTTTAAGGGACTCCTTGGAAATATCAATGAAATATCACTCTTCAATGAACAAGATTCTTCGAAATTTGTCTACTTTGTGACAAATATGTTTTAGAATGAACAACGAAAGTTTACTCTCGGTGCATAATTTTTTGGGGTTGCGCGGCAAAATCGAACAACGGACCCTGATTACTTGATTGTCTGTCTGTATGTAACAGATTGTATTGGCGTATGGGTAACCCAAATATAATTGTAACGTATACTAATGAATTTGGGAAAATATAAACAAAAACCCAAAAAAATTTTCTACATAGGTAGAAAAACTTTTTGGGTTTTTTATTGTTATGCATATGTTGCGAAGATCTCAAATATATATTTTTGAAACAAGTCAAGTTTTAACAGATCAAAGCTAAAAAATTGTAGTTTACTTATCAAGCAAACATTTCTGAGCTTTTGAATTGTCCCGATATACGTTATACGCCACCGTGTATTAATTTAATATTAATTGTTGTATATACATATATATATTTTTCATGTTTTTTAAGTGAAAATATGCTTAAAAAGCCACCAGTCCTAGGTACCAAAATAAGACTCAATTCCACGACCTTTCGGTACCCGGGCACTGCTCTAATCACTGAGCAACCCGACACCAATTGGATTTTTCATGCAATATTATATTTCTTGTGTATAATATTTAATAACATTTCTTTTGTGATTTTTGCAATTAAGATTATCATATATTTACTAAATGGCAAACGTCCATTATAATTGTCATTTCTTTAAAGTGACATTACCGATACAAATTACAATTAAAGGACAGTTATTACAGCTATAAGTCGTTATTAAACGTAAATGGATGTTTGTGCAACTGGATGTAAGTTATTTAAGAAAAAAGGTAACGATTAACCACTCCCCTCCCTGATCCCTGAAATTACTGGACTTAATAATAAAAATATAGACCATAAAGAAACCTGTAAGAAGCCTACGATCTTTAAATTTAATATTTGCGCGGAACCGTCTTCTCGCGAGTCGGTTTCGACCCTTGAACGAAAGCAATAGAAAGACTTATTAAAAGAAACACCCAAATTAAGCGCTAAAGAGGACTGCAACATTTTTTGCTATTTTTTCATTTCAACCAGTGAGACACAGAATTTGAATAATTCATTTCTTGAATTTATTCCCGAATACATTCATACAGAAATGTTCGTCGAGTCGCTCACAATGTATAGACCAAGAGACAAGATACACGATGGTTCACTTTTTTGTAATTTGTGAGGTATTATTCCTTTATTATTCAGTATTTATTTTTAGTTTTTAAGTGTAATTTATTTAAATCACAATATTATTCAATGGTGGAAAATTATTTATAGAAAATATTTTATAGAATTTTAAGCTAATTTACCTTTAAACTAGAAAAAAATAATGTTCAAATGATAAAAAGTAACGCTATTAAATGATGAAAGTTCATGAATTAAAACATTCATTATTGAAAGCGATGGTATTTTCGCGTCTAACTGGTGATCGTAACATACATGCAGTATGGTATGAGTATGAAACTTCCTTTGATAGAGAAATGCGCTTGGTCTCTGTAAGAGCTCGCAGTTTGCATAATAGAGATCGAGAAAGTAGTTTTGATTATCGCCAACCCGTGTTGCCTTCATAATTCACACATGAATGTGTATAATGAAAACAGCTAGTTCATTATACACATTCAGTGTATAATGAACTAGCTGTTTTCCCGTGACTTTGCCGCAAAATTGTAGCCTATGACATCCGCATCTAATGTAGTTTTCCGTAGGTCAGAATCGTTCCGAAACTATCGGTCCAGTAGTTTTGGAGCGAATTCGATGCAAACAAACAAACAACCAAATCTTACCTCTTTATAATATTAGTATAGATTAGGTATAAGAGGTCCGATGGCGTAATGGGTTAACGATTTCGATTTAGATTGCAATTAAATTAGTAAGTAAATACTGCACAACAAGGACATACATGAATACTTAATTTACATAACAATATATACAATCGACGAACTCATCGCTAGCCGATTTCTTCCAGGCAACCTAGCATTACATGGAAAATAGAACAATAAATAGCAGATTGTGCATACAACTAGACAAATAATAATAATTTAAAAAGATTAAAACAAAAGTAGGACAGTTTAAAGGTACGATCATAATGCGACAACCAGAGCACGAAAAGCGTGAAATAAGGTAGAAAAATAACATTCGTAAGGACCGTTCACAGGATGGGTGACCAAAACATTATTATCTTGAGCACTGTGCACAACACTGGCACAATGCACGTTAAGCTGTTAGTCCTGGCTGCATCAGCAATGTTATGGCCTAGTGGGTTATGGCCCATTGATCTTATTCGATTCAACTCATAGGAAAAAAGGAATTCTACCAATATACTTCCCACGCAGACGAAGTCACGGACACAGCTATAATACAATAAAGCTCCATTGCGACGTAAAAGAAGTACAAATAAACAAACATACTTTTCCATTTATAATATTAGTATGATTTACTAATTTTACAGCTCAAGCGCCGCGGCCCGCGATCTTTGTCGTTAAGTAACTTTCACAAGGGCCAAGTTTAAACCGGTCACGGGATGGGTGACCAAAAAATTATTATCTCGAGCTACTCCGTGCTTCGGAAGGCACGTTAAGCCGTTGGTCCTGGTTGCATTTGCAGTCGTTAATACCCTCCAATCCGCATTGGGCCAGCGTGGAGGTCCATGGCCCATCCTCTTTAACCATCCATAAGGAAGGCCTGAGCCCCTGCAGTGCGGACGTAAAAGGGCTGATGATGACTAATTTTAATATCCATTATATTGTTATAATTATTTTACACTTTCATTAATAAATGTAATGTTACTTATCGGTGGTATCAAAGTGATCAAATATCGTCATTAAACATTTTTAACTATAAAAATGAATACCTTTTGTCATCTCTAACACGCGACATGAACATTAATAGTGATGTAATGGTTAGAATACATTACTCTTTATTGATTTTATACTGTATTCAAAAGATATTTAGCGTTGTTGAAAATAAATTTTCATTATATTTACCTTATATTTGAGTTATTTATTGACGGTTAATTTATATGATCAGCATACATTTAAAATCTATAAAAAAGTTTAAACCGTTTAGAGTATTAAAAGGTAAGCTCTGTCGCAAAGACACAAAACATGGCGACGAGATGTAGAATTACAGCTCAAAAATACTTTTATGAGTCGAGTAAAACAATGATTTTTTAACCAAAACTTATGTATACTTACAAGCATTAATTTAAGTACTCTTACTCTACACCTCCGTTTTTCAGAACTGCTATTCATTCTTCTCCATCCAAAGGTTGTCTGGTAGAAATCGCTGTTAGCGATAAGACCGCCAATTGCTACATCATCGTGTTATATTTTATTTGTAAATTTTATATTAAAAAATGTAACTGTAAAATGGTGTGACAATAAAGTATTATTATTATTAATTTTAATAGATTTTTACATAAATAATTAATAATAGTATAATCTTGATCATGATCATCTACTCTGTGACATGAAAATTTTGGATTCAACCACACATTCACACTATTAGTAAGGAACTGTTTAGTGATATAAAAAGCAGCTTAGTTACTAGTTCAGGCTTAAAATTCTTTGTTTACCAATTTTCATCAAAATCCATTCAGTGATTTTAGCGTTACGCTAATAAAAAAACTAATAGCAAAGAGTAACATACACTACATCTGTCTCTAAGCCTACAACCAAGACTCAAGATCGCGCCGTTTCATAATTCATTAGACGTCGAGAAACCGGTAATAAGGGGAGGCTTCTTAATATAATTATACTGCTTAGTAAGTCCCCCGCGCTGACTGCTGTAGTTTCAGTATATTGAGTTTAAATGAAAATAATAATGTATTTTTTTGCGTGCAATGTGACGACTTATTCCGTTTCGACTGGCGAGAGATGGCGCTATTTGATGTTTTTAATATTTAACCTCCCCATTAGGCAATTACTTGTAGCTAAACTCTGTTTGATATATTGCTTTGTATATTAGATCTTTATGACAAGAAATTAACCTTATTTTATTTTAGACATAGAGAAGGCTTTAGCTCTAGCAGCGGGACTGATTACGTAAAAGCGAGATCGCAAATCAGATCCCAGTCTAAGTTATTTCATTTATAATACGCGCTCAATGACGCAGTGGCTAGCACGCTAAGTTTGCAAAATGATTGTTAAGCAACTTTTGCAATGGCCTATCATAGAATGGGTGACCAAGGTTTCATTTTCTCAAACTCCACCGTGCTTAGGAAGGCACGTTAAGCCGTTGGTCCCGGCTGCATCTGCGGTCATTAATCCCCACAAGACTACACTGGGCCCGCGTGATGTGTCATGGTCCATTCTTCCAATTCGATTCGATTTGATTCCATTTATAGGGAAGGCCTGAACCCCAGTATTGGTGACATCAATAAACTAATAATGGGAATATTAATTAATTATTTATCGAAATAAGCTTATATTGTTGTACTATGATTTACTTTGACACAGTGTTTATTACAGTGGTTCTTGGGAATCACTCTTGACCGAGCCCATGGCGAGGGTTTTTAATAGCTATACTTCCGAAAAACCACCGAGCAAATGCTTAGTCTGTTGGACTGGTCCACAGAGCAAAATTTCCATCCATCCATCTCCTGTCGCACGTCAGGAGACAGAGCTATTACATATGCATTTTTCTCTTAGTCACAAAAACGACTTTAGCGTAACAGACATTTATTCACCAAGAGGTTTAAGGCATTGATCACTCAACAAATGAGCACTCAATATTAAGCGAAGGTCTTCAAGTCAATCAAGACTATTATCATTCAAAAATGTTCTATATTTGAGCGTATTTTGGACATCCACCATTGCCCGGTTGCGATCTAATTTAAGGTTAAAAAATGTAACCAATGGTTATAAGTAACATAATGATAACTATAAGATGCATAATGATAACTATAACACGCTCAGACGACACGCGCCTGTTACGCGCACGCTACGAGTATCAGCATCTGCGTCTTATTCGCCTTGAGATTTGTAGTACATCATTTTAGTCTTCTTACACATTCATGCCAACTTAGTGATGTCACGATGTCACGCTGAGCTACTTCGGCAACGAAAACGTATGACTTGGACAGTCTTTCTAATATATATTTGTGCGTTTATATTTATAACTGTTATAATGAAAGTTGTTGCGTTTAATGTAACTAATTTAATGCGACATATTACGAAGAAATTGATAAAATACTATCAATGTTTCGTAATATATTTTCCTTGATTTTTTTATAATTTTCAAAGCGTCATATTTTCCAAATTAATATTAATTTTGTTAAATATTTATATCTACGTTTGAATAGTTCATATTTTCTGAACGTATAACAGAAGCTAGTATTTTCACTTGTAGCACACGACCCTATTGTCGGTATTTTTGTTTTTTCAATTGATTTGATAAAATTTATAGTCCTAAGGATGTCTCCGTTTCTTGTTCTTCGAAGTTCAGGCTAATAACCTATTCATACTTAGCGCAGTATTTTTAATTTTCATCTCCTATTTCACGTGTAGATTGAAATTTCCTACTGAAAACGCTAAACAAATATAAATTTATTTCTTACCAAATGCTTAATACTGTTTTATGGTTTTTGACAACTACGTACTAACTCATAATTTTTTATTGCCTGTTTGAACTCCTTCAATACCTTTTTTGTATTGAAAAGTAACTAAGTCCATTCTAAATGTCATCAATTTTCTGCCAAATTTTACCATAAATAGAACCGATTCTAATGGTTCATCTGTGAAATCGTAACAGTCAGACAGAATTACTTTCGCATTTATATTAGTAAGGCTTAATATTTAGATGCATAATGGAAGATTTCCAAAATTTGTAATTTCTTTTTCTCTGATTTTTATGTTACAAAATACTTTTTTGCATTGTTATTCTTAAAGTTTCTTGTCTGTGAAATTGTGAACCAATTGTATAGGTGTTTGACAATTTTCACTTGGTGATAGTAACTTGTTCTTAGAATAAAGAAACAATTATAATACCCCTTAACGTAGTTATAGTTGACAACACGACATGTTACAATAGTAAACCTCCAATCGATAAGGTCCCAAAATCACTAACAAACTCACTTTGTGCAAAGAAATAACGTTTGAAAAATGAAAAAAACTAAATCACATTTTCTAAAGTTACAGTTAAATAGTGAATAACTAAATAAATATTTGTATATACAAAAATCATAAAGTTACTGCTGAAATTCACCATTTTCAAATTACAACCTTTTTAATAGGATATTTTGATAAATATTACTCGTACTCATTAACATGACCTGAGGCTTATTTTATTTCTCCGAAAACGTAATTTCGTATATTTTGGAAATGCTTATACGCTATACTGCAAAAACGCATTATTCGATATTTATGATACTTTGGCGGTAGAACCTGCCTCTGCCTCTGATGCACAGATAATCTTACCAAAATTTTAAGAATGAATCGAAATTTTCGTCAGAGAACAATTAGAATAGACCCTCAGGCATCATTTTAATGCTTACCAGTTTTATATCATTCACTCTGAAGCCGGAAGGTGTGCTTTAATGATTTTATAAATTTATGACAGCTGTTTTACGTTTCCTACCCACTTCCTTATCATAATATGCACGTCTAGTCTAATAATTGAACTCTCTCGGAGCGCATCGCTTGCGCTGTGTCAAGTTTTTTTATGAATACTTTATTCGTCGTGAGTGTTATGTTCTTATGAAGCCTAAGTTATTAAGAATGTGTTGTTTACAAGAGTGTGCTACTTAGTGAAGATTAACAGTATTGAAGACAATTGGCTGAGCACGTGCTTTTAGGACTTCGACCGCCATTGAACTGGTGGATGAGTTTGCAGTATCAAACAACAACCAGAGTGAGTGCATATTTCCATCCAGTTTTCCAGTTGTCTTTCTATTTTTTCCCCTTTTTAATATCCTAAAGGCAACTTATTCTTACCTAACAGCCGTCATAATAGATCAGTTGTTTTTATTCTTTGTATTTTTTGGCACACCAAAAATAATTTAAATATACAGTCCATTAAAATTTACTTTACCAGCTACTAAGAAATATAATAATTTTTTTTTTATTCTTTTCACACCAAGTTTTGGTCCTTCGAGCCGGACATAGTTAAGTCCGTTTTTATTGACTAGAGTAACGTCAATTATTATTGTGTACACACATTGTTATTGAATTTGGGCTTTCGCATATGCTACAATTTACTATTAGGTTAATTAATGTTTGTTAGTGGGTTAAGGAGTTGATGTTAATTTATTATTTTCTTATTGTTTTCATTCCCGCACCGCAATTACATCAATTCCATTTATTTTGTTCGCATAATTCATATTAAATAACAAGCAACAGTTATACCTATTTAAGTAAACAGCTATATTCATATTTTTAAATTGTTCCATTGATTTCTCGAACGTTCTTGATATTTTGTCTACCCGCTCTAAGTTAATATAATAACGCGATCTCGCCGCTCATTCTTTAATACTCGCTCGGTAAGCTTAGGTATCATACCTACGTACCTACTAATAATTATTCATATATTTAGTATATAGTACATACACTCACGCGTACGCCGCATATTATTTATTATATTATAATAATATTATTATATCACACAAGTCGTTTGTAGTTACACTTACATTTGTAGTTTATGTTTAAAAAACATTAATTATCTATTGGGCGTTGCTTGCATACATACCTATATAATATTTGTTGTTTTTATATTTAAGAATTATGGCAAAATTTAAAGAAACTAAAGATGTCGAATTACTTGAACAAAAGTTTCGAATTATTCAAGCTAAGCGCGATGCTTATTTTGAAAGAATGCAAACTATTTATGAGATGTCTGAATCGGTTCATAAGGATGACATCACTAAAGAAACTTTTTTAAATAACGTAATCAATATTGACTCATTACGAACTGATTTTGAATGCATTATAGACGATTTTAATAACTTAAATTTAAAAATAAATCCTCAAGCACCAATTAATTATCAATCTTGGACATCTTTTGATCAAATGTATTGTGTTGTCAAACGTGTCGAAAGGTCAATCACGGAGACTTCAACATCTATGCAGCAATGCTCCAAAGATATAAAACCGCATACGATTACTACTACTCCTAAATTACCACCAATTGAGTTAAAGTCATTCAATGGAGACATACGAAATTGGCCTTTATTTTACCAGCAGTTTAAGCATATTATCCATGATAATCCTAACTTAACAGACGGTGAAAAAGTTTATTATTTAATTGGTAAATTAACTGATAAGGCGTCTACAGTGTGTACGGGATTATTACCCACCGCTGAAAATTATAATATTATTTGGAATTCACTTAAGTCAAAATATGATGACCCACGTTCGCAAGCTACCACTTATCTTAACCAATTATTAGATTTTAAACATATGCATACAAACAGTGCGGCTGGCCTTGACCTATTTATTAGTATATTCAACTCGTCCATCGAGGCACTTAAGCAATTAAATTTACCTGATTTGTGTGATTTTATATTCTTACATATCGCACTACAAAAATTAGACACTGAAACTGTAAAGTTATTCGAAAATTTGAACGGCAGAAAAGATATTCCAACTTATGATTGTTTAATTAATTTTGTGAAGGAACAGTCCAAAGTATTAAGTCGTACAATTTACGATTCAAATCAAAATAAGATTCGTAATCAAAAAATAAATGTTCCTTCTCCAAAAAATATAACTAAATCTTTTATGAATACTGACCGTCAAAATTCTGTTAACAATAAAACTAATTGCTCTTTATGTAAATCTTATCATGAACATTTGTACCAATGTTCGTATTTTTTAAATAACATGTCTCCACATGATAGATATAATTTTATTAAACAGAATCGTTTTTGTAATAATTGTTTGAGCTCTAAACATAGAACTTTAGCATGTACTTCGCAACGCAATTGTTCTCATTGCTCTGAAAGGCATCACTCACTATTGCATTTCAATCCGCACCCTGTTAAATCTAATGTTGTTATTAATTGTCCTGATAAAAAATGCACTGCTCATATCAAACGGCAGTCGTGTGACTCATCGCTCGTAGCAGACCGGTTACGGCCTGAGATTAGAAACGCTCCTTGCGTGCCGACAGTAAACGACACTATGTCACCCGAACATAAGGTCGACAATTCTTTATCACCGCAAATTAATTCTTATACAACCACATCGCATAATACTTTTGTATGCAATAACAAAGGTTTACACGCTACTACGACACTTCTGGGCACCGCAAAAATAAAAGTAATAGATAAATTTAATAAAACTCATTTTGTTCGTTGCTTAATTGACCCGGGTTCTCAGAGTAATTACATTTCTGCCGATTGTTGTCATCGTTTATCGTTACCTATTCTTACACAAAATCGTTATTCTAAAGTTCACGGTATTGGCGGAGTTTCACAGCGAGTACTTGGTAAAACAAACGTTACTTTTACGTCTCGTTTTGATAATATTAAAAAATATACTATCCAACCTTTAGTGATGGATCAAATTACAACTCAATTACCAGACTCACATGTTGATTTAAATTATTTAGATTATGTTAAAAATCTTCCATTGGCCGATGATAGTTTTGGTCAACCCGGGCCAATTGATATACTTTTAGGGGTAAATTTTTATTGTGAGATTTTATTATTTGATCGTAAAGTGTTAAGTAATAACTTACCATCCGCTTTTGAAACCAGTTTAGGTTATTTAATTATGGGTGATGCGCCTATTGTCTCCTCTCAAAATATTACACAAAATCATTGTTATTTCTCCCGTGAACCCTTACAATTTAATCTAGAAAAATTCTGGCAACTAGAAGAAGTCCCTAGTGTAAAATTTTTAAGTCCAGAGGAGAATGATTGCGAAAAAATATATTGTTATTCTACTATTCGCAATAAAGATGGTAGTTATACGGTGGACCTACCATTTAAGAAATCGCCTCATTTGTTAGGTAATTCTTTTATATCCGCAAAGAAGAGATATCTAGCACTCGAACGAAAATTTTTAAAATTTCCTGATTTACGTATTCGCTATAATGACGTAATAACGCAATACATTGACATGGGTATTCTTACTAAGATTTCTCAAGAGGATTGCCTCCAACATGGTTTTTATTTACCGCATCATCCCGTGTTGCGAGAGGATAAAAGCACGACAAAGGTTCGAGTTGTCGTGGATGGAAGTGCACAATCGGATACTGGAATTTCTTTAAATGACATCCTACATACTGGATGTAATTTACAAAATGATATTTTTAACATTCTTTTAAATGTTCGCATCTTTTTTATAGCATTTTTTACCGATGTCCGCCAAATGTATTTGTGCATTCATATAAACCCTGAACATCGTAGATACCAACGTATACTATATAGATTTAATCCTGATGATCCTATTGATACTTACGAATATACTAGAGTTTGTTTTGGTTTACGTTCATCACCATTCTTAGCGATTAGAACTTTACGCCGTCTTGCTGAAGAGGGCCGACAAGACTATCCTTTAGCGTCTCAGGTTGTAGAGAGGGATGTGTACATGGACGACGTGGTATCTTCTGCATCTTCACTCGAAGAAGCAGTAAAGACTACAAATCAGTTACTCCATCTTTTTAAATCAGGAGGTTTCGAGTTAGTCAAGTGGACAAGTAACTCCTCGGAACTTCTTTCACACATTCCAGAGAGTCAACTTTTATCTGACTCCATTTCATTTGATCACACCAATGAAAGTGAACACAAAATTCTTGGTTTACGATGGCTTGCGACATCTGATGAATTTTTCTTTACAGTTACACCCCCTGACCTCACGTGCACTAAGCGTGCTATTCTCTCCGCAACCGCGCGTCTTTATGATGTTTTGGGTTTAGTTGGACCTGTTATTTTATATTCTAAATTATTAATTAAAGAACTTTGGACACTCAAACTCGAGTGGGATGACGAACCGCCTTCTTACATAATAAATTTATGGAAGCAATTAGTTCAACAATTACCCCTTATATCTGAAATTCACTTTCCCCGCCATTTAGGAATCATGAAACAGTCAACTGTTACTCTTTTAGCTTTTTCAGATGCTAGTGAAAAAGCATATGGTTGTGTCATTTATGCTCACGTCGTTAACGACAATAATAAACCTATTGTTAGATTAATTTGTTCCAAATCAAAAGTGTCTCCACTAAAATTTGTGACAATAGCGCGTCTTGAACTCTGTGCAATCGTGTTAATGTCTAAATTGCTTCGGGTTGTCTATGATAATGTTTCCAAACGGCATCCAATAGACAAGGTTATGGCTTTTTCGGATTCACAGGTGGCTCTCTGTTGGGTGCATTCTAGTCCACACAGATTCAATACATTCGTTGCAAATAGAATTGCTCAATGTCAGAGTTATTTTGATTCTGATTGTTTTTATTTCATTCCTGGTATACAAAACCCGGCAGATTGTCTGTCACGAGGTCTTCTACCTCATCATTTTAATAATCATAATTTGTGGTTACAGGGAACAGATTGGATGTCATTGCCTTCTCGTGAATGGCCAATTTGTAAATTTGTGCCTAATGAAAACAATAAAGTTGCCGAAGAAAGAACCATTACTCATGTTGTATGCCAATCCGAACCTCCAATTCATCCACTTTTATTAATTAGTTTAAAATTTTCGTCATGGAACAAGTATTTAAGATCTTGTGTATATTTTTTACGTTTTATTAAAAAACTTATGCGCGGTCACATAATAACAGCAAATGATTTAGATGTTGCTGAAATGTACGTAATTGAAGCTGTTCAACTGTCGTTCTTTTCAGAAGACATTAATAATTTACGTCAGGGCAAGCTATGTACCCCAAGACTACGAAAGTTAACTCCTTTTATGGACAAAAACATTTTAAGAGTAGGAGGTCGCTTAAACAATGCCGATTTAAATTATTTTCATAAACATCCCGCACTTTTACCGAAATGTTGTCATATTGTTAATATTATTATAGACTTTTATCACCAAGAAAACCTTCACGCAGGTCCTCAAGTTTTACTCGGTTTGATTAGACAGAAATTTTGGATATTATCTGCTCGAAATTTAATTAAACAACGCATACATAAATGTAATAAATGTTTTAAAATTAATCCAAAACCTACCTTTCCGCTTATGTCAGATTTACCAGAATGTCGACTAAATGTCGAGTCACATAAAGCTTTTACTCATACTGGTTTAGATATGGCCGGTCCATTTCATATTTTAATGACTCGAAAACGTGGCGCTCGTACTCAAAAGGCATATATATGTATTTTCGTGTGCCTCGTAACAAAAGCTATCCATATCGAGTTAACCTCAGATCTGAGTTCTACCTCATTTTTAGATGCTTTCAAGAGATTTTTATCTCGCCGTGGTTCCTGTCAAGTATTGTATAGTGACAATGGTGGAAATTTTGTTGCATCTAAAGCCTATCTTAAAGAATTACACGAATTTTTAAAATCGAGTGATTACTACAAGGAGTTTAGTAACGAGCTTGCTAAGCATCGTATTACCTGGCGTTTAAACCCTCCTAACGCCCCTCATTTCGGTGGAATCTGGGAGGCTAATATAAAAAGCTTGAAATCCTTATTGTTCCGCGTTATAGGTAAACAAATTTTATCATATGAGGAATTGCTTACTATTTTACACCAAATCGAAGCTGTTCTTAACAGCCGCCCTTTATATGCGTTGAGTACGGATCCATCCGAGCCAACCGCGCTAACACCTGCACATTTTTTGGGTAACACAACTCTACAGTTTTTACCCGCAGCTGATGTGAGCGAGGAGCGTGTTAACTTATTATCTAGATTTTCATTATTGGACTTGTTAGTACAGTCCTTTTGGAAACGATACAAATCTGAGTATCTACATAATTTGCAAACGAGAGAAAAATGGAACACTCCTTCTAAACCTGTAACTGTTGGTACAATTGTTTTAGTCAACGTGGATAACGCTCCAACTTTGCATTGGCCTTTAGGCATAATTACTAAAATTTTTCCCGGAAAAGACGGTGCTATACGTGTCGCTGAAATTAAAACAAAAAGTGGCACCTATATTCGCCCTATTGTACGTTTATGCCCATTACCTAATCAATAACCGTACTTATATAATTAGACTTATATATATATATATATTATTTTTTTTAGTCGGGTATATTATTATGTAGGGTAAATTTGTAGCATTTAGTTAAGAGTTATGTGCTATTTATTATTATTTTTAACTTTGAAGGGAATTCTTCAAGGGCGGGGGAATGTTGGTTTTTGTTGCTATGAAGGTGTGCTTTAATAATTTTATAAATTTATGACAGCTGTTTTACGTTTCCTACCCACTTCCTTATCATAATATGCACGTCTAGTCTAATAATTGAACTCTCTCGGAGCGCATCGCTTGCGCTGTGTCAAGTTTTTTTTTTTGAATACTTTATTCGTCGTGAGTGTTATGTTCTTATGAAGCCTAAGTTATTAAGAATGTGTTGTTTACAAGAGTGTGCTACTTAGTGAAGATTAACAGTGTTGAAGACAATTGGCTGAGCACGTGCTTTTAGGACTTCGACCGCCATTGAACTGGTGGATGAGTTTGCAGTATCAAACAACAACCAGAGTGAGTGCATATTTCCATCCAGTTTTCCAGTTGTCTTTCTATTTTTTCCCCTTTTTAATATCCTAAAGGCAACTTATTCTTACCTAACAGCCGTCATAATAGATCAGTTGTTTTTTTTTCCTTTGTATTTTTTGGCACACCAAAAATAATTTAAATATACAGTCCATTAAAATTTACTTTACCAGCTACATTGCCAAAGGATACCTATGAGATAGACAGCAAGAGTATTTTGACCATATGCCACTCATTAATTTGTTGATTGTTATTTTCATATTTCATTACAGAGGCTTTTATTGACCTAGTGTACTGGCCGTATAGTACAATCACTCGCATGAAAGTTGTCAAGTGTGTAACGAATTTGTATTGAGTAGTAAAATTTATACACAGCGCCATCTACCATCGTAAATGGAACTAAAATTTCCAATTCAAACACATTTCACATTTGGATCCAATTCACATTCGATGTCATGCTAATACTACTACATAGGTGTCACTGGTTTGTGTCACACATATCTATTTAGCCCTTCCCGTACACATAGACGCGGAAACTTTTACGAGCAAATAATATGCTCTTGTTTAGGTGATTACAGTGAAATTTAAATATATTATTTATGTTTGTCCGTGTGATTTTCTTGTTGTGTAATATAGAGTATTTGTTATTATAATGCTTAAATTTTTCTTTTCTAATTTATGGAAACCTTAAAATATTTTAGGTAATAAGATGTAAAGGCAAATGGAAATAATCTACAATAACTACAAACAATTTAGAAAGATAATTTGTTTTTGATATTATTTAGCTCGTAAAAAACTTTGGAACTTTATGTTATTCCAGCAGTCGGGTATTTATTAAAACAATTTATAATGGAAGTAAGCTAAATGAATCCTTAAGACTGTTTTTCTTGGAAGAAAAATTATACCGACAACATTTTATTTCAAATAGTTCAAAAAGAAAGAGTATCGTTATATGTATAAACATCGTTCTCTTAATTTATTTATTCTTTTTACAAACAGAAGTACATATATTTTCACGCGACTTCGCCCGCTTAAGTTATACAATAATAACACCCGCGTATGATGTAACTTAGGTGTAAGAATTTTTAAATAAGACCCAATAGTTTCGGAGCAACCTAACTAACCTAACTATAAAATATATAGCTTATTCGAGTAGTCCCCACTGACTGCAATGCACTCCTTTGATCGTTGAGGCCAGATATCAATAGACGCACGCGCACTTTCTATGGGAAAATTCTTAACTGCCAATCGAATCCATACAATTCGCAGTTAAGAATTTAAAAGTTTTATTGACTCACAAAATATCATGGCGTTTAGAGCAAGACTTACTCTCTAAAACTAACCATAGATCACAATCCAGCGGATTAAGATCTGCACTAAACGCTCAGCCAAAAATGAGCTCTGATGAAGTCCGGAAAGTTCGTTTCTAACCATGTTTGGGTGAATCCAAAATCTAGACCTGACGCCGTCTTAAAAAAAAATCCTTTAATAAACTATTTATAACTATCTATACAGCAATTAAGATACTTTGTTTCATATGATGTAAAAGTTAAAAATGTTTAATCTTTAAAAAAAATAGCTTGAACTATTTATACCGAAATCAAGATTCTTAAGTTGATCGATAAACGTAAGATATAGTTATAATTAGACTATTTAATCATCTATAATGGGATCATGTACACAGGTTGTCTAATTGAATTTATCATATGAACCCACACACGTTTAATATGTCATTAGTAATGTGCTCTAGTTGATTTCATTATATCGATAATGGATAAATTTTGAAAAGGGTGTTTCTTTTTATTATTTTTAGTTAAATCGATTCCCAGGTGTTCAAGAAAGAACTTCTTCTTTTCATTATAACACTTTAAATGTAAAATGGATCAAATATAATTGTATCATTTTTAAATTTTATTACAGGTTTTGGATATGAAACCTTTTCGCATAGCTTTTAGTTTTTAACAATCATTACAAATCTCTTTAACACTGAAAAAAAAAATTTGTGTGCTTAGACTTCACTTTATTTATTCTGATTATAATAATAAATTATATGAATCCTAAATAACTTTCAAGTATAATCAATTTAGCTGGTAAACACAAAACTTCTAAAGTATCTGAAGAGTCAATATGTATTAATTTCCGAAAATACAGTAGAATCCATTTATTATGACTTCGTCTATATTGACCAACCACTTAAAACAACATAATTAAAGACTTCATAGATTTATATCTAAGGCGTCTGTTATAATAATTCCGCTTATGCTGACATTATTAAACATTTTTCTTTCGCTTTCGAAGTTGTTAATTTTCTAATTACTTAATTACCTATTTAATGTTTTGTATGCCTTTCGCTTAATATGACTCGATTGTCATTTTTATTCAATTTAATTAAAAACAAATTTCACTAGCTGCGTTAAAATTATTTAAAAATAGATTTCTTTCGGTTTTTTTTTTATTTCAATTGAATACGTACAAATTGTTATAATACGTATGTAAAGTTACACTGGCAACTTTACAATCACTGACTATTTCTTTGTTCTGAAAAATATATGATTATTGAATAATAGCAACCATTTAATCTTATCATATTATATCGATACCTTCGTTAAGGGCGTTCTTATAAAATTTATCGATACAATCGACGGCTTGATTGAAGGATGCGCGATAGTAAACTAGACTTTTATCGACATAATTAAATGTGAAAACTTGTTTGAAGTATAAACATCTCTTCATAAAGCATGTTCTACTATAATCTAACATGCTATCTTCTAGTTAATAAATAAACAGATAGTATACGTCACGTAATTGCTCTAACACCAATCTAAGTAGCTAAAATAGGTACTTGTTTTAACCGGAACAGATAAAGGTAGATATCACAACTGAGATTATATTCTTAAAACTTATAATCTCAGTTTATTTTATCGATATATATCCAACTATATTGAGCTATGTCCAAATGTATTACATTAAAAATACTTAGGTTAGAGCTCTAGACATGGCGGAGTTTATATTCTTAAAACTAATTATCGATATATATCCAACTATATCGTGCTCTGTCCAGCTGTATTACATTTAAAATACTTAGGTTAGAGACGGAACAATCTTCGATATATCGACTATCGATTTAAAAAAATACAGTGCTTACCTAGACCAACTTTCATCACCGGCACAGCAATAGTGTTTTTCTGAGTACCACGCATATTATTTTATGTGAAAGTTTTAAAACAGTGTATCAACAGGTTTCACTGACTCTGTACTTTTGGTTCCTGACTTTAAGTAGATTTTATCACCAACCTATTAATGTCCCCACTTCTGGGGCTAACGCCTTCCCTATGGATGGAATCGAACCAAATTGAATAGGTCACCCTCCATTCCAGATTGCATGGTGGTCCATGACTCACCTGCGTGGTGGGTCCGGAATGGAACGGTCCGACTGCAGATATAGCAGGGACCAACGGCTTAACTTGCCTTTCACATCGAGCGCTAACTTTGTCCAACAACAAATTAAACTTCATACATTGTGATTGAATCGTTGAATTAAGAGGGAGCGTAAAGCCAAAAGACTGTCCCGGTCTATCTAAGGGACCATTTACACGAAACCAATAGCCGAGATAATTCAGGAAACCAGTCCAGTAAAATTAGAAATCGCTGTATTGGACTGGCTTGAAGACTGTCTTTGTTCACACAAGACCAATACTGGCCTGCATAATTGGACTGTCTCGTGTAAATGCCCCATTATAACGATAACTTTCATAGAAAAGCCGGATAGATAGAGACAGAAGATAGCTATTTGCGTAGCAAAATCGGTTTTTAATGAATTATTCGCAAACTATTACGATTATTTTTTAAGTACTATATAATATCTTCGGCTATAACTTTCTTTATTGAAAAGGATTCAGAAGCATGACGTGGTTTTCTCAATTGAATTAAAACTTATTTAGACGTTATTTCCTTGTACAAAAAGTAAGTGATTTTATGTGCGTCATCTTAAATTTCTGAGGAACTGACATAAGATTGTATGCCTGGAATGAATTTTGCTATTTATTCTATGCATATGTACATTACGCGATATGAACAAAATCAACCTAACATCAAGCCCTTTTTCAGCCCAATTTTTTTAATATAATCTTATTGAGTTTATTGCGGGTTTATACCGTCACCAACACTAAAGTCCCGGATTCGATTTCTCGTCGTATCAATGTATAAAACGTTGTAATGTAAATTTTTTTCGTTTATTGGCGGGCCTGGGTGATGTTGTACTTTTGTTGTCACAGATTTGAATAAATTAAGGGCTTCAGCTACTTGGGATCTGAACAATGTGTTGTCTAATATTTATTTATAAAAATTCTCTATCTAAAAATGTCTATATAATTTTCTTAACGGTTCCTTTCTAACAACGTAAAAATACTTTTAGTTCTTTTATAATAATAAAGGTATCATAGTGTACAATAAGCCTAACGTAGTAAGGGTACTCGTAGATGCTAACTAAATTTTATCACCACTTAAGTAAATTGTTATGTTTTAATCTATGTCGGCCCGTTATGTTATCTCGGGATATTACCTGAGAGTATTATCGTTGTTGAACGTGTTACGGCTGACGAGACCTTCTCTAGGACCACCTCGGTGTTTTTAGATATTATAGGCATTCGATACATAAGCGATATTAATATATCGTACGCGTACGTCCTATTAACAATTTATTTTTTGGGTTAGGCTATAAAAGACTGTTATTGAGATCCTAACCCAACACAAAATTATATGTACAACCCTGACTATAACGTCAGGCTAGTAGGACTTCTAATATTATAAATGTGAAAGTTCCTGAAGACAGATGTATGTGCATATAATTAATTCCCTTTCGTTGTTTAAGGACAATTCCATTCATGAAAACATCGCTCTCTATAAAAGTTTGTGCAATGCGAGTTAATTGATTACAAACCATCAATGCAGTGGTCAATTATAAACATCAAATGTTGATCTTTATGCCACTCATTTCTTCAAATAATAAACTGGTGATTCATTTTATAATTATTCCATCTAAAAATTAGAATCAGTTTTGAAAGCGATGTAAATAGTTTATTTACATATTTCGCAATGGTAAGCTCAAAAGTGATTCATTTCCTTGTATTCGATTGGACAAAGCTTGTAAAGGAACTAAATAATTGAACACAGTGAAAAGCGTAATCAGTAGAACCACAGTAAGTGCTGTAAAAAAATTACATAATCTGTTTATTACTAACCAGCTGCTTTCAATAAGATGAAGCTCTCCATAAGTGAAAGAATTTATTAAATCAGTCCAGTAGTTTTGAAGGCTATACAATGCTAACAGATAAAAAATCAAATCATTACTAGTTATAATTTTAAAGATTTAAATGACTTACAAACGTCTATTATGTCATTATTTTAAAGCGACAACATCGATATAAATTTTCAAACATTCATTTTGACCGACTAAGTAATTATTACGTGTATCATACAACGGTTTAAATAAAAATACGTATCAATATATTCTTAAATGAAATATGCTTTAAAACTCCACTTTGTCCCTAACGCTCTGAGATAGTGCCAGAAACAAAATGTAAAGTGTCAAAATTTGCCAGATTAATATATCAATAGAAAAATACATTTTTTTCTGCCAGTAAGGATCAGGAGATTTGATTTTATTATGAGCAAGCGTGTAAATATTAAATATATTAACTGCGCCACCTGCCAAATCATTAAAAAGTTTGATAAAAAATCAGTTTTAACAGAACAAGAATAAGTGCCAGTATAATAGCAGCAAGATTGATGCAAGACTGTGCAAGGTTATTTTATCCCCTTTTTTACATATTTTCAAAGATTGCTCGAAACTACCTATTATATTTGATTCACAATGCTGTAATCTGCACATTGATGAAAATACGCTCTGTAGTATATCTGTAAGTAGTGCTTGAAAATTTCGTGAGTCCTGTTAGGTCCTCAGTAGCTCAGTGGTTAGAGCAGTCGCCAATATTGCTAGAGGTCATGGATTCGAGTCCCATTTCAGAGTGTCAGGGACAAAGTATCCACTTTGTATTTTTAAGCATTTTTCATTAAGAATATTTTTAGTATAGCATTTTGAATGCAAAACTGATCAAATATAATAACGTGTTAATATTTTTGGCGTACAAAAAGATCTGAAACGTGGTACTAAGTAACTTAATATAAATACAAAGAAACTATAGCTAATGTACTGATCCTTAAAGTCTAATAGCTTCGGCATATCTGTCAAGACTATGTATATTTTATATATACATATATACAAAAGACAAACGTGAATACCACCGAAACTACTGTACCTAGAAACTTGAAATTTGTTACAGGGGTTCCTTTCGTGATGTAAGAAAAGATTTTTATAATCAAAACCCTAAGAGGTGAAACAGGCTGGTTAAGTTTACATGGAATTTTGTATGAAAACTGGACCACGCGGACTAGTTTCATTTATTATTTTACGTGTGATACTGTTATGATTTAAATTATAATGGAAACTGCCTTTATTTAACACAAAAGCTATATTTACTTGGACAAAATTAATTGTTCAAAACTTTATATGGGAGCCAATTATATGTGACTTTTAAGGGTAAATAGATTATAACACATCTGACTAATATCTTTGGATTGTACAATTGTTACCCGATGAATAGGCTTTGCAGTAAAAGCTTTCTTGTTTACTGTATTTGGAATCAAATACAAAACCCGGCAAATAGAGCTAAGCAAGAAATAAAAGTACTATTATTATTATTTTTTCATTTATCATCAAGTAACATATACATATACATAACAAACAGTTTAGGATAACATTTAAAAACCACTGAGGTTTGAGTTGTGTAATCAGAGTTTACACTTGTTTTTATTTTCGTAATTATAAAATCAGTTCCAACATATTATTACAAATACAAACATTGCAATCGATAGAAAATTACAATAATAGCCTAAAATGATTTACAATGTATTAAAAAAGTACCCCTTTAACTTGTATTTAATATTTTTTCTGGATATGCTGTCTTTTAATTCTGGCGTTAAGTCATTAATAAGTCGAGGCACGAGGTAGGTAGTTGTACGCTCACCGTAGGCATTGCTTGTTCGCGGCTCGCAGAGTCATTTGTTAGCAATCGCCCGAGTGTATACAGGATGTGCAACTGGGACCCTCAAATCATCATTAAAGAATTGTTCTTTGAGTAAAGAAATATTTGGCTTCTTTAGCAAAGGCCAAAAACATGAGATCAATATTAAATAAAAACTTTTTTAGAGTCGCTAAAACAGTTTTTTTTTTTTAAGTAATGAAAAATAAAACACTTAAGTTAACAATAGAATTATTTAAAAAATCTATAACAATATTATAAAGAGTAACCATTTGATTGTTGTTGACATCGAATAAGCTCCAAAACTTCTAAACAAATATTAATAATTCTTCCACCTACGGGAAGCTATACATTATACGTGACGTAGTCTGTAATTTGCGCAGGCAAAGTCGCGAGAAAACAGCTAGCTATATGTTAATGATATGGGTACCGACGAGCGCCGTGCAAATAGGAATGGTGGATCACCCATCAATCAAATAAAACCATTATTACCTTTTAAGGTATATTATCTGTGACAGCGTTGTGCTCGACGTTGCGTTCACCGCTGATTTTTCTATAGGATACCAAAGCTGATACAATAAGGCGATACATTCATTCATTCATTCATTCATTCATTCATTCATTCATTCATTCATTCATTCATTCATTCATTCATACAAGATTATATATTGTTTTATATTTAATTAATTTAGCATTCACAATGCGATACAAATTTCACCAGTCTCAAGGGTCTTGTTATCGTGGTGAAAAACTGTTGCCTTATTGACAAACATATTCTTTACAATTTCGATATGAGAAGTAGTTGGAGCATTTCGCTTCCAGATAAGCATGGCAGAATTTATATTGGGGACAATAAAGTACTCCAAAAACATTATTATTCCCCATTTCGAAATTAGTCCAACAAGCGCTGTTAATTGCAAACACAAAAGCTATCTGCATCGATTCGTAGAACGCACCGCTAGTTGTAACACCACTTCTCATTAGCGAAAATACCATGCGACAATGGAACCATATATAATAATAATATGGATGGAAAATGCAAATATGATATTGGATAGACAATAACCAATACCGACTTACATCAAGGAACGACAAAGAATTATAATACTAATTAAAACATTTCCAACTTTCGTGCTCTGTTACAATGTCATTCCAGAGGATGTTAGAGTACGTATTGAGTTGTACCTCAAAATGCAAACGTCACTACGTATTGCAAGAATTTGTATGCTATTCATTCACTTCAATGATATTAATCTGAATAGATATCAAAGGAACACATGAGGACGAGACGAGGATAAAACAACGACTTTTTAGAATGGAGTTTTGTATCACAAGATCCTTCAAGATGAAAAGATTTTAGATATATCCCTGACTAGCAACGAGCTGATGTGGCTCTCTTCTGTTAACTCACGGAGTAGACTTATGCACTCGATGGACATCCAGTGTTAAGTTTTTATTTTACTGTCTTTTATATTCACCTTTTACGTCCCCACTGCAGGGGCTCATGCCTTCCTTATGGATGGTTAAGGAGGAAGGGCCATGACCCTCCACGCTGGCCCAATGCGGATTGGAGGCTATTAAAGACTGCAAATGCAGCCGGGACCAACGGCTTAACGTGCCTTCCGAAGCACGGAGTAGCTCGAGATAATAATTTTTTGGTCACCCATCCCGTGACCGACCCTTACGAAAGTTGCTTAACGACTACGATCGCGGGCCGCGGCGCTTATCCACTACGCCACCGAGTTGATTTTGTTGATTTAATAAAATATAACTAAAAAGTTATATTTTATTATATCAACAAAACTTTTTAGACCGCCAAGTGATTGATTCTTTAAAAAATATATATATGTACTCACATTTATAATCCTACTAATATAATTTAATGGCGAAAGTTTGTAAGTATGTAAGTTTGTTACTTCTTCACACAGAAACAAGTCTGGATTATCATATGGGCTTTTTACTTTTTAGCCCACTTAAAGGTTCCTTAGGGATAGGTTCAAGAGATATACGAACGCTTTGTAAAGAAAAGTTGGAGAGCTTTAAATATATATATATATATATATATATAATTTTATCTATAAAAAAGTTCGCAGTGGTATTGTGGATTTTGCTAAAACAATTAAATAAATATCATATAAGTTTGTTTGACTAGGTGATATTAAATCCTTTTCAATAAGTATAATTATTAATTACAGTCAAAGAAATTTAAAGTAAATAAACACCAAATTTTTTTTGAGAAAAGACAATAATATACAGCGTGTTTGGTAATACCTGTATAATCCCGAAACATGGCCATACAACCTAGCACAAAGAACACAATTGATAGTTCAAAAAACAAATTCATGTAAATTGATATTTTCATACAAATATTTGAACAATTTGTTTTCAATTACTATGCTACAACCCTGTAAGCTTACACGTGCCGTCCCGGCGCACTCGCTCTTTCTCTCTCTCTCTCTCATTACCTCTCACTCTCTCGTTTCTTGAATACATTTTGATGTTGCCGACGCGCGCACTCGACTACGTATGAGTTTACTTGTAATTAAAACAATTTAAGATCAAATAGGTACATACCTATAGCGTTCTAATCACTCTTTCAGCTTTCACTTGTCAACATTACCTACACTTCACCTCCACTTTATCAGTCCAGGGTCTCGATATGCCGGCCACCGCATAAAACACACATGTCCATTCGACTCGACACAGACCGTGTCGTGTTACTCTCGACGTAAAGTCATATCCTCAGTCTCGATGGAATAGGTGATCGGCCGGCCTACCTGTGGCACACTATGGAATGAACCAGTTGTATGTAACCAATTCACAAATGCCGCGAATCACCGGTAAGAAGGAAGACGTCGATGGTTTTCAGGTCTTCCTGACACGTGGCGCTCGTCATAACGCCGCCGAGCCGCAGCAAGATTACCGTCACAAGCACCGCCACACATTATCATCTCGTAATATTAGGCATTTGAGTACGAATTCATTGCACTGACCGCACACAAACATAATACACAGGTAAACAGAACGAGAATGAAAAACAAACCAAAAGTCCCGAAAGAACGAAACCGTAAGTTGACCTTCTAAATTCTGAAAACTCACAAGTACGCCGATGAAAGTCACGGACGCGACTGACGCGATGACCAAAACTACATAGGTTATTATTATTGCAACTCGAACACCAATGTACCTAAATCAAAAGTGTACCGATTTTGGGGTTCCGCGTCAAGAAATATTATTTATTATTAGACCTTTCCATTACAACTAACCTTTATTTAATTATCATTTAAACTAAGATTAAGAGAGATACTTAGATTATTAATATCATTGTATAAGTCCGTATTTTATTGTTTCGTGAAAATAACACGGCTTTATGAAAAAAATAACAAAACTTCAAAGAAAATAATCTACAAAACCTTACTGACACATCAGAAACCCGAGTTTCTCAATACACATCGTCGTCGATTTTATGTCTCTCTCGCTCCTTCTTGCATAGACTAATGTGAGCAATGGTGCATGATATTGAACTTCAATCAAAGTATTTGCAATTTCTTTTTTATTTTGACTGTATTATTACAGAAGTTTTCATATTAATAGTTTTTGAAACACCGTTAATCACAAGATTAGTGTTTTATTTATAGTTAAAAGTCATTTACACTAACTTTTTCTTTGTTAGGAAATAATAAATTCCTCTCAGATGCATATTTATTCTAGGCATTTATCTTTAGATTTATTTAACTTCTGTTATTTTTTAAACTAGTTCGGCACATGGAGTCGATGACCAAATACAACACAACAGCTGTTTTTAGGATTGTCAGCGTACAGTTTTACTTCGAAGAAAAAAAGCTGATTATCTAGGTCATGTGCTGGGTTTCAGTCTTAGTGATCATTTTTCTGGGTTCTATTCATCATACCGTATGTGCCATATTCGGGATTATACAGGTATTACCAAACACGCTGTATATTGAAAATTTTCTAATTTTAATTAAAATTAATCAATAATTTTTCTATGACATTTATGCTTACAGAAAGAAAGTTAAATACAAAGAATTAGGATATGAAAGAAAACGGTTTATGATTCCTTGATTGTGAGTGTACACCCATGGCCTCAGTTATTCTATCTAAATGACGTAAGAGAAAAGAGGGTACTTAACTCTTCATTCATACAATCCATATTCTGTATACCCGGAAATTTCAACACCATTACTTGCAAAGGGGATTATCTACAATTTTAAAGTTCCTACCAGATTTAACTTTACCAATTAAAATGTTCCAAAACTCAAATATTTAGGTTAGTAGACACCTAATTATTCCAGTGAGGACATTCCATGATTATCATCCTAATTATGTTAAGTTGATATTAGATTCTTTGGAGCTTAAGCTTGTTTTAACTGGCTGTTCTTTGTTTGGAGCTTAAGCTTGTTTTCATAAAACATTTTGTTTATTAGATTACTTTAAGTGATACAAAAGAATCCAAATAATATAAAACACTTATTATATTATATTTTATATTAAATTTCGCATTTACAATGCAATACTGAAAAATATTCTTAATTAAAAATCCACTTCGTCCCTGGCACTCTGTGATGGGGCTCGAACCCGTGATCTTTCGCAATCCGGGCGACTTCTAACCACTGAGCTACCCAGGACTTAACAGAACTGACGAATCTTTCAAGCACTTATTACTTACCGTGTTTAATAAATTAAGTAGGCGTATCAAGAATTTGCTATCTCCAGTTCTTCCATACTTTGGAAGGTACGTTATTCTTTTCATTCCGACTGTGTTTGCAGTCGCAAGCATCAATCCGCACAGGACCTGTATAAAGGTGTCCCGTTCTCTCCTATTAATGTTCTCAAGAACGTTCTCTCGTTCTTGAGAACATTAATAGGTCGATGATGTAGTTAGTATTTACAATGCTACAAGAATATTAATAATAGGGATGACGACTGGGTAAAAAAGAGAAATTCTATTTATACCTTCAGTCAAATATTAGATACGTATTTTTTTGCATCAATTTAAACAAGAAATGACTTAGATAAAAGGCATTAAAGTAAAGGAGTGGGCTACGTCACAGTTTTGTAGAAAATGTACAAAAGCGCACCTCATGCGATATTTCAACTCGCCGTAATTTATGAGATTACGCAAAAAATAAAAAACGTATAAACGTAAGAAAATTAAATTCTTCAATAACCTTACGAACAAACAAACAAAAATTAGTCGTCATCCTTAGAGATATCGTGGAAAAATACTTAAAAATTGCGACGGGCTGGAATTCGAACACATAACTTTGCATAATGATCTACCCGACAAGACGTGAAGACAAGAGAGAAAAAGCTGGATAGACTTTAATCATAGTATGAACTATATAAAAGATATGTCTAAGAAAATAGTGAATTTTTAGATAATGCTTAATGGAAAAGTATGGATGAGGAATATTGCGCGCACTCCAAATAAATAATTGGGAATAGGCACGCAAATGTTGATTGATTTAACCGAAAACTTTCGAGACTGCAAATTCCCAAGCACTCCTTACTTACGCTACTAGTGGGTGTATTTCCAGTTATTCTCAGGCATTCTACCTAAACAGCCAAGATTTTTTATTAACTTCGATCGAACTCCAAACTCTAGGAAAAATACTAACAATTGTTTGATGTTAGGCCGTGATACCGCTTCTCATTGGAGAGAAGTATGGGAGAGTGGTGGCAATGGGGGGACAGGGGACCTCAGGATCATCCCATCTGGGGGGGATGACCCTTTGGACTGCGGGCGCGGCGTCGTTGGATGCGCGGTAGTGCGCACCATTTAGGGTGTAACTAATGCGTCTTCGGCGTCGCCGCGGCGGCGATACCAACAGAGGGACGAGATCCGTTTCTGCCCGGCGCGGTCTGATGCGGGCATAGCTACATGTCTGTTTCACGACGGTGCCGTGGGGAACGGATTCCGTGGCAGTGAGCGAAGAGACCTGCAACAAAGATCAGGCAGGTTTCTGCAGTGGATAGGAATGAAAGAGGGATTGCGTATTGACGCATCCCTCTTCTATGTCGAAACCAGCGGAGGTGGTCGGCAGCCACCCTTGCATTGCACGGTTTCGCATGTCTGGGAGAGGCTCTCGATGTACCCGAGCCTCTCAAACCGCGAGGGGACCAATGGTCGAATATAGGGGTAAGTGTCCTGGCGACTCAGTCACGGCTTCCCGGGTCTCATCTCCCAAGAGAGGATACACCGTAGGGGTTTTGGTGGGTAGGCCTCCGGGAATTCACTGGGCAGCTCACCTGCCGAGTGGGTTCACGGAGTTCACGGAAGACACACCCCTTGTTACTTGCCAGGTAACAGGGATAGTGCCAAAAGCATTTCCTCGACGATAAAAAAAAAGGCCATGATACCGCTATTACATTCAATATTGGAATAAAATTGAGTGAATACAATATTCATAAGTAACAATAACAATTACATATTGTGCGATTCTTAGAACCTCTAAAAGGTTCATGTGAGATGGGTCTAAACGACAAAAGGAACCTTTCCTATCAGCCTTCTATTTTCCTATTTATATTCAGAATAACATTTTTATGAAGTGATAGTATAAAAATAGAGTCATGCCTATTATCTTTACTTGGACGACCGCAACTTTCGGTTTAGATATCCGGTCACAGGCTTTACCGGTGGCTCTGAAATATCATCAAAATAAATAACTAACCTTATAAAAGACATGACAATAGGAAAATAAATAAGTATACATGGAAAGAAAACGTAACGTCAATACTTCTACTTTCAAATTCAAATAAAAAACGACACCAAGAACTATTAATATATCTTTCAACTCTCGTGTTCAAAAAGTTCATTATTATAGTGTATTACAAGCTTGAATAGCATTTT
Organism: Diatraea saccharalis; assembly: GCA_918026875.4. NCBI lineage: Eukaryota > Metazoa > Arthropoda > Insecta > Lepidoptera > Crambidae > Diatraea > Diatraea saccharalis. Next base: position 10,692,560 of record OU893351.1, read on the forward strand.
ATCTTTTAGGGGATAAAGTTTTTTTTTTAATTGTAATTTTATGTCACCAGCGAACCTACAGAAAAAGTATTTATTCATAGATATGACAAATACTGATATCTTATGTTTTCACGCGCACTATTTATTAAACAATATAAAATAATAAAACCTGAAATATATTTGGATACGAACTCATTATTTTTAAAAATATAAGAAAAATCTGTGGGGATATTGTATTGTTTCTGGAACGTTTCTTGAGTTCATCTCTACAAAGACAGGTAAAAAATTAGAAACCATTCAGGAGTTTTGTATAATGTTACGTATTATTAACATTAACTGGCCGACTTTAGCAAAAGTTTATTGAATTACCAATATCTTGATAAGTATTAAATTTGAGTATTTAATTAGTATTAAACCGTGGGAGAGCCACGCTTCGGCATGAATGGGCCGGCTCAACCGGAGTGATACCACGGCCTCACAGAAAACCGACGTGAAGCAACGTTTGCGTTGTGTTTCGTCGTGTGAGTGAGGGTACCGGAGGCCCAACCCCTCCCTATTCCTTTCCCTCTACCCCTCAACCCTTCCCTCTAAGGCCGGCAGCGCGCTTGTAGTCTCTCTGGTGTTGCAGGTGTCCATGGGCGACGGTAATCACCTACCATCAGGTGATCCGTCTGCTCGCCTGCCCCCTATCCCATAAAAAAAAATCACTTTTTCAAACTGTGTTCGACTGATTTTTCTTTATAATTTTAGTAAATTTGATACCGAGTAGCTACTGAATTGTCTCCAAGGTCTCAGGAGTACAAAACAAAAATAAAGGACCATCCCAAAATTAACGGAGCATTTGAAAAAATTACCCTTATTAAAATTAACATAGCGTCCACAATAACGAAATTGCTTTTTTAATACTTAAAATACATTTCAATTTGCTTAAAGACATTGTCTTCGTGGGACTTAGCAATTTTCTGAGGCTCATAATTTCGCTCCTGACTTGCTAAGAGCAATTCAATTCTTGTTGTCAAAATAAAGGGCTTATGTTCTTCCACTTCAGTGTCATAATGATAGGTATTTTATTTTTTATAAAAAAAAATAAGTTTTAGGTACAGTCAAATTCACTTGATTTTAAACCTTAATACGATTAGGGTAAAGTTGAAAATCAATTACAATTTGACATACTGTTGCGTAGCTCGGTAGCATAGTGAATAGGCGCCGCGGCCCGCGATCGTTGTCGTTAAGCAACTTTCGCAAGGGTCGGTCCCCGGGATGGGTAACCAAAAGTTATTATCTCGATCTACTCCGTGCTTCGGAAGGCACGTTAAGCCGTTGGTCCCGGCTGCATTTGCAGTCGTTAATACCCTCCAATCCGCATAGGGCCAACGTGGAGGGTCATAGCCCATCCTCTTTAACCATCCATAAGGAAGGCCTGAACCTCTGCAGTGGGAACGGAAAAGGGCTGATGATGATACTTTTGTAACCTAACATACTATTGTATTTAACCTACTAACTAAAAAGTGTGCTATATTTTATCATAACAATTTTTTATAGAGTATAAAGTATTGTATTTGTAACCCACAGGAATTAACATGACACACACCGGCCTACTTGTACATTTTACATGACAATGTATATAATACAGGAGCCTTATTCTCTAATAGGGATGATGACTGGGTAAAAAAAATGAAATTCTATTTAGTCCGTCAGTCAGATAATAGAAAAATATTAGATACGTATTTTTTTTTACTTCAATTTAACAAGAAATAGTATAGATAACAGGCATTAAAGTTCGCTACGTCACAGTTGAGTAGAAAACGTACTCTAACGTGACGTCATGCGAAATTTCAACTCAATGTAACGCCGTAATTTTATGATAACGAAAAAAATAAAAAAAATACGTGTTTAATATTTTTTAACACTCTACCTGACGGACAAACAAACAAACATTAGTCATCATCCCTATTTTAAAATCTATCACAATACCTTTCAATTTAGCTTTTTGAAAGATATACTCGAACACTACACTACAACTTTATGTCTACCGATTGCAATGCGGTGTTTCTTTGAAAAATATTTATTGAACGATATCGTTAAATTGACGTTAATCGGGATTTTCAAAGCAAAGAGTTGAATGCTAACTACAATCTTCCGACTTGTTTGACTAAGTTTTTATTAAGTTTCTTGATCATTCTAATCATCATTCATTCCGAGAGTTCTTGCGATTTCACAAGTTACAGAATTAAATGAAACGCCATCACAACCGCTATAGCTTTAAAAGGGAATGCGACAAAATTAGATAATTAACCTACAGATTCCACACGCAACTCAAGTGGGAGATACTAAAATCCCCCGTTGTCATATCTACTCCAATATAAAAAGAAAAGGAGTCAGTTCTCGCCCTGGTTGTCGCACAATATGTCTACAAGAACTCTGAAATAATTACGTAACGCGTGTGAAAAGGTGGTTGTTTCTAAAAATATCTAAAATAAATCTATAATAACATGATGATATTTTTATTTGTTTTCCGTCAGGTACATTATAAAGGAATATTAAAAAACGTATTAAATTATTTTTCGCGTAATCATGAATGGTACTTCTTCTTCTTTTTAATTAATGGCGTTGCCCTTGTGGATATCGCCAGAATCCAGAGTTTCGCTCAGATTACTTCATATTTTAGTATTTTATAAACTCTGCTTTATGATAGACAAATCAAAGACGTATGTTATTACTCTTAATATAATTACATAAGATGATTACAAAAGGGGAGTTAACATATCTTAAGACGGTTTCAAAATGAGGGAATGTAACACAACATTAATTGATTACGACGACACATTAATTCGAGATGTCACATAACATCATACTTTTGTACATTTTCTACATAGTTCTAACGTAGTGAGACCCCATTCCTTAACTTTAATACTATTATCTAAGCATATGTATACCTATAATATTTTTCTGTTAACTGACTGACGGACTAAATAGAATTTCTTTTTTACCCAGGCGTCATTCCATGATTACAGTAGTCAACACGTTTAATCAGTGATTGCAGAAACTAAACAACCTTTTCTAAGGCTGGACCTATGTCCAGCCTTAGAAAAGGTTGTTTAGTTTCTACAACGATAGTTTCTATAACGATAAATTTTTGGTCACCCATCCTATGATGGGTGACCAAAAATTTATCGTATCGAAAGTATCTGTGCTTTGAAAGGCACGTTAAGCCCTCATTAAAACTGTATATTATATTCACCCACCCAATTCACAGCGGTTCCCAGTGATGGGTGTGACTTGCTTTGTCGGAGTTTCGTATTTTAAGCAAAGTTTACACGATTCAGCCATTCCAGCCTGTTCAGCCTGTCCAACCTGTCCAGCCAGTCCAGTGACTTTTAATATTTTCCATCCAGAGTGCACTCTGATAGTGGGGTCGTCCCGAACCCGAGATGGGTCCTGCCCTGAAAAAGGGGTGGATCGAGCAGGGACGGCATGCGCGGGAAATGGTCCCACTAGGGGCTGTTACCGTGCGTCGTTTCCGGTGGTGATCCGACATCGCTGAGTTTTAGTGGATTAGACGTCGGCGCTTTGACCAGCTGCCCTTCTAGTGGTTAGTCTGCAGGGGAGAGTCCCACATAACACGTGGAGCTCGCGCAGGGTGAAGCGGAATGCGTAACGCATTTCTCAGAGTCAAAACTTTTTATATGAAATCTGTCGGTCTACGATAGACAAGATCTTTATTTTTAAGAACCAAAATAGTTCACTTAATAATTTACAAATAATATCCATTGCCAGAAAATAGCAAAAATCAGGGTTACAAAACAAATTCTGAACTCCACGGGGAATACTGTTTAGCCGTTCAGAAATCTCACTAATGTAATGAAGACTGAATTTAGTCACTGAATGTTAAAATTTAAACAACTTATATTAAATACTCTTTGGAAATCATTATATATTAAGTATCCATATTTTGGTATTTTTAAATATCGATATTTATAGGAGTCGATACGTGTGCGCCGCGCCGCGCCGATGACCGACGCCGCCGATCATGACACGCCGCCGCTGACCGGTTCGAAAGACCGGCGTAAACGGCGCGGTATGACACGAACTGCGAGTAACATTCGTTCGCTCGGTTGCTAAGCAACATAGTGCATTCTGTGCAGCACGTGTTAATTCCGTTTCGTATTTCCATATTTAGGAAAATTATAATGAATACAAAAGTAAAGTCAATGAACAGATGCAAACAAATAAACAATCGAATCTTTCTTCTTTAATTACAGCTGTCAATCTTGTACAATTAATGTAGCACTCGTTTTCAAGATAAAGTTGGCAGAAATAAAAAATTCAATACTTACTCTTATTTGTCTACTCTTGCTAACCCGCTACAAGCACACCTAGCGAACATGTATTCTTTGTAGCTGGCCTCACTAAAACGATTAAACGATTGCGTCTAACGCGGAATAATATCAATAAAATAATTTCTATACGTGATAACTAAATCCCTCCGACCGATTTCGGTCATGGCGACTACTTCGACTCCTAGTCGGTACGGCGCTCTTGCGCCCGAAAGTGGCTGACGTAGCCGATTTTAGCCGTGAACTTCCGTGCGCACTTAGGGCATGTGAGCACTCCTTGCTCATAATGGTATTGTATGACAGCAGGCTGGCGAGACTTCAGCAAGTCGCGTTTAGTGTCGAGGTCAACTTTACGTTGCTCCTCGAAATCGCTGACTCGTTTATGTACCAGCCTGCGCCACTCGAGACGTGTTGCTGCCAGACTCTCCCACTCTGAGGGCTCGATATTGCATCTTTTCATATGCCGCTTCTGAACATCCTTAAATCTCAGGAGTTGGCCGCCATGCTTTCGTTTGCCCTCCTCCAGTTCCGAGTAAAAGATGCGCTTTGCTACTCTCTCCTCCGCCATACGCGATACGTGACCGCACCACCTAAGCTGACGACGCATTAAGTAAGCCTCAATCCCACCAACTTGAGCTCGTCGCAGAACTTCAGTATTTCGCACTCGATCAGACCATTTGATATTCAATATCTTGCGTAGGCATTTAAGGTGGAAACGGTCTAGAGTACGAATGTGGCGGCTATACACGCACCATGTCTCGGATGAGTACAGAATATTCGGCAGCACAATCGCCATGTACAAAGAAAATTTTGGTAGCCAATTTAAGGTCGTGCGAGCAGAAGACCTTGGAGCACAGCCTCCCAAATGCTGCAGCTGCAGCACTGATGCTGCTGTTGATCTCAGCGTCAAGGTCGCATTTGGAAGTTATAGTGCTCCTCAGGTAGCGAAACTTGTCGACCTGCTTCAGCACGTCTTCACCGAGCTGTACGGCCAGAGTTTCGTGACCATGAGAGTCTTAAGACATCACTTCCGTCTTTTTGACACTGACTTTCAAGCCGAACTTGCAGCAGGCTTGGTGAAATACCGACATTAGCTGTTGCAAGCCATCTGGGGATTCCGCTTAGAAACAAAGTTCATCAGCGTACATGATATCTGTTATCAATGCTTGTGATACCTTAGTGCGCGCCTTAAGTCTGGCTAAATTGAAAAGACCGCCATCAGTGCGGAAGCGGATGCGGACTCCCTCGTAAACTGTCCCGGACTACCGTCGCAAAGTACAAGGCAAACAATGTAGGTGCTAGGACGCATCCTTGTTTCACCCCACAGGTAACGGGAAAGAAGTCTGACTGTTCACCGTCTACGGCGACGCAGCACTGCATGTCATCGTGTAGGAGTCTTAGAAATCTCACAAACTTCTTCGTGCATCCCAGCTTACCCAGTACTAACCACAAGGCTTCACGAGGAACACTGTCAAATGCCTTTTCTAGGTCAACAAAGCAGAGGTATAGGTGACGACCTTGTTCTCTGCTTTTTAGTTGGCGCAAAGAGAATATAGCTTCACAGGTTCCTCGGTCAGGACGGAAGCCGAATTGTGTCTCGGGCAGGATCTTTTCAGACAAGTCAGTTAAGCGGTTTAGCAGTGTGCTGGCAAAAGTCTTTCCAGGTACTGACAGAAGCGAAATGCCACGGTAGGAGTCGCAGTCAGAACGGTCACCCTTGTTCTTGTAGAGAGCTTGGATGCGGGACACTTTAAAGTCATCCGGGACTCGCTCTTCCTCCTACATGCGAACAAACAGGTGCCAAATATGAGCATGCAACTCGTTACCGCCGTACTTTAGCAGCTCCCCCGGTATAAGATCAGTGCCAACTGCCCGCTCATTTTTCTGCTGTCTGATGGCAGCAACAACCTCGCCACATGACAGCGGCTCGTCCAGCTCGTTAACTAGAGGCAGTTGGGGCATTAAACTGCTTGTATGTGTTGTAGATCAGCTGTCCGATCTACGTTAAGCAGGGAATTAAAGTGTTCTGCCCAACGTGATAGCACGTCCTGTTTGCTCGTCAGCAGCCTTCCGCCATCTGTTGATCGCAGAGGCACCTTCGCTCGACGGCACGTACCGGTCAGTTTACGCACCTCACAATAAAATTCCCCAAACTGATTAGTGTCAGCGAGCCACTGCATGCGACAAGCTCTATCCCGCCACCACTTGTCTCTCATTTGTCGAGACAGCCTGCGTATTTCGAGGTCACTCGCTTTGACCACCTTATTACTTCCACCTCCTCGTCTATGTTGCCGCAAGAGGTCTCGATGTTTATCGAATGCAGCCCTGAGAACCTCATCGTACTCGTCAAACCAGTCTTCATTACGCCGGCTCCTTACGCCTAAAGTAACCGAAGCGGCTTCTAAAATGCGAGAAGACGAAGCCTTCCAAGCCTCACTCACATCTTCCCTATCGTTAACTGGCGGTAGTTTGTCGGACAGGGCTTCAGCATACTCCTTCCTAACCTCATGATCTTTCAGCCTTTCCACGTTGAGAGACGCAAGCTTTTTTAATTTGGATCTGCGTGATCGTCGGAGGCGGAGTCGCAGCTTCGTCGTAATAACTATTAGGTTGGGGAAAAAGTCTTTTCGTATATAGTATGCATAAAGTTGTAATAAAATCTTTCTGGCTATACCATTTCTATATGGTTGCGGTATTATTAAAAAGTTCAAATTTTAAAGAAGATTTCGAATTCAAATTAAGAAAATGTGTGATTTTCATTTGTTTTTCTAACTGGTGATAAAAACTGGATCACGTACGACAAGAACATGCGAAAAAAATCGTGGTCAAAGGTCGGTCAGGCTTTTTAGACTAATGCGAAATCCGGATTAGCTGGCAAAAAGGTGATGCTGTTTGTATGGTGGGATTGGAAGGGTATTATTCATTATGAGCTGTTACCGTCAGGCAGCATCATCGATTCTGAACTCTACTGCGAATAACTGATGAGATTAAAGCAAGAAGTTGAGAGAAAGCGGCCAGAATTAATCAATAGAAAGGGAGTGGTTTTTAAATAAATTAAGAGTTTGGCTGGAAGATGTTAATACATCTGCCGTATAGTCCTGACCTTGCACTTTCAGATTTCCACCTGTTTAGGTCTCTACAGAACTTTTTAGGCAATGTCCAGTTAACATCACTCGTGTATTGTCAAAACCACTTGACGCGGTTTCTTGATTAGACACCCCAAAATTTCTATAGCAATGGGATCATGTTCCTACCTACAAGATGGCAAAAAGTTATCGAACAAAATACTACCTTCATATTGTTGTTTAACATCATTATGACTACGTTACATAATTTTGAAGAGTATAGTTGTGCCATATTTGTTACTTAAAAGGTGTTATTAGTTTAAGTAGCTTTTATATTTGTTATGTCAATAAAGGCATTCTGAATTATTTAAATCTTAATTTTCCATCATTTGACATAACGACGCCGTTTACGCCGCCGCCACTGAATTTTTAGCTCCACGCCGCCGCCGAAGATTTCGGCATCGGCGCACATGCCTATTTCGGTATCCGGATATACTGTTGCATCTGTACAAGTCTACAAGAACCCTAAATCAGCTGCCACAGTCGTTCCAAATCATTTTATAAAAGGATATTTCGTCCATAACCGTTTGGGAATCCCTTAATTTCAGAACACTTTTTATTACTCACTAGCTTACCGCCAGCGGCTTTGCCCGCGTGGTCCTTTATAAATATAAACCACAGCGGGAAGCAACATTGCTTTATACTGTTTATAGATTACAATGTTCGTAAATGTTTTATAGTTTTAATTTATTAACACAGTATGATGTTAATACATTTTAGAATTATTATAATAATAAAATCAGTCTTTTATTGCTGATACTTACCGTAAGTAAATATTTTTTAATTATATTAATTTAATTTATGATTCATCGGAAATGACAATTTATTATTAATTTATTTCTTTTTAGTGATCAGTAAATGCAAATAAGGTATATATTTGGGATTACACTCATCAAGACCTTTATTGTGATACTATAATGATTGAAAAAATATTATATTTTATATTTTTTTTAATGACATTATACAAACGTCATATTGGATATTTTAAAAAATGTATTACTCGGGATGTAATATTTCTAATGTAACTTATATATTTATATCCGTTGAGTCTAAAATAAGTTTTGGTGGAACAAGAAACTAACACATATACATTATTCTTAAACAAAATATACTCCTTTTTTGGGCAGACCAACAATTTTAGACGAACAATTTGGGTTTTAAAAACGTTTAACTCTTATATCTTCAGACAGACTGAACTGATTTTTAGGTTTGTGCAAAAATTTAAAAGTTTGCCAAACAATAGAAATATTCATTACGATCCGATATCTTATAGTTGGACAAACATGCTGAAAACATACACACAAAAATCAATACACTAACAGCCTTATAAATAGCCCATATCGACTGACATACATGAATATTGCACCTTTTATGATTTAAGATTTAATGGTTCCTTGAGCGTCCAAGTCAACATTTCATTAAATAAAAAACAAACCATATTACGTAGAAAGTAAGATTAATAGAGGGCAATTTAGAAGAAAGTCCGTTGAAGATTAGATTTGAGAGGGGCTTGCTACTAAGAAATCCTCATAACACATTATATGGACAGACAATAAATAAATCGAATTAGGAAGTGTCCAACAGTTTGCGAAAAGATTTTCGTCCACAAGGATTCGGCCATAGCAAATAAAATGACACATTTGTCATAATTCCGTTCTGACACAATGGAGTTATAGTACGAAGGACAAAAGGATTAAGCGGTAAAAGGATGGATACTTACTTTTCAAAATGGTCATAAAAGTTACTGTTGAAAGAAACACAGTGCTAAAATATGGTTACGAAACCTGTCTGAATTATGTGATTTAACCATTCCGGGCGAATGCTCTTCTAAATAAGCCAGGGCCGGATTTAAGGGGGCCAAGTTGGTAGGGGGGCACTGCCCTGGGGGGCTCCAAAAAAATAAAGAAAAAATATGCGCTAGGATCGTAGATCCGGGGCTGAAATTACGTTGAAAAGATAATAATTATTATAATAAGTAACAAAATTCTAATGCGTTTTTTTTATTTTGCTGAATTTTCAAATTCTATTCAAATATTGATGAAAATTAACATATTTTATTCTTGTAAACAATATTGGAAAACTAATTTTATAAAGGCAAATTAAAATATCAACGGTAACCATAGCATCATGAAAAAAAATAATTCCCAAGTTAATAGGTCACTCCTCTGTATCTTCTACCACCATAAGCTTTCTTAACAATGAATTAATAGACAATAATTTAAGTACTTGTTGTAATTGTGAAGTTGTCACAATTCCCAACATTATAAACTGTCACGACATATCGCGCGACGACAACTACTCATCAATTACATACCTTAGTAGTTAAACACAGAAGATCTACTTGACTTCTACTCAATCTTTAGACGATCTAATGTTATATAATCTGCTCCCGAACCAATGTTATAATTTCGTATAAAAAACTATTATAAAACAATTTTTCAACCCAAAATTGTTAAATCAAAAACGTTATCAAACTGATATATACGATAAACTTCTCATAATCAAGTCACGACTTAGAAGAATACCGAGCCAACGTACAGGAAAAAGTGCGTATGATCTGCTATTTGGGAGACCAGTTCGCACACAACTAGACGTCAAGCTGAAGCCTAGTCAACAACTGTCATCCTGGCTCAGACCTACTGATACCATCAGAAAGGTATTTGCACCTGGAGACCGTGTACAAGTACGCGATTACTCTTCCAGATCCAAATGGGCTTTTGGAACCGTAAAAAGAAGACTTGGTACCCTACATTATGAAGTACTTACAGATACAGGAGAATTGTGGAAAAGACATCTGGATCAGATGTTGAGTACTGTCATCCCGGTTCCTTCTTAAGAAATTGGGAGGGAGGAACTGTTATATACTAACCTACTTAGTATGACTCTTCTGAAGTTTCAATTAAAAGAAAGTTGAGTTCCCATAGCAACTAATCATTATTATGTATAGTTTCCCGTAAGCTATTTCTGAGTCATATCTATATTTTACATATGCTACTCCGAATGGACGAATAATTTCTCCTGTATAGGTCTTGAGTTTGATGTCCGTTTTAAATATTTACAGGTATTTAAAACGGACATCAAACTATGTACGTATGTACGGACATAAACTATTATTATGTCAATCAATTAAATAAATATTATATTATGTGAATAAATAATTAGTAATTATTTAACACAAACCTTTTATATGACACTGGTTTGTTGCTGGTAAAGGTAATCCTAAAAGATATATAATTACTTGCCACCAGAGTCGCAGTATCTAGTTCTTTAGACTGAGCTGCCACCAAAAAATGCGTGATTATTTATGACTCACATAAAAATATAAAAAAGATCAATCTAAATCTTAGAAATTAATACTTTCTCCTGTTATGAATGGTCAAAAGAATTATTGTCTTACCGAAAAAATAACAACTTTAACATTTCTTATCGTACTCAACATAACGTTAACTATGTTACCGAAATATATTGAAGGGAAATATATTTATGATGTAACGCACACACGTGACCATGTTGTCGTAAAACTACGAAATAGTACCGACATTTGAAAACGGAGAAATGTACTTTTACGATGCCATATCTTCTATTACATTTTATTGTACGGTAAGCCTATAAATAACTTTACATGTATATGTACAAACTTGACATATGAAATATCATAAGCTGTATGCTATATGACAGTTCTGTCTCACTCAAATTCGATACCGATGAGTCCATTGCGTGACTTCCTTGATAGAACGAACTTCAGAGGCCTAACCATCTAATTTTAAAATCTATCGTAAGCGCTTTCTATTTGAAATTTTAGATATATTCACGAACTTCACGCTACAATTTTGTTATTATTTTTATTTGAGATCTTTTATTTCTTTTTTTATTCTTTATGGGATAGGGGGCAGACTAGCAGACGGATCACCTGATGGTAAGTGATTACCGTCGCCCATGGACACCTGCAACACCAGAGGGGCTACAAGCGCGCTGCCGGCCTTGGAGGGAAGGGTTGAGGTGTAGAGGGAAGGGAATAGGGAGGGATTGGGCCTCCGGTACCCTCACTCACACGACGAAACACAACGCAAGCGTTGCTTCACGTCGGTTTTCTGTGAGGCCGTGGTATCACTCCGGTCGAGCCGGCCCATTCATGCCGAAGCGTGGCTCTCCCACGTTCAAAATTATCACATCGCGACATTTTTGAAAGATTAAAAAAAATCTTTGATGGTATTGTCTAAAGCAAACGTTAGACGCAAATATTACCTACTTTAAGTTACAAAGTTTTAATTGTTTCAGTTAGATGATCAATATTGAAATCAACATTCGTTCCTAAAGCGATGGCAACTATAAAACTTACTTTTGAGTGATCACTATAGATTTTGAAATTAGTTAATTAGCCCCCAGATTGATTTTGAAATTTAAATCAAGTAAAATCTATGTGGGGGACCATTTTTAAACTGGTCTTGCTACATGTCATCTCAATGAGGAAGTATTTAAAAAAAATAGTTCCCGAAATCAAACTAGATGTCGCTACGGTACGTTCTTGATTTCTCCATGACAACCCTTCCGGTTTTCTTTCATGTTTAAAAGTAAATTAGTTTTCAAAACTCAATAAACAACTCATATTCTATTTGTACTTTTTCGTATTTGTATTGATATCTAAGTTTCGAACTTTTCAAATTTCTATTTTTTAATATGTTAGTTAAAAGGAACGGAAATGACTGTCTTTGGTCCATACGATTTCCTGCAAAAATCAACTTTTGCTAGAGTCGCCATCTAGTGGTGATGCTTTTTTAGTGCTTTCGGTTTTTTTTTATTACTTCCTCATTGGCTTTAGGCGGCCAAAACTTATATTTTATTTAAGAGATTTTTGATTCTTTCTTTAACTGAGATCAGTTATACATACAGCGGCAAGCGACTTAGTTTTTATACTATGTTTAGAAGATTCTCTATATGTGACTGATTGAGGCGTTTAGTTTAGAGACAAATATCAGTAAATAATTTCATTGTTGTTAACAAAAATCAATGCACCATTTTTTTTTTATGTGTATTATCCTTGTAATACATTTAAACTTACATTTTTAAAGTATACGAAGATCATTATTCAAGTATGTTATTATTAAGATAAGAAATAACGTTACACTTTTTTATTTCTCTCTTGTGTCAGGCCATTTACATGTCAATGAGATAGATAAAGACAGACTATGGCATATTGCGGAGAATAGGAGACGATTTTTTTTTTATAATCAGTATATTGTAAAAGTCTCTCGTGTCACCTCGTGTCTACAATGTGACAAGCACATTTATGAAAAAGGAAATATATATATGTTTATTATAGTATAAACCTAATGGTTCATGTTACCATAAGTTATTCTCAAAGAGACATACGTTGTCATTTACATGAGGACAACGAACAATTTGTGGTCGCAAAACAAACAAAATAGGTGTGCTGAGTAAAATTTGTCACAAATATTATACGAGCCAAATAAGAATAAAGTCTGGTATGCTACTAACTTCATAGCTCAGCTGCCACTTTTGTACTGACAGCAGAGAAAATCAAGTAAGCTAAATATTTTTTGGATTCGTTTAACTTTATACTATGTTATAATATTGGGTTCATTCATTATAAGTTTTGACATGACTTTATCAAGATTATTAAAGTATATTTATAATACTTTTTTAGTGATGATAAAAGTAACTATTTATAAATATAGTTTTGGGAAACGTGTCGCCATTTTATGATTTCTGGTTTAATTACGTGTATCCGTCATATCATATTACAATAATGCGTTGATTTCTAAGAAATAAAATTTTTGTTCCATTTTTGCACACCTTACACTCAGAAGTAAAAGCACAATGCGAACCAAGATAGCTGTTTACCAGTCCTATTTTTATATGGCTTGCATAACAACTTACGAATAATATCTCCAAACAACTCACAGCATCAAAAAACAATAACAAAAAAGACGTACAATAATCGAAATCTATTTTTTTGTCTTTTTTATATATTAATATTACTTTTAATCGACAACGTACTGAGCTATCAATGAAGGTATTCTGTTATAAATAACTAAATTATAAAAACCAGTCTGATTCTTTGTATTGCTCACTCCCAATTCGATATTAGTTTCTTTCTTTGAATTGTTTAATCGTTTATTTTATATTTCTAACATTTTGAATAAAAATACTAGTGCAAGCCACTGTAACTGTATGAGTTCAATAAATAGACACGAAATTAAATAATCAAACATTTTCATACTAAAAATAAGATCAACTAAAAATATATCAATCTATTAAAAGGCAAGATTTTTTTAATAAAATTTAAAAATATGAATTTTAACATAGTCCTAAACAAATTGGGTGTATGTATCACGTATTTGCAATTTAAGAGGTCCTCTTTGATCGTGTTTCTTTAAAAACACATAGCTAGTGTCTCTAGGCATAATGTAACATTTCTAATGATACCCTATACATTCATTTTAAGTCTTTCAAATATTACGATGGAATAAAGACAACCACACACATGACACATATACATTTACTCTAAACACAATAATTTTTTTTTTGCAATCGTTTAGCAATCCAGAGTCCAGATCCTAGTAAAAGTCCAGAGTCAATAAAATATCGCGCTAACATTACACAGTACACTATATTAAAAACTTTCGCATAAAATGTTTCCTGTGATAATCAGAAAAAACTTCACATGTCCCCACTTACACTGCAACATGCGCACAAAGAGGGGGGGAAATAAAAGAAAACTCCGTCGTCCTGCGACGTAAGATAACGTCAATTAGGCAAGACGTATGGCCTTTTCGTAGTTTTACCGCAACATAAGTGTGGTCGCGTATTTACTATGTCTTGCGCTGAGAAACAACTAGTTTGAAGTTTTGTGTCCATAATACTATTGTTGTACTAATGGAAATTAAATAGAAAACTGTTATTGATTCTTCTAATCAATAGAAAAGGTATTAACCAATGTTAATACTTTCTTTTAAAACCCAACAGCACCTGTAAACAGATTGTTTGTAGAGTTCTGTAATATTATTTAAATGAAGGTTCTACATAAAAAAATACACGAGAGAAAATACTAATTATATGTTACCAATGCAGCAGCAACATGGTTACGATATAACGACGAAAAGGATCACATTAAAATACCGATTTCAATACGTACCGATCTATAACATGCGGCCGTTATTGTAATGTATTTTGATAGGTTATCATAACTTGGGATTTCAAGAACAGTAGGCATCTTGAGCAAAACTACCGTGCATTATTATTAAGCGTTAGTAAATGCGCATCTTTTATACCAACCGTCTCCCAGCAAGGGCGCCTCCTGGATTTGTGAGCATTATATTGGCTTCTCGTTAACCCTCTTTTTATTGAGGTCTGTTGGTCATCGCAAGGACATTGTCCTTGATATAATCTTGTATCTCCAGGACCTTTATACCACACTTGTAGTGTCGTATTTATGTCTTAGTGTTTATCTATGGTAGTACAACGATTACGGCACTTTTATCGGCATATAAAATGGATCTTCTGAAATATTATTACATAAGTATGTACGTACTTATGTACGTACGAAACCTATCAAACTATTATGGCAGTTAGCAGCGGTTACATGTTACGTTTTGGCTACTAATAGTATTACTCGTACGAATTAAAATGACATGTGAAGATCTATTCTCTTTCTTCGAAAACGAAAACTCGTCTATTTTCGTAATGCTAATTTGATTCCAAAGAAAACCATATTTCGGTAATTTATCACGCAGCGGAGGTAGGGTCTATGCCTCTGATGCACATATAATCTTCACGGATATGATTCTTACAAAACAATATGGGAATTTTCCGAATATTTATTCGAGAACAAATAGAATAGTAATCAGGTAAATCGTACGAGTTATGGTAGTTGTTAGGACATTAAATAGGTAAAAAGGAAGTCGTTCAGATTCTATTGAAATACAATTATTACGTAAACCACAGCAGAATTGACATGGTGCTCTATTTGTTACTAATAAGTTGCCCTCTGCCTCAAATGATAACAGGGAAAACAGAAACCCAACAAACTGGTACATTCAATGTTTTTCTTTCGCTTACAGATTAAAATTTAAACCAGACTTATATTTCGAAATATAATAACCGATATCATAATAGATGACATTTATTCTGCTGTAAGCCAAAGAAAATTATTATTCATAGACTTGATAACTAATTACATAACTTTACGAATATATAAACTAGTCTAGACAGAATAAACCTATTTTCAATTTTTATTGTTATTTTTACACTTACATAAAAATCAATTTTAATAGACACCGAATTTTAAAAGCAACTAATACCACGGATCATAAAAATTTCCTTCCTATCTTATTTATAAACACTTACCGTGACGAAATATCCAATAAACACCGATTAAATGACATTTTTATGTCTCCCCATCAATAATAAAGACATTAAAACGGTAATTATTATTATTTTATGGCCATTGACTGAATAGAGTCATTAATCATAATTATTATTTCTTAAAATGACCTAGGGGCTTATTTCAAAAACGAAAAATGATTGGTCTATTTTATCGCTTGAATTTTAAAATTAATACTACCGCGTTGCTCATCGTTCGAATTTAAATATGACTAATACTCGTACGAATTAACATGACACCTGTGGGCGCATTCTATTTGTACTCGAAAATTCGGAAAATGTTACGCTTGTCCTACAAATGAAATAACTGGTTATTGTGACATAAATATTTAAAAATTAATTTTATTACACTAATTTGAAAAATAATAAGCTTTGAAAAAAGTAGGAAATATATATTACAATTCACTAAAATAAATAATTATATCAAATCAGTTATATAAAATGTAACCATTTTCATTATAACAGCTATAAACATAAAAGAACTAATAAAAAATATATTACAAAGATTGAAAGAAAGAAAGATTTTTTCTATCGCAAATTAAAGAGTATAATAATATCATCACTATATATTAGGCGTCCAATTTTTTGAATCAAAATGTCTATAAATTTTCATTAGATATTAAAATTAATAAAAAACCTTATATCGATTTTTAAAATAACTTTTAAAACAAAATAAAAGTGTATACGAATTTCTAGCTCATTATTTGTCGTTGCGAGAATATATGTGTAGTTACGGAAACAAAGATAAAAAGAAAACGAAAACGTCCCACTATTCATAGAATAGGTCCCATAATTAGTTTTATGTGGTCAATAAATTAACGGTATTAATAGTGGAACAGTTTTTACTATTGAGCAATGCGTAAGATGAACTCTTTTATAAAGAGAATTTATGTTTTTTCTCCACAAATGGCTTAAAGCATTTTTTTATTTCATAGTTAAGAAGAGCTTGATAACGCAGTGGATAGCGCGCTCGGTCGCAAAAGCCGATCATAGGATAAGTTACGAAAAAAATATTTATAGGAGGGTATTAACGATGGCAATAGCAGCCAGGACCAATGGCTTTACGTGTCTTCCGAAACACGGAGTAGTTAGAGATAATAATTTTTGGGCACTCATTCGGACAGTGACGGACCCTTACGAATGTTGTTTAGCAATTACAAGACTGCGGGCCGCGTTATTTATTCACTACGCAACCGAGCTAAAAATCTTTATGCGTATAATTAACATCTGGGTAAAATTGGAAGTTAGGCGCGAAAACTTAACAGGTACGAACAAAGATTATATAGATATAGGTAGGTAAGTATACGAAAATTGATGCACGTGTTTTGAGGCCACACGTGCGAACATATAGTAAATTGGTGCTACTATATCATAAATGCGTGTCGAATATAAAACCTCCTTTTCTTTTCAAATAGGCCAAAAAGGGAAAACACATCTTAAAACTCTTTATTTGTAAATAAGTAGCAGGTGTTATCCACTCACCTTACGCACAAATGAAATCAGGAACGAATTCAACACGAAAACTTAAATCATAGACCTTATTTCTTTTGAATATAAGGTTTAAATTTATTTAAAACTGGCCTCTGTAATAAAGTACGTGAGCAGACGAGCTGGCATCGTCCCAAGCAGACTGGTATTTCCCACGATCCAATAATAATATGCAAATTAGTTCGCCGTTTTAAAAGAACCTAGAGGATATCACCGCCATGTTCGCATTCCCTTTTAAGTAACAATGTTAACATTTTTTGAATTGATCAAATTTTGCTTCTATACTTTCAATTTGACTATTAATTCGATTTACTAACGGTTAGTTTTACCAACTTACTTTAACAATAACAAACTATTTAAAGTACCGGTTAAGCAAATATTTTGAGTTATCATTTGGCAATGATTGGATGACGTCATAATAACCACCCAAACTTCATTGGTTAAAGTATTGAATTACAGTGAGTGCCAAAAAAGAGGATGATGCAACGCATTCCCGTCTCGATGTTAAAGTCAGCTAAGATACGAGATTTTAAAGAAAATAGATTTCTAATAGTCACAATTCAGATTGTGACTACAATGACAATAAATTCCTCACAATTACACCAGTATGGCAAAACCACCACGAATCCAATGTCGATCTTATAGTGTAGGAGATCGTGACAAAAATGTGCAAGAGCATTTTAAAGCTTGATATTTCTCTATGTTGTAATACCAAGGGTATACATTACACGGTACAGTAACGTCCGTGTACGTTACAATAGGTAGGTTTACTCTCCGGGCGATTTATGGTCAATGCTGGCAATATTTTGAATTATTACTTTTTCCGTATTCGCGTGTTCGAGTTTTGCTGGTTGATAATCTTTCTTTCTGATCGAGATCAGCATAGAGTCAATATCTTAGAATTCAGTTGTAAGTGACCTGATGTATATTATTATCAAACAAAATTAAGACTTTGAAGATTTTTACCAGTATTTCATTGCGGCATCCAGAGCTACTGCTGATCCCCAACATTAGATGGTGAAGGCGCCGGGTATCCTGACATCAACAATACGGAGGACCTACTACGAAGCATCTCTGTTGATAAGGCGACAGACACCCACTTCATATGCGCGTAGTCATTATTATTGTATCACACGTAGTGTTTATACAGGGGCATTGCGAGGACCCGGGAACCCATCTGTTTCCAAAGGAATTGTTTCATCTTGTTTGATGCTAGACGTCCTTAGGCTCCATACGTCAATTTGTTGTCTCATGAATGTCAATGATTTATAAGATGTACATATTGTCATTGGGCTTATCCGTTTATGTTATTATCTTGGGTTGTATATTAACTATAATTGATTCGATTTCAATTGATTTTAACTACGAGAATCGGGAATACAAATTATGATTGTTGTGTTTAAAATACAGTTTGTCGTGTTTGGATTTTGACATCATCCAATATCAAACTTAAGGTTTTGATGATTGTAGACATTTGGGAGACGTACGGGTGTTTTTATTGAGGTTTTATACCTGTAGAGTTTCTGCAATGTGTAGTACTTAATTCGTAAAACAACTACTCAAACTTTCATTTAGTGGAACAAATATATAGCAATCGTTAGAATTTTGTTTCGCGCCGCATCGTCAGGTATTCCAGCGCCTGTCCTCCGCACTGGATAGAGTAATTTAAACCCCATAGTACTTCATCAACGAAATATCAAGCTTTAGAGAGCGTTTGCATATTTTTGTTACGAGCTCGCAATCTATTACTGCTGTTGTTGCACAGAGAGGGATTATTTCTCCTTTGCTATTTTCGATATTTATCAATTAGGTACCTCTCTTTCTCACTTAAATTATCTTTTACTTTTTATATGCAGGCAATGATAAAAAAGTAACTCAAAGACTTAAAAATCGAAAGAAATTACTATGATCTAGGAATTATCTAGAGATATATTCCATGGGAAGGTCCCTCAAGATTAGTTCCCGACTTTAAGTTTAACTTTAAGAGTTTGCGACCTTAAACTAATTTAATTATATATTTTTTAATTTTAAAATTTCAAATAAGCTCTAGTAGCCTCTCAGAAGCGATAATTATCCTAACTAAGTTTAATTAAAGCTTAACAAAATGACAGGAAATTTCAATTAGGTAAAATAATTCCCAAACTTTGGATTAAACATATTTTTTGTGTAAAGGTCTTGTTATTTCTTGCATTAATAAATATTCTGGGTAATAATACAAGCACATGGTTATATTGGTCGTCTCATTTTGGATCTTACAAACAATTATCGTTGAGAGTTCCAAACAACAATCTCAGTTTGAAACTGGCACTACTTCCAATTGTTGTGTCTGAAAACTCAATACTAAAATAGAAACACAATTTAAAACAAAATTGTATTCGAAGAATATACTATTCATAATTTATATTGATATTTATCTTAATTACGAAAGGTTTATGTGTGCGAATCCCATCTTGGGCAGGTGCCCGAGGTGTCAAGTGGAACTGGAGACATTTTTCATTAAAATAAATATCAATATAGCCGTGTGAATACAACATGGAACGTACATAAACATGCAATTTGATTTTCACCTTAATCAAAAGATTCAAAAATTCGTCAACAAACATAATGAAAAACTCTTTATTATATATACCTACATCAATGGACAAAACAAACATATGGATACAATAAACTTAAATGCATAATTGACGGCCTTATTAATTAGTATTTTTTTCCAGGCGACCTTGCGAACTAGACAAAATTATTAGTATGGTGTCTCAAAATTTTATTACAATATCATACAACTACATAATACATTTACATAATATAAAATGATATTGAAATAAATACACAAAATAATAAGTACACAAATACTGTAATACGTATATATTATTACGTCTTTACCTATGAAATCGCGCTTTATGAAATAAATGAAGCCTATTTTTTTCTTTATTTTTTATTTCTATTAATCAAAGTAATCACCCATGCAATCTCCCAAAATAAGTGGTAGTTTATTGATGCCCTTTTTAAAGAAATCAGCTAGACGGGAGGCAACAAATTCTTCATAGGCATTTTATACTGCCTCTTGAGTATTTAATTTTTTTCCCGCCAAGAAGTTATCCAAATTCTGGAAAAGTAGAAGTCTGTAGGGGCAAGGTCTGGTGAGTACGACGGATGACGGAGAACTTCCAACCCCCGCTATTGTAGTTTGGAGACCGCCTGCTGAACAGTATGAGGTCGCGCGTTGTCGTGCCATCATTTTCTAGAGGTAAGTTTTCGTTTAGGGCATTGTTTAGGTGCTGAACCAGGGTCCTAACAACTTGCTGTGCACTTACGATTGTCGAACAGGATCCATTTCTCGTCACAAGTAACAATGCGGTTCAAAGTTCCTTCATTTGTATGCCTGTTGAGCAGGGCAAGGCATGTCTCGACGCGTCCTTCGCGCTGTGGATCATTGAATGCGTGGGGTATTCATTTGCTAAGCTTTTTTACCTTGCCAATTTGGTGCAAATGGATCAATATTCTTTTGATGCTAACGTCGAAAGCTGTCACTAATTCAACCGTAGATTGAGCCGTCAGCGAAGTTTAAGTTGGCATTGGAAGAAAATTAAGCCTTTTTAAAAATCCTGCCGCGGCAAACACCTTTCGGCTCACTTCTTGGAGTCCCCAATTCAAATTTCTATTAGTCGATACACCCAAATTTTTACACTGCCGCATAGAATTTTGTACATCATCAAATGTGATTGCTGATATTTGTGAATTATTTATATTATTGGTCATTGCAGATTTACCGTCTATGTTGACTTTTGTGTTAAGAGTATCGTCTTTCAAACCGTATGAACCAATTACAAATCACATTTAATCATTGTTCGTAATAGTGTAATAGTGATGGCTTGACAAATTTGGTAAATATTGACTAGCTCAATTATTTGCAAATCGTCTGTGAAAGGCAAGCAAATAGGGTAATGTTTATTGATAGGAAATGCAATTAATAAAAATGACGAAAAGTGTTGGATATTAAACGCCACCCTGAGGAGAAATATCACAGCAATTTGAAAAAGATTCTCCAATGTGAATTCGCTGGCGGCGACCAAACAGGTAACTACGAAACCACTGGAGATATGTTAAGAGAGCGTAATTGACAAAGCAAAACATCAAAGTATATAGTGTTAAATGCGTTACTAAAACACATAACTGTAACTTTGCCATTTTCCATACCTTTTCTGATGTCATCGATAACTTACCAAAGCCGTTGCAGTTCTATGCGTTGCAGTTTTTCAGGCTGAGTGTATAACGATTACAATGGCGGCAAGAACGATGACAAGAAGGAAGGTCACAGGATCAATAATCCGGATCTACTTGGACAGCAAATCCGTCTTACAGGCTCTCAAAGGCAGCTCTGTCAGATCGTCTATACCCAAGTAGCACATAAATAATATATTAACTAAAATAAGTACCGATTTATGTCCTAAAGTCATACTAACATTTTTAATCAGCACTGGTCAAGTTTCGAATCTGTTTAAAGGCATTTATTTTATCTAATGATGCCTAATGCCATATATATGGTTAATAAAAAAAGTATACCAATGTCAAAACTCTTATTTAAGTATTGGGTAATATTAATATAAAGCTGTTATCGTATTTCGGTAATATGAAAAACATTATATATTATATAAGCATTAACGTAATATTATTTAGTGCACTTCGTTATATTTAGTCATTTTCTAGAAACAAAGGTTTTCTAATGGCCTATGCTTGTATCGATTTAATGCTTATCCTATATACACATTAAATAAAGAAATAGTAAAACTTTAACACCGATTTGTTCTTAAAGTATTCTTTAATCAAGCTCAAGCTCCTTTATCTTCTTAATCTATGCTTTTATAAAACATTAGGCTATATTATGATCAATATTAAGTTATTTATAGAGATACAAGTAATAAATTGATCGTAATTATTTTTATGTGAAATTAAAATGTAAAATTATTTTATGTATTGTATTGTAATGGTGGCATTATAAACGCATCGATGGCGCCATGGACAAAAAAAGTTGGGAAAAACAAAGAAAACAGGTGGATATAAAAGAAAACTGAAAAAAGAGTATACTAATTTAATTGAAACTTTTAAAACTCAAAATAAAAATGAAATAATCGTTTGATGATTATAAGCACTATAAGATACTTCTGAAGTGTTAAAATACGGCTGTACCTAAAATGGGAGTGTGTTATACGATGAATTACGAGGTCTTAGTTTTGTGTCTAACCATAATACGATTAACAGCTCTACTACACTATATTTGAATACCTAATGCTTTAATTTTACGAGTCGCCATTTGCTTTCTTTTTCCAATTCTTACAAAATATTTAAAGTCAACTGTGTCAGATGAAAAGGGGTAAATAATCATTTATTTGTGCACAGATGCCTATAAAAGCAATTATGTTGTTAAAACAATGCTAAAAAGCCTAAAATTCAACAAAAATTTTTGATACTAGGTTAAATTTTCTATTATTTTTATTATATTAAATGAAGTTTGCGAAGGCGCGTGTATTTTACACCATAAACTTGTATATTTTACTCCACAAACTGATGTTTGCAGCTTATTTTACACATAACGAGCTGTTTAAATCAATATTAAAAAATACTTAAAAGACCAGCCAAGAGAACATGTCATGACACACAAAACAATAACTTAAACCGATTATATATTTTTAAAATCTATTAAATATACTTTTTTTACAAAGGAAATAAAACAGTAAGCATTTTTATAACATTAAATTAACGTATTATAATTTTGATTGACGCATATCAATTGTAATATAGTCACAAAAAGTTCAATTAGCACTTTAAGGTGCTAATTGAACTTTTCGTGGCTATTAGAATGCTTTTACCCGACTTTATTAATGCTATTATACAAAAGTTGTAGTGCTATTGCACAGCTTTTATAAAGCTTAAAGTCGTACAAAGGGGGGGGGGCAAATTTTATGTATAAGAGTCGTTTAAAAGAAATACGGTTGATATACGATTTTATTATAATGCTTAACGCTTGGACTCGTGCTATCATAAGTTTGATATAATGGTGTTTTTTGCTACTTGGGTAGGAGTGTCACCAGTTTCTTAACATGGTAAGATCACAGAATACAACTACTATCTAATGGATAAAAGGACACAGTGGATCACGTGGGAATGATGCAGCTGATGAACTGGCACGCAGAGGATCAGACGCAACACTAATGGGTCCCGAGCCTATAATCCCTATCCCGGTAAGTTGGTTAATTGGCAAGATACGAGACCACTCAAGCAAACTACACAAACAAAACTGGCACACTTTGGAGAACTGCAGACAGGCCAAACTCGCGCTACCCCGAGTAAACTCTCGTTTTTCCAAGGCCCTCTTATACCTAAGTAAACCACTATTGCGCCAGGTAACAGGTGCTATCACTGGTCATGGCAACTTTAACGGGCACCTTTTCAATCTAGATGTCACTGACAGCCCCTTGTGCGTAGGATGCATGAAGGCAGGAGAACAGCCGCTCACGTCCTGCTGAAATGCAACGGAGTGGCCAACTACCAGGTAAAGCACCTCGGCACGCCGGGTAACCTCCAGGAGGACATCGCAGACGTGAAGGCGCTAGGAGCGTTTCTGGCAGAACTGGGCTGGCTGGAGTATTACCCGGCAACACACACTCCATACACAAAACAGGCGCAATATTGACGTCGAGTTGCGGAGTCGCCCGTTAAAGTATCATTGCATTGTCATCAGAACTATATTTCAAATTTCGACTTAAGGAAGTAGGTAAAATTTTGCTTGCAATATTTGATTACAGAGAGACAAACATCGAGACAGGTGAAATTAAATAAAAGCTGGTAATAAGAATTTTTAAAAATATTTCCATTACCTATATTTGATCAATTTTGCATTCGCAATATACTGAAAAATGCTTAAAAAATCCACTTTGTTCTTGGTACTCTGAGATGGGGCGCGAACTCATCTTTCGCAATCAATTCGACTGCTCTATATTTATTTTCAGTATAACTGAAACATACATTGTGCATGCAAAATTAATTAATATAGAAATTAGGACAAATTTTCACCTTCATTGAAACTAAATACAAACGCAATGAAACGTTTAAAAGTTGTTTTCATTTATTTCTTAATCGAAAGTTTAAATATATTCTTTCGGCTGTTTAGGTGGATTACTTGAACATTGATGAAAATAATCTCTGTAGTAGCGAAAAAGTAAAAAGTGCTTGAAAAATACGTCAGTCCTGTTTAGGGTTACTACCCGTACTTTATAATAAAGTATTGTACGTTATTTCAGACAATTGTACTCTATACTCTATAAGAAAAATAAAGTACACAAAAATACTTTATGTCGTATGATTTGATTTCTTCGTGATTTTGAAGCTTAGTCGTAAGTATTTTTTCGTTAAACAAAATTTATCAATTCATACTGAATAGATAAATAAAAAGAAAATGTATTTTTAAGTTTAGTAATAAAGAGAAATAAATAATACTTTATTTTGATTCAATTTACTTTGTTTTTGTACCTATAATAACTAATGTACTTTAATTGGGGGAAAAAAAGGTGGCAACCCTAGCCCTGTTAGGTACTGGGTAACTAAGTGGTTAAAGCAGTCGCCCGGATTGCGAAAGGTCACAGCTGGACTGGTAATTTTTTTTATCAAATATTTCTTTGAAACAATTTGTTTAATTCCCATTAGACAACTGTACAACTTAAGTTAACTTAAATATCACGTTACTAAAGTGTGAAATAAATATCATAGCCAACAAAGTAATAATTTATTGAAATTTATGGTTCCATTTAGTGTAATAAATCTTTTCTATGACATCACATATGTGTAATGTTAAAACATTTAACGATGATTACAGTGTACCACCATGAATGCATTAAAAATATGTTAACTTAATCTAAATCCGTGAATTGAGAAACATTAATTTGAATTTACGGTTTCAATTTATAATAGAATTTGCGACGGCGCGTTAGATCTACAATTGCAAATGTCAAGCTTTTTTTTTTTTATGAAAGTGTGTTACTGTTGGCCTCAGATGGCCTTTACAGTGTAACCGGACTAAGGGACGGCGAGATCCTGAGGACCTCAAGCCGAGATGACGATCGTCTTTGAGACTATCTACTAGGAGGGCATCACCCCACGGGGGGGGTGTCTCCACTCCGTCGTAGAATCGCCCTGGACTCTCGTTTCGGACGCTGGGGGTCGGGATAATTGGAGGGCGCCTCTAAAGGCTCGGACCTCGGCTCTAATTATCCCGTGTCGTGGAGGGCGGGGAGAAACGCCCAGGCACGTGTCTGTACCTGGTGAATCGCGTGCTGTGTAGACCGGGTCGTCGCACTCGTGACCGGTGAGTGCGGTGTCGCGGGCCTATCGGCGAGTGTGTGTTGCGTGTTGTTGTCTGAGGAGGGTTGGCAAGAGTGATGGGGTCGTCGGGATAGTCTAAGACATGTTTGGGTCGACGGAAGAGTCGTGTTTGGCGGGGACGGATAGCTGCTGTTAGGTAGTCGCAAGCTTTAGCAATAAGCGGATTGGAGTGGTGGGATCCTACGTCGAAGTGGCGTCTTGAGGCTTCCTTCATGAAGTAGGCGATGGACTCTAAGCGGAGGTCACGATGGAGGTCTATGTTACGCACGTACCACGGACAGCCCGTGGCACCGCGTAAGAAGCGATTTTGGAGGGTTTGGAATGGTTTGAGGAGCGCAGGAGATGCATGGGCAAAGCAAGCACTAGCGTAGGTCATGATGGGTCGAATGCAGGCTTTGTAAATTGTCAGCTTATGTCTAAGCGACATTTTACTCCGCCTTCCGATGAGATGGTATAGCCTACCTAGTACGAAAGCGGCGCGATTACGGACTGACCTAATATGAGGTGCGAACGTCAATCTGTTGTCCAGGGTGACACCCAAGTATTTGACCTGTTCGACCCAGGGGATGAGCTGATCGAATAGTCGGATGCGAGGAAGAGAGTTCGAGTCGACTACCTTAGTTCTAAAGGAGAAAAGCAAAGCAGCACTCTTTTCAGGATTGACTTCGATACGCCACTTGCGAAACCATTCGCCGAGGGTGGTGGCGGCTGTCTGCAGCCTTTCGCAGATGGTTTCGCAACGCTTATCGGAGGTGTAGAGTGCGGTGTCATCAGCGAAAAGCGATAAATGGACACGAGGAGTCCTAGGCATGTCGTTGACATAAAGCGCGAATAGCAATGGGGAAAGAACTGAGCCCTGCGGGACGCCGGCGCGAATCGGGCGGGAGGACGAGAGCGTTCCCTCGACGCGAAAGCGAAATGATCTTTCAGACAAGTAGTCTCGAATGATGTGCACGAGTCTGTCTGGCAGGCCGAGGTGATAGAGCTTGTATAGCAGCCCGTTGTGCCAGACTTTGTCGAAAGCCTTCGCCACGTCGAAAAACAACGCCCCCGTCGGGACGGGTTGATGCTTAAGGAAGTCGCGATAATAGCAAATGTGTTCGGTTAGCCGGTGAACTTGATAGGTACATGAATGACTAGGGCGGAACCCGAATTGTTCGTCCATCATAATCTTATTAGAGAAAACGAAATCTTTAATCCGATTAGAAAGCACGCGTTCGTAGAGTTTACCTATCGATTTCAGTAGGCTAATAGGACGATAGCTTGAGGGAATGGAGCCGTCCTTATTGGGTTTGCGGATCCCAATAACGACGGCTTCCTTCCACTCGGGTGGGAAGATACAGTTCGCGATAGCCGCATTGAAGATGGCGACTAGTAAAAAGATGAGTTGGGCTGGTAATATTTTAATGATTTTGTTTGAAATGCCGTCCGAGCCCGGGGCGGAGCGAGGACGTAGATTTTTGATTAACGTTTGCACCTCATCTACAGTGACCGGGTCGATGGCGTCAACAGGAGGCTGGGAGGAGCGCCTGGTGACCTCATTGTCCACATGTCGAACGTGTTCCGGGGGGACGGGGAGCAAGCTAGGGGAGCATTGGGCCTCGAGGCTGTCGGCGAGGCATTCGGCCTTCTCGTCATCGTCAAAAGCGATGGAGTGATCCGGTTTAACTAAAGGCGGCATAGTGGTGATCGTATCGGATTTAAATGATTTCGCGAGTTTCCAATAGGAAGTGTGCGATGGTGAAATGTCGCTGAGAAGCTCATCCCACTGAGACTCCCGGAGTTCTTTCATGCGTTTCTTGACAGCACGCTGTAAGATGCGCAATCGGATTCGATTGTCCTCAGTGGGGTAAGCGTCGTCTGCGCGTGTAGCCGCGTTCTTCGCCCTCAACAACCCCCTAGCGTCAGCCGGCAGTTTGCAGCGGCGGTCAACCATCGCTGGAACCCGCCGGGCCGCCTCGCTTATAGCGGTGGTGATGTGGTCGTTGAGAGCGCCGATCGCGTGTTTAGTGTCGGAGAGGGTGGTGATTGTGTCGGGTATGGAGTTCAGCGGCGAACCGTCAGAAGGCTCGAGGAGTTCAACGAGCTTCTTCCAGTCCGTCACTGTTTTAGGATCGGATGGGACGGGTGGGGGCCCTAGTTGGAGGAGGACTGGGCGATGCAAATGTCAAGCAACTTTCGCAATGGCTAGTCATAGGATGGGTGACCGAAAATCCCAATATCTTCTTTGTTTCATCGGGGATGTTAAGCTATTGGTGTTAGCTTCATATGCGGTTCCAGTCGTTTACACCCGTCCATCTGCGCTAGAACCACAAGGTGGATTTTGATCTCTGCGTAATTTTATACTTGGAGAAATTTGTAATCGTAATTGTGCTTTTCATGATTAAATTTATTGCCAAAGTGATTAAATTTATTCCGCATCACGTATATTTTTTTATTTTATTTATTATGAACCAAAGAAATAATTTCTATCTACGAGATCCAAGCCCCAAAAGGCATTGCCCTTACACACGTTTCACAACGTAGGGTCCTAACCACTAGACGATCACGGTCACTGAGTAGCTGGGTGGCGTAGTAGATAAGCGCCGCGGCCCGCGATCGTTGTCGTTTAGCAACTTTCGCAAGGGTCGGTCACGGGATGGGTGACCAAAAAATTATTATCTCGTTAGGCACGTTAAGCCGTTGGTCCTAGCTGCATTTACAGTTAATTCGCCTTCAATCCGCATTGGGCCAGCGTGGAGGGTCATGACCGATCCTCCTTAACCATCCATAAGGGAGGCCTGAGCCCCTGCATTGGGGACGTAAAAGATGACATCATAATGACATGTTTCACCTCCACGACTTGTATTACTATTTTCATTTTTCTGTTGTTATCGCCTTTGAAATCACCTTCACAGCACATGATCGATTTGATTTGTCTTGGTCAGCTTCTACATTCTCCACTTTTGCGTTGAATATCAGTTTGATGATAGTGATGGTTTATAATGATTTACCCTTACCTATATATTTACTAGATGAACCAACCACACGATACTATAGCTCTATAGATAATTAATTGTGAATAAAACTATCTTTTGATTTAAACCAAACAAGAGAAACATGCGAAATTTGACCAAAATCAGTTCAGTAGATTCGGAGATTATCAATGACATAAATCGTGACACGGGAATTTTATAATTAGATGATGGTAACCTACCCAACGGTTGATTATACTTGTATAAATACGAGTAGTATACGTGAAATACAACTGAACGTTGTACAACACGTTCATTAAACTTTAATGACAACTCCCCCGTTATTCTGTAAAAATTCAAACCCGAATTTTAATTCACTCAGGAGACCGAATTCACTTTAAAAAGCGGCATCTGCTCAATCTTGAATTGGTAATAACGTTTCGTGGTTTAAGTAAAGTAAGTGAATCAATCAATTATGTTTATGTTTTTATACAAAAAATGGAAGAAATATAATTTCTTCACTAAATGACGTGAGTTCGGACACATGAGTTTTTATTTTTTGATAGTTTTGATGAGTAAATTTGAATTCGGGTTTGGATTTTTACATAATCATCCTGCTGTAACCTCTAATTATGTTCTAAATTTCTTATCGGTTATGTCGCGCAGTAGCGGCGTTAGGGTAGGGCGCGGTTGGGCGACCGCCCAGGGGCGCCGGACGAAAAGGGGCGCAGGCTGCGGCGCCCCTTTTTCGTCCGGCGCTTTTTTCTGATTCTGTATAATGAGGAAGTATTTTATAAACGAAAGCAATACAAAAATACCTCCACCTAGATGGCGACTCTAGCAAAAGTTGATTTTTGCAGGAAACGAATGGAACAAAGACAGTCATTGCCGTTCATTTTAACTAACATATTAAAAAACTGAAATTTGAAAAGTTCGAAACTTAGATATCAATACAAATACGAAAAAGTACAAATAGAATATGAGTTGTTAATTGAGTTTTGAAAACTAATTAACTTTTAAACATGAAAGAAAACTGGAAGGGTTGTCATGGAGAAATCAAGAACATACCGTAGCGACATCTAGTTTGATTTCGGGAAGTAATGTTTTTTTTTTCTAATACTTCCTCATTTCCCACAGACGCCCTCTTATAGTTCACTTCCTCATTGAACAAGGCCTACTGTGGCCTACTGGGTCGGCGAAAAAAGAACAAGAACCTTGAGGATTTTTTTTTATTTTTAAGTTGCCTCACTTTCAGCATGAATTGAAAGGAAACTTAACAAGAAAAATATTATATTATGGTAAAACAGAACAACATACCGATTATTAGGTAATATGACGTACATTGGCGGGCATTATCGCTCGGTCATTTAAGAAAATTTTCGTTTGAGCATGTTTAAACGTTAAGCTGAAGCTAAAATGCTGCAATACAAACGAATGCATCGGCAGTGGAACCTCTGTCTGGCAAGTCAGATGGAATAGCTACTCAAGAGATTGTGGATGAAAAATCCCGAAGTAAGCAAATGAATCTGTACTTACCTAATGATGTGATCCGTCAAAAATGAATCAGCTACTTATACGCTATTTATATGTCTACTTTTTAAATAAAACTAATGTCACTATATAGTTGGAACAAGAACATCGTAACGTAGCGTTAAACGTTTGATTACTGTGTTTGTTTTAAAATAATCGAATAATTGTTTTAAGAGCGGTCACTTATGTCGAGAAAGAAAATAATTGTTGATTGTGTTCTTCTTTGTCAAAAATTAAAAGAGATAGATCTAGGGAATCCCCGATTATAGAAAAACACATTGTTTCTGTATGGTCGGAAAGTCGGGGATTCCCGAGAAATTAAACCGATTGAACACTACTTTCCATTCTAATGCTGCACAAATTTAACAAAACTTAACAATCTACCTTTTAGGGAAGATTACAAGTAAGTAGGCCGGGTCGGCGAAAAAAAGACAAGTAACTGATTTGTAGTATGTAGTAGTAACTGATTGTAATTTAATTGCAGTTAGAGGGAGCCGAAGAAATTTCGCCCAGGGCGCCAGTAGTGCTAAAACCGGCACTGATGTCGCGTTAAACCTACCCCAATAGGGATGATGCCTGGGTAAAAAAAATGCAATTCTATTTAGTCCGTCAGTCAGATAATAGAAAAATATTGGATACGTATTTTTTTTTACTTCAATTTAACAAGAAATAGTATAGATAACAGGCAATAAAGTTGAGGAGTGGGGGCTCGCTACGTCACAGTTGAGTAGAAAACGTACTCTAACGTGACGTCATGCGAAATTTCAAGTTAATGTAACGCCGTAATTTTATGATTACGAAAAAAATAAAAAAATACGTGTTTAATATTTTTTAACACTCTACCTGACGGACAAACAAACAAAAATTAGTCATCATCCCTATTGACAATGAAAGAAGAGAAAACGTCAAACTAAGACATGTTTGAAACAGTAGTTTCTTACTTACTCTATGACGTGTTGACCTATTTTGGTCGAATAATCTTTTAAACTTGGTAATAAATATAGTTCTCGTTTTATAATAAAACGGAAGTATTTAATTTAAGTAGCTATAAATAGTACGAAATTATATTCTCGTAAGGCTTATTTTGAGACAAAGCAGTTTCTATTAGAGTTTAATCCATAATAAGTAAGTCACGTTACTAATTTTAATATTATGCCAAATTATGCGAACCTCTTGCGTGATCCAGTTGGGAAACATGCGATTTATTCAAAGGCGACCCATCACGGAAATGTAAACGAAACGAGGTAAGTAAATACAATGAAAATTAAATTAACGTAACGCAAAACATAACGTCGGTAAAAACACATAAGAAATGATATCGCACATATATTAGTATGGAACAAAGGAAGGAGTATTCTGTTTCACAACGTACAGGCAAAATGTTAGGTTATAACTTACATTTTGCCACACAATTAAATTCAGCTACCTATCTCTCCATATGGCTAGTTTACATGTAATTAAGTAGTAAATAGATTATAAACTTAATTTTGAGTGATTAAGTATGTGTAAGCACACAAATAAGTAATAAGCAGCAATTTAAAATTTAATGAACTACTTAATATAAGCTTAATTAGAATAAAATTTTAACTTTCTTCTTATTACTTATTAACACATTTGAAATTAAGTTAACAATCTGCTTATCGACTGAATTACGTGTATAAAACTTACTAATACTTAGAAAATACAAAACAGGAATTTCTTTGACAATAAGTCTAGTGTGACAGATGGACTTTATCGTCCTTCGTTGTTATTTTTATTTATTTATTTCAAAATGTCAAGTTTGAAAGGAAAAATAAATCGACAACGGAGGCGGCGTACGTTGCCATCATCTACAACGTGTTAAACCAGACATAACTTAATCAAATTAAAATAATTGAGGGGAGACAGACAGCCTTTGAAAGCTGCATGTTTTAGCTCCGCCGCAATAGTGAAGTAAATTTTTAAGTGCAAAAGTGCAATCAGCATACACTTAGGAAAGCAGCAAAATCAACGCTGTGGCACGGACTGGACAGATCGCTTAGTGTAAGTTTTTTTTAACGTTTACGTTCACCGTCGACCCAGAGCGCGTCAAGATTTTAGTATGGAATCCGGTACAGCGCCCCTGGCAGTAACTACTAAGAACTATAAATCTCCATACAAATTCTTAACGTGCTAACTAGTCAACGCGTTTACCTGAAACTTACACTTACCACTCAGTACATCAAATTATGCCAAAATACCGGGAAGTACTTAAGACTATCGGCTACCACTGCTATCGAAGAACCTTACAATCGCAAGTCCACAACTCCTTTCTATCTCGCGTAATACCAAATAAGGAAATTTCAGAATACGGATGATGGCCTATTTTTTATTGTGTGTCTATCAGATAGATTAGGTATTGAAGAATATGAAGAATATTTTGCGTAATCAATAAATTACGGTGATACATTTAAGTTAAAATGTCGTATGACGTCACGCCTTTGTACATTCTCTAAAGTTGAGGGTAGCGTGCCTACTCCTCAAAAAAATTCGTATATATTTTTTTATTAACTCACTAACGAATTTAAATTGAATTTCTTTTTTAACCCAAGCGTCACCCTCATTTGTATATATGAACGATCCCATACGTGTAAACGCCGAATCGTAAGGATTCTAAAGCCACCTATCTTTAATATGCAAAGTGTAAAGAATAGTCGTTTAGTTTACTGCGTCCGACTCCGATAGATATTCGATCACCATAAATAAGTACTAATGTTGTCCCATTAATAACGAGACATTTAATAGAAGCCCTGATTTGACAAATCTATTAAATGTGTGATTACTTTTGTATATATATACTGAATTACTTCAAGCCTTAGCATTATTATCTGCTATTTATACAAAATGCAACAATTCCCTTTCTTTATTTACAACTTAAATGTTTTTTCGCACTCCGTTTTAAACTTTAACAATATCACTAAATATGTCACAAAAAGGTACGGCAAAGGTTATACGACGCATGTTTACCGTCGGCAAAACTTTATGGTTCTCTTTAGAGGGCAGTAGGGGCTCCGCAAACGTTTTCTTTCGCAAAATGCCTCTAAGTTACGAACAAAAGGTCTGCAATTACTTTTTATAAATTCACTTCCTCCGCAAACATACAGAGCCGATTTTTTTTTTATGTGTAAATTCGTAAATTCAAAAAAATAAAACTACAGTTTGACTAAAGAAATAAATATCCTTTGAAAAAATAGAAAGTAAAAAGAGATCGGATAGCGATTAGATAAAAAATGTGTTTGGTGAAAAAGTTAATAAAATCTAAAAATATTTTGTTCTATTTATAATTTAAGAAAGAAATATTTTTTTTAAATGTTATAAACTCACTGATTCCTATCAGAAAGTTACGTCACGACGAGATCACCACTGTAAGGGTAAATGTACTCATTAACTCATATCGGTAAGTTAAAAAATAAATAATTAACACGTTTATGATAACACTCTATATATATTTGCAAATAATTAAAACTACAACAACTTCAAAGTATATGATACCAAATTTGTTAACTCTACGTTATATATGTTAATAATTATGTACATACCTACATTTGTAGTCGTATTATAAGTCATATGAATCACCAATCAGAGCGCGTGACATCATTTGAAGGTAATTTGGTAATAAAACTATCTAGAAAAAGCGTTTAAAATGTAAAATAATTTCCTTAAATTACTAAATATTCAACAAATTAGAAGGGTCATTATAGTGTTTAATATTTTTATGCATTTGCTTTTGAAAAGAGACATGATAATTCCATTTTATTACTGAAAATCCCCTTTGTTAACCTCACGTCACGTTCTCTTAGTTGCCGTTTAAACAGTATTTTTAAACGATATTTTGTTAGATAAAAGATTACTTTAAAGAAATTTACTTTAAATAATATTGTTTTAATAAGCACCTTACTGGTTAATTTCATTTAACAATTTCCTAAAGTTATCGGATCCCTTATTATTAATGAAAAGAACAATTAAAACCCTAATAACATATACTGACATGAATAATGTTGTAATTATAATTGATTATTTTTTTATTTGAAACTTTGAAATGAAGCTAAGTGGCGCTATACCACAGACTATACACACATCAATTGAATCAAATATGCAAACAAAAATTTTACACTCGTGATCAAGATATTTTCTACATATTAATATTCGAAGGTCTCTGTATTTTATCTTTATTGATCTTTTTAATATCATTTACGTTTTAGTCTGGTTAAATAAGTTAACTCTTTATTATATTTAATCATATTGCATTTACCAGGTTAAACTGCAAAATATTAGTAGTGAAAAATGCTTAAAAATCCATTTGTCCCTGGCACTCTGAGAGGGGAATGAAGTCCATGACCTTTCGCAATTCGGGCGACTACTCTAACCACTGAGCTAACCAGGACCTAACAGGGCTGCCGAATTACTTTTTCGCTACTACAGAGCGAATTTTCATCAATTTGAGGCGCAGGCAATCCACTCAAACAGCCGAAAGACTAATAAGTTAATTTTTACTATGATTGTATCTGTCAGTGGGCCTATTAAATAAATAACATCAAACATAAAGAACGTCTACGTCTGTGGAATGCCTTAACGTCCAAAAGTATTTTAAACTTACACCATCTCTACACGCGCTGTATTTAAATTCCGCAAGTGTTAAAAAAGGACAACGATCTATTTAAAACACCTCGTTAAATTGTACAATAAAAATTAGTTATCGTTATAATTATCTTTGTAGTGAATGAAAAATGAGAGTCTTTTTGTTGTAAAATAATTTCATATGGAATATATGTTTAGAATCAAAAAAGTTCAGTATCTATATCTAAATCGGCTGAAATTTATATTAATTACAAATTGGCTGGCTGAAATTTATATGAGTACATTAATATGACTCACTGTTTCCCGCGACTTCGCCTGCGTATATTGGTAATACCAACATTATGATGTGACTTCCCGTAAGTGAAAAATTTTCATGACCGGATCAGTATTTCCGAAGATTAGCTCCTTAGAAACAAACAAACTTTACTTCTTTATAATATTAGTATAGGATATAGTCGGGAAAAAAACATAGCAAGAGTTGGTATAACCTCTATTTAAACATATCCAAGATAAATCTAAATTACAACGCAAATGGAATAGAATATCAAATTATTTTAAGATTTGAATTTGGGAATATTTGCCTCACTTAATTTATTTTTAATTGTCTATGGTAGCACCGAAGCAATTGAAAGAGGTTGGAAATGTTGGAGTTATGGGTTCGTTATTACTCGAGTTAATTAGGAGTAGCATACTTTAGTATAATTAAATTAACTAAGCTAAACTTGAATTGATAGCACGAGTAGTAATAAAAACGTCCGTACAGTCGTTTAAAGCTATATTTGCCAAGATAATTTGACATTATGCCTCCAAAACATAACTCGCCTTAGTTACAGTATATTAAATTTTGTCGTCACAAGTAACTAAAATAAAATATTAATATCTAATATAATTGTTATCGTAAAACAACGCCTACTTGATACTTGATATTTTTTATATTAAAAATTATTCTTACGAAGTAGATTTACGATATTTATAACATACTCGTATTTATGTACCTATATATTGACGCGAAAAAACTTCACCTACATACGACTCGTGTCACCAATTCCCAATCAACATTTGCGAATGGCGGATGTTACAAACTCTTTTGATACTGGCTATATTTGTCAAAGTTGGCCGGTTTACTGACTGACCGACTGATGATTTTTTTATATTATTATATTAAAAAAGAAACGAATGTCTCATCAAAGAGAGTCCAGTGAAGAAATCTATAATTTCTATATAACTTTTTTTTAAACTGACGAATTAATAAATACTTTTTTACCGCTTGTAGGTTCATAAAAAAAATGTAAACAAACATTTTACATAATGAAAAACGTATTTTCATAAAATATTCAGTTCCTTGCATTCGCGAACCGGAGCTTTTAATAAATAAAAGTCCGGCTGCACTTATGCAAATAACGAGTAAAATTGAGTTGTAAAAATAAAAAATAACTGAGACACCGTTGCCGCCGACGACGCATGAATAATGATAGTAGGCTTTAATAAAAATTACAAGCGTTTTGGTAATAAGCCATGATTTATAGGAGGTAGTATTTTGTAAAGTCACTTTCATAGTGAAAAAGCAGATAACAGTGTGTAATCTTCAGTAAGTTTTGCCATTAAACTTCTTAAACTATTAACCACAGTAGACGCGTGCTTTACACGACTATTTCAAGTGACGCCATCTCTGAAGTCGATTCCGGTCGGGTCGGGTCTGTGTGTTGTGGTAACATTTATGTCAAATAATCCATAATACAAGGGCTTTAGTTACTCATTTTAGAATTTGAACAATTTTTAACGATCTTATATTAATAATTTGTGTTTATTTATTTAACTTTGTTTTCCATTTGAATTCAATTAAGAGTTATATTACTTTTGAAGTCTATTTAATTTGATTGAACATCTAATTCTAAGACAGTGGTATGTTCGCCGAACATTTAACAGAATAGGACTGTTAGGCTTACTTTAAAACTAAGTTGCTGAATTAATTAAAGTCATTACTTTTCCTCGGGTGATTGTGATTACCCGTGCAAATCAGACGCACTAAGAGTTTTTTGTAAATATCATTATAGACTCCTTATTATAGACTAGTGGCCGCCAGCGATTTCGTCCGCGTTTTCCATTATTTCTTCGCTCCTAATAGATGTATCGTGATGTTATGTAGCCTAAAGCCTTCCTCGATAAATGGTCTATTCAACACAAAAAGATTTTTTCATTTCGAACCAGTACTTCCTGAGATTAGCGCGTTCAGACAAACTAACTCTTCAGCTTTATAATATTAGTATAGATATCTCAGTCACATTAAAATTAAACTACCATGAAAATAATATATAGATGACACTAAAGCGGTGGAATATCTAATAAAGATATGATTTAACATCCTAAATATGTACGTATCAGTATTTTGGTCCTTAAAAACGAATTGAGCACAGGTAATATAATCTTAGATCACCCATTATTATGTTATTGAAATAAGTTGTATATTATTAACAGGGCGCGTTCATCTAAAATTACTACTTTTCAATATTTTTACTAAAATATTGCGTCCAAATAAGCTGTAATTAAAAACAATAAATCATTTTTTAAATAAAAAAGGAATAGCTTTAGATATTTACGGCCACAGTGCTTACCCGAAAAATATCGTAAAAATGTTTACTGTCAAATAATAATATTTTTACGACATCTATAATAATATTATAAAGAGCAAATATTTGATTGCTTTCTTTGAATAGGCAACACCATAATTATGACCAATTATAATAATAATTTCACCAACGCACACGAATTATACTTCTTACACCGATGACATGTTATTTACGCAGGTGAAATCACGGGAAAACAACTAGTATGGCGAAAACGTATAATATGAAAAACCCTGTAATAGCACATTGCCAGATTTATGTGCAGAGGAAATCGAAACGTTATTTATTTTCTATTGAGAATTTTATTTGCCTTTACAAAGGCGCAGTGCAGATATCAGTTCAAACTTTGTCATATTTTATGCTCGATTCAACACAGATTCTCACACAATAATTTTTGTGCTAATAACGCACGTCTATATTCTATGGTTTATTTGAAAATATCAAGTACAAAATCCCAATCTAAATATATAACCCAAAGGTGACTGACTGACTGACATAGTGATCTATCAACGCACAGCCCAAACCACTGGACGGATCGGGCTGAAATTTGGCATACAGGTAGACGTTATGACGCCAAGAAAGGATTTTGATCAATTCTATCCCCAAGGGTATAAAATAGGGGATGGAAGTTTGTATGAAACTTTGTCAATTTTAAACCGATCGGGCTGAGACTTTGCATGCATAAAGCTACTATGACGTAGGATCAATCATTCATCATCTAAGGGGATGAAATGGGGATTGAACTTTATTTCAGGTTGTTTTACACGATATAATGAATAAATATTCGTTAAAAATGCTGCTCAAAGTAACTTTATCGTGCGGACGAAGTCGGGCAAAAGCTAGTATAAAAATAAATACGATAAAACTAAAGTGGTAAGTATATTACTTTACCCGTCACCGAAAAACATCGACAGAGAACCTCGTGAGAATTATAGTGATATTTCTCGGTAGCCCCATCTCAATCACTTTTATATCAAGCGTTCGATCTTGATATTATCTGGGAACACCTACTGCCTGCAGCTTAAGTGGGAACATTTTTTTTATTTGCCATTAACGGTAGGCCGAAAAAATGTATGCAAATATCGTTAATGTTAAAATTGCACAGTACACTTCTGTATAAATATAAATAGCGTGAGTATTTTTGTATGCATGGTTATCTATGTATATAAAAATACTCTTATGGCAAAGAATCTCTGTAGCTACAATGGCTATTTGAAAATGATTTTACTATTTTACAGATAAAAACCAACACATCAGCTAATCTAATCTTAAAACCTACTCTGTTTCTTTCAAAACTGAATTTCGTCTATCTATCGAAGCGCTTAAATGTCTAAGGACCCCCTTTTAGATAATTTATGAAATAACGCAGGTAAAACCTGACAGCCTCTGATGTCCAAATAATTGTTATCGATGCGATTTTAACAAAATTATAAGAACGTACGATCCATATCATTTCTTATATATTATTATTATATTGTTTCTTTGAACACCATAATATGGTAAAGTAGCTGTCTGTTTTGTATATTCTGTTTTAATTATATTTTAGTTTACTGATTATACCTATAGTTCAATTTTTAAAACGGTTCATGTCCTGATTTTTTATATTTCGATAAATTTATTAAAATGAAAACTTCGTTGACTGAAAAAAGTTGAAAAGTTGACTGTAATTGCAAGCTCTACTCAGATATAAATAATGCATAAAGCGGTCTTTCTTTAATAGTAATAATTAAAATAAGACCAGTAATATAACTTTGCCGCAATAATTATTAATTCATAGCTCTTTTC
The DNA here is from genome assembly GCA_918026875.4 of Diatraea saccharalis. Lineage (NCBI taxonomy): Eukaryota > Metazoa > Arthropoda > Insecta > Lepidoptera > Crambidae > Diatraea > Diatraea saccharalis. Next base: position 10,731,754 of record OU893351.1, read on the forward strand.
ACACATGCTTACTGGTAGTTTCCGACATCCAATTCCATCTACAGTAAAAGTCGTTTCTTGAAAAACAAAAACCAACAAAAAAGAAAGGTGTCTGTTGTATGGGAGCCTTCTTATTTATATAATTCTATTTTTATGAAAAATTTAACTATCTATCACAGTTCATAAGACTGCCGACATCCTGGCGATAGGCGGACAAATAGCCTGACGGACAGAGGCATAGCGGAATCTTAGTAATAAGGTCCATTTTACCCTTTGTGTATGGAATCCCAAAAACTAACGCAGCATACCTGTTTACATTAAAATAAAGAAGAAATGCTTAAAATTAGCTCGCATTTATAAATCGGACTTGTAACACTTTAGTCATACCTACTTCATATTTACTTCTTACAGTTGTGCAAAGTTTTTATACTGTGGTTATACTGTCGACATCTTCACTAAACACTAGCTCGAGCTCGTAATAAAACGACCGACTGTCGTTTAAACTTATTTCTGATAATACTTACACTTACTAAACAAAAAGAAATGTTCCTTTCACTATACCGCATTTTCTTCATATACATTTGAATTAAATTTATTTTTAAGTTAAGTAACTTTAATTTTGTCTTCTAATTGAACATAAATTCATTTGCCTTCTCAACATCTGTATTTTTGGAGCCAGAATAACATTTTCACGCATCCGTAAAATCTACAATTCGGTATTTCTTTTTATAAAAGTGTATTGTTAACCTAACAAAGCATCATATTTAACAATAAGCGAGCTAAACCAAAAAGTGTTCCGCGAATTTGACGTGAAAACACGAATGAATCACTATTCGACTAGCATAAACCTCAAAAATAATAATTAAAATTAAAAAAGTGCCTCATACGTTGACTGTAAAGGCTAGATCCCTTTGCGTTTATGCGCGTTGGAATATGCACATTTTTGGAAAATGTTTTTAAAGATAATTAACATTGAAATATAACTATAAAAAAATACCCAACACCGGAAAACTAAAATTTTGTAACATTTAATAATTGATGAAAATAAGTAATAATAAACGCCTGAATTTTTGGCGCGCTTATCGTTACGTCAAAGTACACGACTAGAGACATTTTAAATCAATATGAATTTTGAGTTATTGATTTTTATTCTATTACATAAATCGATTAGCAATTAATCGATTTTTTAAAGTTTAATAGACTTTTTAATAAATCGTATAATTTACTGAATTGGTGAAATAAAAATCTAAGCCTAAAACATCATTTAAATTGTAATCTGTTGTTAATTTTGCGACATAATACATTGATGTTATTGCATCGATGTTAACTTCTTATAGCAACGACATCGACAACGACATTTTCGTCACATCCACTCTAACAAGTAGCATGACGTTTGAATATTTTGATGTTACCGCATTTTTTTTACACTTTTTAATAATTATTTTCAAAATGAAAACGAACTAATGTCTTAAAATATTTAAAATATCTACATAGACTTTATTCTAAAGCAATAACGATCGTAATAAAATATATTTAACCCTTTTTTGAATCAGACGCAAATTCCCTATTGTTAAAAATATAAAAATAAAGCTTTTTTTTAAATTACATAAGTAGCGAAAACAAAACATCCAATTAAAAACACTACGTATTCATGCAACGTTCGCCAATTTTATTATGCGATAGCATCTGCAGATATGAACAGAACATCTTATTATCTTTGGTAGGCTCATCATATGATAATATAATGTCGCAATCACTCTTAGAAATAAGGAATTTACAAAACGTCACGATTTTCTTAACCAATGTAGTACTTACTAGTTCAGAATCTTACAGAAATGAATAAAACCTGTACTTATTTTAAACCACTAGAGGTAGCATATCGTCATCATCATCATCTTCCTGTGCCAATTTAATAATGATGATAATTAAAACATCAATTATAAAATATTATATTTAATAAAAAGACTATTAAATATTATCTTCGCTTCCTATTCACGCTTGAAAACTTCAAAAACTTTTAACGGTAATGCCTAACTATGAAAATAGAGAAAACATCATAAATAAAATACACAAGATTTTACATACACTAAAACACTTCTGACAATTAGCATTTGCCATGCATTTCATGCTCGTTGTAGTATAATTTACGAGTATGTAATTACAAATAATTGGTTACCATAAAAGAGTCCGTGTGTAATTAAATAAAAGGACTGATTTTAGAGCAGATTATTAAAAATCCGCATAAGGCAAATAGAATAGAATAGATATTTATTTGCCTTTAAATAGTGTACAATTTGATAGCAATAAAATAAAATAAGAACTTTAAACCTATTTAGCCATACAGAGATAGCATGCAAATATTAAATTTAATTATTTTTCATTATCCGTAAAAACAATCAAATTATTATCAAAATTAATTAAATACAATTATTATATACAAAATTAACAAATTTGCTAAAATCACCATAATCATTATCGTTTTGAAGATTAAATGTCACAATAATAAACGTCAAGATAAGAAATTTCATAATTAATAACGTCAAAACAAAAAGAGCTACAAATAATATAGCAATTAAACTTAGTGTTAACTTATATAGCGTAGTCGTATTAATTTACCTAGTATCAGTATAAAAAATCGTCAGTAGAATAAAATGCCATTTCCAATAACCATTCACGTAAAGTAGATTTAAATCGGTTAAACGGTAATTGTTTGAAATTATTGAGTATTTTGTTATATATTTTTTGGCACATGGCGTAACTGCTATTTAGAAATCTTTGAGTTTTAGGGACGAATTTCAAAACTAGTCTTTCAGGATTTCTTCTTAATCTTTGGCTCAAATCTTGTGCTTATGTAAACTTTTTACTATTAAATGTAACAAATATGCAAACCTCCAAAATATAAAGACAGGGTAGTGTCAAAATTTGGAGAGCTTTAAAGTAAGGCTTGCAAGAAATATCCGGCTTTAGATTGCATATAGCACGAATGCATCTTTTTTGAGCAATAAAAAGAATTTTAGTATCGCGATAGATTTTGATAGTTAAGTTTTCACCTATCTATATTTCCCGACATTTCGACCAGGTTACACCGGCCGTGGTCAGCCCGTGGCGGTAGTAGGTAGGTGAAAAACCTTTTTTTTATAATTTACGTTGAAGCAACGCGTTAGTCACTATCTCTGGCAAGCAACAGGGGGTGTGTGGCACTCTCCTACATACACCCCGTGGTTATCCACGCGGTGGGCTCCCGAAAGCCTACCCACAAAAACCCCTACGGTGTGCTCTCCCCTGAGGATGAGACCCGGGAAGCCGTGACCGAGTCGCCAGGACGCTCACCCCCCTTTTGGGACCTTTAGTCCCCCTCACGGAAGGAGAGGTTCGGGTACATCGAGAGCCTCTCCCAAGGTAGGTGAAAAACCTAACCATCTTATACAATCTAATAAAACGTATTGGACTTTAAGTAGGTTGTATAATGGCAAAAGCAAATCATTGAGATTCTATTAAGATGCAATTATTACCTAAATATTGCCAGAATCGGCCTGCTGCTATTGAACTATAAAATAATTTACACGTCATTGAAAACATCAGGAGGCTTCCCCAATCAAACCACAAAACTTTAATATAAAAGATAGTATTAAATAAATTCCCCGTTAATATATTTTTTTCACTCTTTCACTCTCATTTTTATATGCAATTTTAATTAATAGACCATCAAATCTCGTATCCAAAGTTACTTCCGATAACAAATATATTAGCCAATTTATTCTTAATACAACCGAAGTAAGTTGTTAAGATCTGATATATTCCTATAGATAAGATTATTCTACCTAAGTATTTAACAAAAGGTAAATAGTAAATACGTTACTAATAAAATAATATTTCCTAATCAACCACTCGCAATCAACTTTAGCATTGTTACAACATTTTATTTTGCCATTTTACGATATTGCTTGTCATAGCTAACAACAATTAATCACAAATTTCTTCCTTAACGATTCTCTTCTTTTTATTAGAAATTTCAACAATTATCTTATATTACATTTGAACTGCAACAAGTTATCCGCACAGTAGCTCGAGGGTATCTACATTCATGAATATTCGTACATACATGAATCGTTTCTTAAAAAAACCATTCCCATATCCTTTATTTTTATATGAAAATTATAATTTAAATCCACTATAAATGTCCATAAATTAATGTGTATGAGTAAGATTAGTATGTTTTATTTAGGTCAATTATAGTGGACCAATTGTCAATAATTGTTGCACAAACTAGACTATTGGTTATAATCCTGCCAATAATTGAGGGAACAAAAATTAGGATATTTTATAATAGTATCCGAGAGTATATTTATATTTCTTTCTTTGATTACATATAATTACGAGAAAAAGTTAAAACAAATCCTAATTTTAAAAAAAATGTTCCTTGTGTTATAAAAAATCACAATGTATTAATAGACTTTATATTGTAGTAACAAGAGCTGTTGTTGTAAGAAAGAGTTCCCAAAATAAGTCATGAAATTATATATAAAAACTCCACTGTCCTTAATCCCTTGGTGACACCCCCAAAATAGCCGGCGAATCCCTCATGCTTGTAAGTGTATACAAAGGACTGAAGCGTAAAAATGAAAGTGTAAAAGTTTCCTTCCAACCATTCCAAGACAATCCAAAGTACCATACAAGGGTACTTCAAAACAAAAATCCTGGTACAACATGTCATAGGAAATCCTGTATAGTGATGGGGCAACGTCTTATCGACCGAATTCTTGTAAAATGCGCTGCACGTTAATAGACCCAAAATGGCGACTACGAGGTAGCACATTTTAGGAACTCTATGGAGGCGCGAGGTTAAGCAACTACAATAATGCAGTGTAGTTCATGTCTAAAAATTAAAAAATATATTATACATGTGGCATGAAAAAATTATTCAAGAGTTTACCGCTCTTACCCTCACTCTTGCTTCAGTACGAACAGTATTTACAGACTCTTAAAAACGTGATGAACTTTTATCTGTTTTAAATACAGATTATTTGGAATTTTAAACTAAGAATTTTGAATATAAATTGCCGAAAAGGTTTGCGTAGCAGGTTAACAACATTACCTTTGAAGCAGGTTTATTTGATTGTACCTCTATTCTATGACAGTGCTGCGCTGTTCGATGTCGATGAATAGCACTTCTGAGGTTCCCATCACTAGTCGAGCTATCAATATTTGGAGCGTCGCAGCCAAGTGTCCTTGTTTCCTCCGCTAAGGGCTCATACGGAAGGTTACGTTCAACTGAAAGCTCGACTTATCATTGACGACCTAAATGCATACCCCTGGTTTGATTCCCCGAACATAAATGTGTATTGTAAGATCTGAAGTCATTTTACAATTTCCATAGAAAATAAACTGCAAATAGATGTTTATATTATTCAAATACTCATATTGGCTTTATGAGTTAATTTGTTTTCTTTTTGAGCTCGGAAAATACGTATATTTTATTTCTTATATTGAATAGTAACTATCTTCCAGTGGCTTCGCAGGCGTGGTCTTATATTATGCATATAAAACTTCATCTTGAATCACTCTTTTACCGCATTATAATCCCCTATGTAATTAATTAATTTAAATTACACCGCTATTTTTAATCACATTGAAATGGTTTTTAGCAAATAAAATAATATTGCCACGTTTAGGGTGCTAATTCTTAAAAAATTACAAGTCAATAATATTTTTATTAACATTAATAAGCATTAATTTCAATTAGTTCCGCTGGGCACTTAATAGCTAATAATTCTGTAATCATCTCAGAAGAAAAAGCCTAATAATTCATAAAAAATATCCCAAATAGAAGTCACTGGCTGGAGCTAATTTTGGTTAATAACAAGCCGAAATTAGGTAACAGAGGGAATAGTACAGCTTAAGGAATTCCGTTTCGTGAATAACACTATTGCTAGGAGAGAAGGGGCGGGAGGAAGGCAGCAGTAAACGTATGTCTTTATTTATGTAAGGAACCTTTTAGCTTAATTAGATGACTCGAACTTAGACAAGATTTGTTGCTTGCGTAATGAATGGACAGTATGGACACTCTTATTTTTATATTCGTAAATTGGTCTGTGTGTTCCGTTGTCTTGTAAAAATAGTTCAACTTCCAAAATAAAAGTTAAATAAAATAACTGTGGACTAATTTTATTATTTAAAATCGATTGTGATACCTTCCAAAGGTATTGCAATTGCAATTTATATCTATTAATTTTATCGCAAAGTCGCAATTTTTTTAAATAATCAAGAAACATAATAACAATTTACCCAAGCCCATCGAAAGATTGCAGATTCATTTGACTTTTTTTCGGTTCGGTGCTTAGGTAAATGAAAGGTTGACTAAGCTTGATAACTTGATATTTTCTATAGTGTAAATAAAAAACTGAAACAATAAACAAAAATTATATAAAAAACAGTTCATATGGATTTCTAAATTATAATGCTAAAGTAGTTGGGTAAAACAGTCACATACCACTTCCTCGAGATGTAGATACAAATAGAACTTGTAATACATTACATTTTTCTTTACTGATTTATAATACATGAAAATAGTTATATTTCGTTATAAATATTAATTAATATTAATTATTTGATAAATTCTAACACTTTTTGTATCATACATTGATGTCATGTTTTCACTGTTTGAATTTTACAAACTAACATTCAGAAAGATCATATCGAGTTACTCAAAATACGTGAATAAAAGTGAATAATAGAAATTATGATAAAGATCATAGACAGTAGAAAATGGAGTAGCTCGGTGGCGTAGTGGATAAGCGCTGCGGCCCGCGATCGTTATCGTTAAACAACTTTCGCAAGGGTCGATCAGGGATTGGTGACCATAAAAAATATTATCTTACAAAAAAGGTCGTTATTGCAATCGCTATGACTTGTCAAATAGTTGTCGCGTGAAGTTTGTGAGCTTTTTTCAAATATCGAATTGAAAGGGGTTGCGTTAGAGTTTAAAATTGGCAATTAGCCCCCTGGGATTGCTTTTCATAGATTCCAGAAACTTCGAGGGAGTTTGTTTTCCATATTAATATTAAGCGTTCGACTTCAAATCTCTAGTTTATTGAATCTTTGTATACAAAATACATATCGAGTATTGCAATATTTTCTTTTTTTTTAAGAGGTATGGGAAATGTACCCGTAACCTGCATCCAAAAATATCAAAACAAATATGTTGTTCCGATGACGATCGAGAATGCACTATGAAATAGTATTTTTGCAGTTCCACTGAATTTTCAGATATCTCTCATATTTTTCCAGGAACAATAGTAATAACGCCTATCTGTCGTTCGGTCCGTGAATATAGGAAAATAATTTTGAATTCATGAATAACAGTATAAAATACTCCTTGTAATCACCACTTCGCTCCTTATGTAGTTTTCAATTATGTAGAATAGGGAAAAAAATTGATTTCAAGTTTACGTCTTTTAGCTAAAGAAAGATTTAGTGAATAGAAACAGAAAACAGTAAAATAAGTTTACATAGAACTAGTTGAAATTTTATATTCAATTTGAAACCTTAAAATGCTCACAGTAACAACAAAATAAGTCGTACAAATATGAGCACCACGTTGGGCGCCAGATGTCGAAAAACGATTGTATCGTATTTTATAGGGTATATAACTGGCATCTCGCCTATATTAGATATGCACATGGGCAAATACTATGCATACAAAAGAGAAAATATGAGTTAAAATAAAATAAAAACATATTTATTATTATATAGCCTCCTTGCACTATCGGCTGATAACAACTCTTGATAAGTTTTCGGCTGTTTTATATTTTTAAATTATTTATTTAAAGTACTATTGCCGTTTGTAATTAAAGTAATACTAAACTGCTATGATAAGAGCGGAAGTTTCAATTCAATGAAGAATTATTATACATTTCTGATTGATACCTTATAGAAAAATACCTAACAGTTTGTATACGTAACAACTGAAGGCCTATTCTGTTTCTCCGAAAACGCAATTTCGTCATATTTCCAAATATTAATAAGATTCCACAGTAACGCATTATAAGATAATTTATGATGCAACAAAAGTATGCCTTGACATTTTCTCTAATGCACAGATATAATCTACACGGACATTATTTAAAAATATATACAAGAACGATTCGGAAATTTCCCAAATGTTTGTTCGACGACCATTATAGGCCGGACAGACTCACGCTGAGAAGTCTCGCCTACATAATATTGGCAGCACGTACACTGGCATGTGTGCGTATAACCTAATGAGGGATGTATACTCGTATAATCGAAGATAGCGTCGAAAGGTTGAAACTATTCCTTGCACTTGAGCGAAACAAAATCGTGAATTTTTATCATCATTATTCTATAAATGTCCCCATTGCTGGGGACACTACTGGGACACTGCCTACCTTAAGCATGGAAAAGACTCTAGTCGTAGGCCTAGTGCGGATTGGGTTTTAACTATTGCAGATACAGCGGGACCAACCGCTTAATGTTCCTTCCGAAGCACGAAGGAGCTCAACATAATTTTTTTGTCACCCATCCCATGACTAGCCATTGTGAAAGGTGCTTAACAAAATTATCGCAGACCGAACGTCCTAACCACTGCGCTATCAATTTTTTATATTGAATAAAAATTTGTAGTAAACAAACCTTCGATTGAATTCGTCAATAATAATATAAATAATATAGAAGTCAATTTATAAATAATGTCGTCAGAAAACAAAAGCCATCTTATTATATGACATAAACCTCTGACGTAAGAGCGAACATAAAACATAATTATTTTCACCTTAAAATTTCTAGTTCCAAAACGAGCATGTATTTTTAAAACTAGTTGCATTAACATAAAATGAAATAAGTTATGCCGTTTAGCACCAATGAAATTTTTTCATTTCCTGAAGTGGATAGGGTGACCAAGCTGCATACATATGCGCACTTTTTTGATGTATAACCAAAAAACTGATTTATTATTAAACAGACTGAATATTTTTAATGAATAATGCTTAAAAAATCCATTTTGTCTCTGGCACTCTGAGGTGGGTCCCCATGACCTTTCGCAATCCGGGCGACTGAGCTACCCAAGACCTAACAGAACTGATGAATTTTTCAAGCACTTGTTACTTTTTCGTTACTAAAGTGCGTATTTTCGTCAATGTTCAGGCAATCCACCCAAACATTCGAAAAAAATATTTTTACAAATATTTAAACTGTCGATAAAGGTGAAGATATGTTCTAATAATTATATTGAATCAATTTTGCATTCACAATGATATATTAAAAAATATTCTTAATGAAAAATGCTTTAAGAATTCACTTTGACCCCAGACTGAAATGAAACAGTAATGAAGAATCTGAAGGGTGAGAAACATTTAAGTCACTGAGCAAATAATTTAAGTCTTCAATAGTGTTTGAATTTGTTTTTAATCTTAATAAATTATAAAATTTGGAATTTGACTACATCGAATTAAAACATTAATGAAAACAGTTGTATTTTGTTCATACTTATGATTTAGAATTCCTACATATTGTTTATTTAATTACAAAATAGCGGCCAGTTCAAAATCTTATTTGAAAAATGAAAATGAAAGTTAATATTACAGTAAAAAAAGTTTGAACACGCTGATCCTGCGATAATATATGTATTTTCCTATTAGTTATTTTATTACCCCTGATCTTTCGCTGGATTGTCAAAGGAAATATATTAAGATTTTTTTTCACGGTCATTAGCAGGTAACCTATAACTCTGGAAAGTTACTATTTGTCTCATCACAGAAAAGCATATCATAGCGATGCTTTGTTGCGATGCAATAAAAAAGGACAAATAAACACACTTTCCCGTTTATATTAATAGAAACAGGTTTGTACAAAGAAATAACGCCCAAATAAGCTAATATTAAAAATTAGAAACTAACGGACGGTTTCTGAATTGAAAAAAGTACAAACCTCGACTGACTATTCTCAATAATTTAAGTTTTATACGTTTCATAAGATTATTTTTTCGTTGTAATAACTTTTTATATGGGAAACATTATATAAATATATTTATAATGAGATAAACGACCCAATGAGATAAACAGTTAATGTTATTAATAAATAAGGTTTAACATAGGAATAAATTTACGCTGTGACTACACTTAGTATTAGTCAAAATTCATATTATTAGTCAGGGACTTAGCAAAACTTAACCTAGTACGAGGTTTTACAGAAGTAATATTTTCTTCTAGAAGGTAGTGGGTTTGCTTATTCTCTGTATAATATGAATTTGGACTAATACTTAAATTGAAATTTTAGCGTAAAATTACTCTAACGCTAAACCTTGTTTATCAATAGCACTGTTAGGCTTTCGACTTCACGCTCCCTTTTAAACAGCATGGTCGCCCTACACTGCGAACTGAACCTGCTTTCATTGCTATGCGGTCGTCTCACACCGTTGTAGAGTAGCGTGAATTTAATGTTAGTTTCTTTTTTATATTTCACGATTATGTTCAGTTACTTTAAATGGATAAAATCGGTCTGGATATAATAAATAAACACTACCGATGTAATTGTAATTGTCATGCTACCGCATTTTTGCGCATAGAAAAATATGTTTTATTAACGAATGTTCATCGTAAGGTGTGAAAGGGTTATCGCAGTATAAATGATACTGAAAATAAAAAGTTAATTATATGATATACCTAACAAAATATAAAAACACGAGAAAGCGGTGGAGCAAATCATTAAGATATAAATAAATATTACATCACATACCTACCCCTTACTATGGAATATCTCAGACAACGAAGGACTAATATTCGAACCCGGGATCTCAGATTGCGTACGAACCACTCTGTCTACGGTGGTCGTCCGTTATGATGAATATGTATCTATATGAATGATAAAAACTTAATTTTGTCAACAAATGGTCAGTTGCACAAATGTCCATTAAGGTTTCATGACGCCTTTAAGCTCTAATGAATGTCAAATTTAAATGGGTAATACTTTAAACTAATGACAATTTTGGACATTAGCCTGTTGGCACGATGTAAATACTTCATTACACTTACTTTAAAACTCAGACCTCCTTTAGTGAAACGCATTCAGAAATGGCTAGCTAAAGGTTTGATTCACACCGCCGCGTCTAAGTGTTCTAGCGCCAGGGGTGTGTACTCTCTAGCCAACTGGACCCCGCGGGCGCAGTGGCGTTGGTGACCACAGGCTTACTAACTTATGCATTTCTATAAAGTCACTAGCGTAATAATATTCTTCAGTTATGACGTGAACCTTAACTACAATATAAGGGTGCCTAAGTATTATTTTGTTTTATAAAGTATATAAAACTTCACCTACGGGAAACCGACTGCTTTTTAGTTGCATTATTTGACAAAAGTCCGCGGCAGTCCAGTTTGCGGTCTAACACCCGATTTCTGAATTAATTGTTTAAAACTGTACTTAAACGTCACTTTATAACGTTTTCGTTTCTGATTTTAGTTTTTTTAATGATCAGTTGACAGCAGCTTGATAAAAACTAGGTCTTTTTGCCTTGTGAAAAGTAAAAAACTTAAGTTATTGAGAACAATAATATCAAAGCTTTTGTATTTTTCTCAATTCAGAAACCGGCATACTCTAGCCATAGGATACGTCATCTTAGCGAATATAATGTCGATATTTTGTATCTTTTATCATTTGGATAAATCTTTGATAAATGATGAAGTTGAAAACACTACTGTCTAATACATATTCATAATTCGTTGTCATTCGTTCTTCGTAATTAAAGTACATGTCAAAGAAGTCAAATGAAACAAATAGCGCTATGAGATAGCTAAAATGTAGAATCCTACAACTAGAGTTATAGCTAGAAGAGTTTAACGGTCGCTTTGCTTACTGGGTGCCCTTGTTTACAACTTATAATTAATATTTCCACATACTGAAGTATCACCCGGTACAGAACTCTTGGACATTTTACCCGCCTTCATTGTCACGAGGTCTCTTTCTATAAATATTAGCTGTTTTCCTGCTACTTTGCCTGCGTAAATTATCATTTTTGTCAACTACGTATGTTGCTTCCCGTAGGTAGGATCAGTATTTTCGAAGATTACTCCGTACAAACAAACAAAGTTAGATACTTTAGCTCTTTATAATATTAGTGTTGACGACAGTGTATTTGTATTGTTTTATTATTACTTTGCTATCTTGTGATTTATCTTAGATACAAGTATTTGAAATACAGATACAAGATACAAAATACGTATTTTCATCTTGTATCTAAAATACTTTTTTAGGAAGAATTCTGTATCTTATATTTAAATACTTTAGTTTAGTATCTTTTAAATACTTTTTCTGATAAAATACTTTATTAAAGGATTGTTTCTTACATTTTATAAATATCTTTGCCTAAAACATACATATCTACAAAAAGAAAGTGTCCAATTATCAACGCAATGAATATTTAGTTGAAAATAACTTGAATCCAAACATTGTTTGGTGTCATTTGTTGGTGAAAAAATGAATTTTCAGTTCTCCGTAATTTTCTCATCTGGTCTACGTCGTAATACGTCGTCGTACGTAAAACCAGCTTTTTAAATAAATAATAATTTTATAATTAAATTAAAATAATTATTCTTGTTGTTATATTTCAGCAATTTTTCATTCACAATGCTATATTGAAAAAACTTATTATTAAAAAGGAACTAAAAAATTTAAAATAATTTAAACCTGATGTATTAAATATTTGCAAAAAAACATTTCAGGCTTTTTTAATTTGTTACCTCCAAACGGAGGAAAAGTGGGTGAAATTTAGCTTGTAAGATTTGAGTACAAACACCGGTACAGGTGAAACTAAATAAAAGCTTGTAAAAATTGTTTCTAATGAAAAATGTTTATAAAATCCACTTTGTCCCTGGTCCCATCTGGTCCAAGATTTAGGTTCTTGTGGTCTTTAATAAACAAACTTAAATTAAAATCTTTTTTTAGAAAAGTATTTGTATTTATCAAAAGTATTTATAAGATATCTATTTTGTATCTAGTATTTCAAATACTTTTCTCGAAAGTATTTCGTATCTGGTATCTGAAATACTTAATTTAAAAGTATTTTGTATCTTGTATTCCAGATACTTTGTACAGGGTATTTTGTACATCTCTGCTTGTATCTTGTGTTTTTGTACGTACTCTAAAATACAATTTTTTCTGTGCTAATTTATCTATTTAATAATTAACTATAGTCCACGTTCTGGCTATCCATAACAATAAGTATAAAATCAGTAAGTAAATGACAAATCTATTGCACTGTTATTTTTTTATCTTTATTTTATTTCGCCAGCTACTTCGGCAGCGTGATCTTTAAGGAAATGTTAAGTGGAATAAAATGATCTCAGTCAGCTAATACCCTATCTGTATACCAAATTTCATCAGAATCCGTTCAGTAATTTCGGCGTGATTGACGGACAAACAAACAAACTTTCACATTTATAATATTAATAGGATGTTTCATAAGCCGATAGTCTGAGATGTACGATCAATAGTTATACCCGAGTTCGCTATTCCCGTTACCTCAAATTAATATTCTTCACTATTCGCAGTGACACCTATCAGGTGTTACATTAAGGAGCCTATGCTATGTAGATGGTTACATAAATCACTCCCCGCACTCTATAGGCTGTCACACATCGTCGTGGTAGTGACGTCATCACCCGATGGAACACCATTACTCATAGTGAAAAATTAATAGCAAGCTTAGAGTTATTTTTAGTATACCTATTATATAAACGGATGGTCGTTGTTTTAAGAGCCCTATTTGGATATTATCTCCTTTCTTGAGTTTATAATCGAAATTCTGAGGGCTCCACGCACTACAAAGGCTTATGAACTCCTGCTTTAGTGAATGTATGGCTTGAGTAGCTCGGTGGCGTAGTGCATAAGCGCCGCGGCTCGCGATTGTAATCGTTAAGGAATATTCGCATGGGTCGGTCACGGGATGGGTGATCAAAAAATTAGTATCTCGAGCTAGTCCGTGCTTCGGAAGGCACGTTAAGCCGTTGGTCCCGGCTGCATTTGCAGTCGTTAATAGCCTCCAATCCGCATTGGGCCAGCGTGGAGGGTCATGACCCATCCTCCTTAACCATCCATAAGGAAGGCCTGAGCCCCTGCAGTGTGGACGTAAAAGGGCTGGTGATGTGTATGGCTTGTATTAGGTACTATTCCTGTCGCCAGGCAAGCGATAAGGGATGTGTGAGAATCTACAGATTTATTGCAATGAAGAAGCTCTAAGAGTTCGTTGCACCAAAATACTTTGACAATAACAAACATGTTAAAGTACAGTAAAGCATGAACCATTTGACCATGGTTAAATGACGTCATCACTTTAGCTATTAACTATGACCAGCCAAGCTTCGCTGATTAAAATTTTTGTTTTACTAGACTAAGAAAGAGGTTGGTGCAATATGTTCACTAGCGTTATAATATTCTTCAAATATGACGTGAACCTTAACTATAATATTAGGGTGCAATCCAGCCTAAGCATTATTTTGTTATATAAAGTATATAAAACTTCACCTACGGGAAACCTATATGCAAATACGACTGCTTTTTAGTTGCATTATTTGACAAAAAGACACAATGCAAGTCAACTGGATGACGATGAGGAACTCGATGGCGCAGTGGCTAGGGCGATCTGATACGATTGTTAAGCAACTTCCGCAAAGGCCTGCCTCAGGATGGGTGATCAAAAATTTATTATCTCGAACTCTGCCGTACTTCGGAAGGCACGTTAAGCCATTGGTCTTGGCTTCATCTGCAGTAGTACTCTTGTTTGTAATGCTAAATAAATTCCAAAAAGTATTCATTTGTTTGTATTAAGTCTATAAAGTCAAATGGTGTTACAAAGTTGAGGTGTAGTGAACCATGAAGTCAGCCTTCATCAGAGCAGACCTGCAATTCTGTAAAAATCCGAACCAGAATTCGAATTCACTTAAAGCGACATCAACTCAATCTTTCATTCCACATTTCGTGGCATAAGTAAAATTAGTTTCGAAATGACATGGTAATAGAATATCTGAGACAATCAATCTTGCTTTATTTTTATACAAAAATGGAACCAATAGAATTTCTACACTAAATGACGTGAATTCAGAATATGACGTGAAATACAGAATAGTTCTGTAGAGCGTAAAAAATCGATATCCAGTTAGAATATTGCTTTTTCTGAAATCTATTTATTGGCATTTCATTAAAGTAGGGATCATGACCCCTCCCCCCTTTATTAGCCCTTACATTAAGCTGCTCACTCATCCTACTACAGAATCCTAAAGTAAATATCAATAAGAACCTCTCAAGGATACGTCGTCTTACGTCACATCTCATATGTACATGCATAAAGCATTTATCATATACAATCAACAACACATTTACTGTAACATCCCCAAAATTAACCGTAATCCCCAAAATTAAATTCCATTGAAACAAAGTGAAACTAGTAATAATTAAAGAAATAGTTATTTACGAGATTGCTACCGTGTATATATTGCATACACATTTGTATTAGATTTCATATAAGATTACTTCTGGCCCTTAAGCTTCTAAATAAAAATGAAGTTTGAAAATCGATAAACACATATACAGCGTGTTTGGTAATACATGTATAATCCCGAAATATGGCCATACAACTTAGCACAAAGAACATAATTAATATGTCAAAAACAATTTCACGTAAATTGAGATTTTCATACAAATATTTGAACAATTTGTTTTCAATTAATATTCTACAACCCTGAAAGCTTATACGTGCCGTCCCGGCGTAATCACTCTCTCTCTCTCTCTCTCTCTCTCTCTCTCTCTCTCTCACACACACACATTACGTCTCACTCTCTCTCGTTTCCTAGAATACACTTTGATTTCGCCGACGCGCGTACTTGACTGCGTAAGAGTTTACTTGTAATTAAAACAATTTAAGATTAAACAGGTACATACCTAGAGGCAGCGTTCTAATCACTCTCTCAGCTTTCACTTGTCCAAGGTCTCGATATGCCGGCCACCGCATAAAACACACATCTCCATTCGATTCGACACAGACCGTGTTACTCTCGACGTAAAATCATATCCTCTCTCGATGGAATAGGTGTTCGGCCGGCCTTCCTGTATCACACTTGTATGTAACCGATTCACAAGTGCCGCGAAGCACTGTTAAGAAGGAAGACGTCGAGGGTTTTCAGATCTTTCTGACACGTGGCGCTCGTCAAAGCCGCCGAGCCGCAGCAAGATTACCGTCACAAGCACCAACACACAATATCATCTCGTTATATTAGGCATTTGAGTACGAACTCATTGCACTGACCGCACACAAACACAACACACAGGTAAACAGAACGAGTATGAAAAACAAACCAAAAGTCCCGAAAGAACGAAAACGTAAGTTGACCTTCTAAATTCTGGAAACTCACAAGTACACCGATGTAAGCCTCCCACGCGACTGAAGCGATGACCAAAACTACATAGGTAATTATTACAACTCGAACACCAATGTAGGTACTTAAATCAAAAGTGCACCGATTTAGGGTTCCGCGTCATCAAATTCTGTGTTAGGTAACCTACCTAACAAAAAATCGTTATTTTATTATTTAATTAAACAATGAAATTTCAATGAAACTTATTATACTATTTTTTTTACTGACGAAATTGATAATTAGGCTGTTCATTTATTATTAAAATTTTATTTACGCTTTTCACGGTTACAAAAGAAAAAAAGGGCCATAATATTAAAAGTGGTTACCTAATTTAAGACCAAGTCATTAACAAAATTATAAGGCATAAAAATTATTGATTAAATTAGAAAAGAAAAGAAATATTATTTATTATTAGACCTTTCCATTACAACTAACCTTTATTTAATTATCATTGAAACTAAGAATAAGCGAGATATTTAGATTATTAATATCATTGTACATATAAGTCCGTGTTTTATTGTTTCGTGAAAATAACACTGCTTTATGAAAAAAATAACAAAACTTCAAAGCAATTAATCTACAGAACCTTACTGACACATCAGAAACCCGAGGTTCTCAATACACATCGCCGTCACAGTGTAAATATAAGTAGACAGTGGTGAAACTGCCTACAAGCGTTCGAAATCACACGCACACATAAACACGCTCACCGACGAGCCGCCTAAGTGGACCTAACAGGACGCTCATTAACGCGTATCGCGTCGTCACGTTACACGTACCGCGATCGTTTTTATTTAAAAAATGAAGGAAAGATTAAGGAAAGGAGTAGGCTTATGTAAAATAAAAAATAAGATTTTTTTTTGATTTTGATGTTTTTTTGAATACCCGTTTCAGTATCATGCATATTTTCGGGTTGAAACGTAGTACGGTCCCACCCGAAAATGCTTGATAAACACCCAAAAACATTAGCTCATGAGCGCGCCACCTAAATGCAGTGCCTACCTACCACGCGTCCGATCCGAAGAGAGAGTCCGCTCTTCGGCTATGCGTCCCTCAAAACTTGTAAAAGGTTATGCCGTAATGTCAAGTTAAAGATCAACATAAAAACAAAGATTTACAAGTTGTGTCAATATCAAACAATTTCTCGTATGTTAAACTATCGTCTTTTGCTGAGATTAACCGATTTTTAACCGACTTCAAAAAATGAAGGTTATCAATTTGACCTGTGCGTATGATATATTTCCAGAACTGCCCAGTTTTTGCATATGTTATTTCTATATCATGTGGTGATATAGAATAATATAAGTAGATATCACCGTCTGAACAAATGTGTATGTATATTTTTTGTTTGTTAATTAGTTATTACAATTCGATTGATTAATAATGTCAGAACTCCTTTTATATTTTGTAAAAGAAACATTCAAAATGACAACCCTATGGTTTCAATGGAGCGTAGGTATTTATTTTATCAAATAGGCTTAGTTTCTATACTGTGTCGGCGTCGATTTTATGTCTCTGTCGCTCCTTCTTGCATAGACTAATGTGAGCAATAGTGCAGATATCTAACTTCAATCAAAGTATTTGCAATTTCTTTTTTATTTTGACTGTATTATTAGAGAAGTTTTCTTAATAATAGTTTTTGAAACACCAGTAATCACAAGATTGGTGTACTTTTATGGTTAAAAATCATTAACTACTAACTTTTTCTTTGTTTTGAAATAATAAATTACTCTCGGATGCATATTTATTCTAGGCATTTATCTTTAGATTTATTTAACTTCTGTTATTTTTTAAACTAGTTCGGCACATGGAGTCGATGACCAAATACAAAACAACAGCTGTTTTTAGGGTCGTCAGCGTACAGTTTTACTTCGAAGAAAAAATGCTAAATATCTAGGTCATGTACTGGGTTTCAGACTTAGTGATCATTTTTCTGGGTTCTATTCATCATACCGTATGTGCCATATTCGGGATTATACAGGTATTACCAAACACGCTGTATAATTATTTAATCTTTCATAAGCAAAATTTAACAACTAAATTTTGTATTAATTTATACACCGGCTCTGCCACAGGCTACCACAATATGTCAAGTTTCCTCAATTAATTTTGAGCTCTACCTTCATGAATGCATGCATTTAAACTTAAAATCACGTTTATTAATTTGTCAATTTTGATTATACAAAATTGACAAATTTACAATTTTGATTTTGTGCTGTTGATTATACAAAATAATAACATCGGAATAGACGGAGAGATCGTGTCAAAAATATGCAAACTCTTTCGAAAGCTTGATTTTTTAGTATGTTGAAGTGATAGTGGTAAAGGTATACATCACTCACCCGGTGCGGAGGTCAGGCGCTAGAACACCTGGTGGCGTCTTCATATTTGTAAGGGTTATTATTATAACCCTATAACAAAACGTGTCGTAGTCAAAACGTATACTAAAAATTTGTTTCTCGCTAGACGTTAATACAAAAGAAAAGGGGCATTCTTTCATAATCAAATTTTTTTGCCTCTAACATCTCGTAATTATACTCTTTTTACAGAGAAATTATTGTTAAATATCTAAGCCATTTTATAAACGATTGATGTATGCAACACTTTTACTATAAACCTTTGAAATATAAGTAGTTTTATAATTTTTTATTACTAATCATGATTATTAGCAGAGCGACGAATTTACGTCGTTTAGTGTAGAAATTCTGTTCATTACATTTTTATGTAAAAAATACGAAACAAGATCAATTGATTCATACGTGTCTCAGATATTCTATTCCTATGTCATATCGAAATTTACTTCACTTATGACATGAAACGTTATTACCAATTCAAGATTGAGCAGATGCCGCTTTTGATGTGAATTTGGATACCTGAATGAATTCGAATTCGGGTTCGGATTTTAAAAAGACAGTTAAAAAACGCCCTCTTATGTTATCTGCGCTAAGAGGCTAACAACTCAAGTGCTATCTCAATCGTCACGCTCGAGACATTTATCGCTCTACAGAAGTCTTCAATGATAAATTAACCTATTTTAAATTAATAAAACAAATACAAAACTGGTTCTTAGTATATTTCTAATTGAACAACTTAATTTATTTACAGCTGCTACTATAAACACTTAATGTTATCTATGGTAATAAAAAATAAATGTCTTTTAAACATAGACTTATTATACACTAGAGTAGGGAAGATATACGACTGCCTGTCTAAATGTAACGCCGTAAAAAAGAGAGAGAAGACCTTAACTCATCAGTTTCTCTTTATTTGCGCATTCATAGTGTAAGATAATATGTTTTGAGAATGGTATAATCAAATAAATTTTAATATTGAATGTTATTAAGTAATCAAATATAATATGTATAATTATAATCAGACACATGGTATAACGTGATCTTCTATCTCTTACTAATTGAGTAATCTCGAAAAAAACTCTTTGCTTTCACACGTCCACCATGATAAAGATATTCGGTGGTCACAT
This sequence comes from Diatraea saccharalis, assembly GCA_918026875.4. Lineage (NCBI taxonomy): Eukaryota > Metazoa > Arthropoda > Insecta > Lepidoptera > Crambidae > Diatraea > Diatraea saccharalis. The sequence goes on from OU893351.1 coordinate 10,751,632, forward strand.
ATTTAAATTAATGTAGTAGTCGTCTGTTTGTTGAAATTCGACGTATACGCTCATTGAATGCGTATTATTTATTCATCAAATGCATGGTTATATGTTAATCTGAATTTGCGTTAGAAGTCTAGTTACATTATGACATTTGATCTTTCATTGCATTAATTTTGCTAGCAGTTACACTTGCAGGGGGGGGGGGGCCTAATTCATCATTATACTTATAATACCTTATTATTTGCACTTAAAAAATAACTGGTTTTACAAATCTCTTCATGGACGGACATGCTTCAAAATTCCTTTATGAAATAAAAGAAAAATTTGATTACATACAAGCCGGCTTCACGGAGCGTAGTTTGGCGAAGGGGCCATACGAAGTTTCTACCCCGGTTAGAAAAACTAGTTCCGTGCATGCGCATATTTTTGATGAAACTGTTGTCACGCAACAAATTTTTGATAAATTGCAACAAATTTCACCATGATTTACATGGCGACTTGTGTGTGTCGCGAATTCGTGACATCATCTGCTTCTATGACGGAGCCAGTGTCTCAGAGATACCTTTGATTGCACACCATTACGAAACTAGTTTCACATGTGCCGAAATTAGTTACGTGAAACTTGTTTCATCATGCGTGCATCATGAATCATCATACGTCAACACTCATTCATTGATGTGGATTTATATTTGTGCCTTTATGTTTTTAATATTTTTTATTTATTGTATTTTTTATAATAAAAAATTAAGAAGAAATATTTCTATTGTATACTTTTTTTGCATATCCTCTGCCTGGACCATTTTCGTAAAAAGGGGTCCAATATTTTTACTCCGCGTATTGATTTGATTCATAATAATTTTATCTAATAAATTATTCGTTTTAATCACAATTAAATATTCCTAGTCATTGAAGAAAAATGACGAGAGCCAAAATGTTTATGATTTAAAAAAATGTATGGTATAAACATTTTTTTTTTTTTGGTGAATTTAATTATAGCATCAACAAAAAGAAACTGGAAGAGATTTGTTTGTTCATCAGTCTTACAGTCTTAACCGGTTTTGCCCTTGCGGTTTTGGATTATTTTAAACGAAATAAAAAATAAACGCTTTAAAATATAGCTTAACAAAATTGCCGGTTTATAAATTCCAGAAATGTCTTTTGATATCAAAAATAAATCCGGTAACAAGCAGTTGAAAAAAGAAATTGCCTTTAAACATCCCTAACGGTCATGCCTGTAGGGCTGTCGATGAAAATCGTCAGGGTCGATAAAGTTTTATTTATTGTTTAATGATCACTGCCGCGATCTACATGGCAGATTGTAAATTGAGGTATAAAGACTGTGATTGTTTGCGGTGGAACATTTCTTTGCTCCGAGGCGAAACGGATGAAAATAGTAAGTACCTATAATTTGAAGCTATGTGTGCGTTGCTATTTTATTAATCTAGGAATCGCTTTGAGTTTATTATAAGTTAAGGCTTTACCATTGTTCAATGACCGCAAATTTCATTATAATCCATTCAGTTATTTTTGCGTGAAATAGTAACAAACATACTACATCCTCAAAAACTTTCGTATAGTATTAGTACCTTAAAACTCTCGACTGAAGAAAGGGTTCTTTTACAAACTTCTGAAAAATTTAAAGTTTTTGAGTTCATCGCATTCAAACAAACAGACGAGAAAGGTACTAATTTCGTACCAACTCTCATTGTTTGAACCTTCCCTGGACGGGAAACGGACAGCAATATTTTTTTATAATATAGAAGATTATGCTTGAAAAACAATAGTTATTAAAAAAATATTTCAACATACTATTGAAACTTTTTATTAAATATCAAATAACTACAAAGAATAATGAATAGCTCGGTGGCGTAGTGGATAAGTGCCGTGGCATGCGATCGTTGTCGTTTAGCAATTTTCGCAAGGGTCGGTCATGGGATGGGTGACCAAAAAATTATTATCCTGAGCTACTCCGTGCTTTGGAAGGCACGTTAAGCCGTTGGTTCCGGCTGCATTTGTAGTCGTTAATACCCGCCAATCCGCATTGGGCTAGCGTGGATGGTCTTGGCCCATGCTCCTTAATCATCCATAAGGAAGGCCTGAGCCCCTGCAGTAGGGACGAAATAATGGGCTGATGATGATGATGAAGAATAACGCTTGATAAAAACCAACTTAATATTGTCGAAAGTTTATAGTCTGTTTTCGACAACTGTGTCACCATTGTACTATTTATAGGTACTTAATATTATAAAGATGTAAGATTTTATTGTTTGTTTTGAATTAAATATGCTCCGAAACTACTGAACCGATTTTAAACATTATTTCACCTATGAGAAGCTACGCGGGTGAGAGACTATAATTTACGCAAGCGAAGTCTTAAAACAACTAGTGTATAGTAAACGAAGTGATCTCTTATATATTTTAAATAAAATTTAACTTTCTAATATAATAGAAACATGCTGTATCAACTTTAGATAGAACTCTAGTTTTAGGATTAGACTTCTTCCAAGAAACTTTATTTACATAATTATTTAAGTTTTATGTTAACGCTTGTTTACAGTAAACATGATGCTTATACAAAGGGGTTGCAAACGAAGCCAACATTAAGTACATAATCCTCTTAAGTTTTGCTCACGTCAAACTGACTTACGATTACGTAAGAAATATTGAGAGAGGTTAAATATTAGTTCACCTTTCTATTATATTTCAATCCAACAAGTTTCATATGGTTTGAGTCTCTACTCACTACTACTCCTGACACCTAACTCTGTAGCTAGTCATTGGATACCATAGCGCATAGAAGCGAATATTGTGACGAAATTTTGGGATAAATGACTAAGTCTGAATGCTGATTGTTCATCATTATCATATTTTTTTTAAATATGGCCTTATTCCGTTATACACTCTATCATTTGCCCTTAGTTCTAAAACTAAATGTCAAAGTTTGGCATGTGTCATGTTATGTACGACGTTGTATCTTACACTACCCATGATGCACAGATAATTCACGGTTCCGATTTTAACCCGATTATAAGAATATCCTCAGCTGTTATGTTATTGCGTACGAGTTATATGTTTGTCGATGTTTTTCTACTACATCTCCCTCAACCTTAAGAACTTAAGATCAGACTTTATGTGAGAAATTCGGTCCAGATGACTGGTCAATCAAAATGATAAATTTATGCAATGTAATTGATCGCTTTTAGCCCTGCCTTTTTCACGGATTATTTGATTTCTGTAACTATAAATTTTTTTTACTTATTATTTCCAACAAAATCTAAGCTTCGTCCAGATTAAATAATCAAATTTAATGATTATCATAAAAAAATGCTTTATGATACCTATCTATTGAATGAGATTTATCCAGATAATACTTGACTAGGTTTTAATAGTAAAACTTTACACCAAATTCACGAGGAAAAAACCTTTATCACTTTATTTATTATCACTTTTATTATCACAGTACACAGTACATGCACAACGTTAGATTACCGTAATAAGTTAAGTTAGTTGATTTTGTATCATTACATTAAGATTTTTAATCAAATATAGAAAAAGAGTTTTGAAAGATGTGTGTCTTTCGCCTCATCCACTTTCGTTACCTTTTCATATCATATCATAATCTTTATCTATTTTGAATTAAGCGATTTTCAAATAAGCCACCAATGAAATTTAGCACTTATCTTTGTCAGTTATTATCAAATAATTAATATAATAGGAATTCTATTAGTGAACTTTGAAATGAAGCACTTTCAGTCAGTTGATAGTTTATTAAGGTATAATGACGACTTTAAGCTATAAAATCAATCAATGTCCTAAATTTGAAAATGTGTATCGGTAATGTGGCTTTAAAGTAATGACAATTTTAATGGACGTAGGTGTAACTGGATATTTGTGTTACTAATTGAGTTTAAAATGAAAATAAAAAATAAAAATGTATGCAAAATGTTTATTTTTCTTCTCAATATATTTTTACCATAACGACGTAATAAATATACAACCTTTCCGGTTGCCACTTTGAATTAAAGGAGGTTTAAATTACAAGAAATATAAGCAAAAAGTTTCCGCTCGCAAATCGAACCAGCCGTTCTTGTCAATTACCAAGCGCGTTCAACTTTTAAAAAGTAAAAAACAAAATCGACGCGTCGGCGTGGCTTCCCGCCAAAACAAAATGGAAGGCCGCGGCAGCAGCGAATGTCAATAAGATAACTTTTTCAATACAGAATGAATCCACCCATTCATTTCATTCTATAAAATTTTCATTTTCATTTCATTAATAAGAAATATCACAGATATTATATTAATTACATGTGACACTGATATGCAATAACCTTATTATTAATACTTATTTCTAGAAATACTACTTACCGTACTATAATTCAATATTATGATAAAGTCATTTTGTTTCTTAAATAAAAAAGAAATAATATTTTCCACAAACATGCATGGCTATCTAGATTTTGATATTATACCTTAATGCAAACACGCTGCGTTCCAGCTCACAGAACATAGAGGTTCCAGCTGGTAGCCATTTGAAATTTGGAACATAGGCGTGTAGAAGTCTTGCAATTGTGTCTGGATTGTATGAGTAATTATTAAATGAATTTAACGAAGTAAAAGAAAAAAAAGGATATAAGTTACATAAGTATAAGTTTTCATGGTCAACTACATTAGAATGATAGTTTATCGTATAATGTACCTTGTTTTTATTGAGTGCAGATACGAGTATTTCGGCGTTGTCAGCACCTCAACAAAAACATGTTAGCAATCCCACATTAAACTCTTTAAAACAACTTAATGAGACAAACACCTTGCAATACAGATGATACGTCAGAAATGAATAGAATGAGGCAAAAGTAAATAATGAAAATATAATAAAAAAAGTTTTTTAAAAACAAGCTTTTATTTGTGCGCTCTAAAACGTAAATAAATAAAGCTAAACATTTTAAGTACTTATAATTAAAATTTTCTCTAACAGTAATTGACTTGAAAAACTTGTGGCTCGTGAAAAATATGTGTATTTAATTTGCGCTATGAAATCAGTGACGAGGTTTGAATTTATTTATGTAATCAATACATTTGGTTATATATGTTTTAGTGCGACAAATTAAAGATTGTTTTTAAAAAACTTTTTTGATGTTTTAATTAACTGAGCTCAGCGATAGCTCAAAAACTAACGTTAGCAACTGTTGCCGTAGAAGAGATTGCAGAAGTACTTGGACAGGGTTTTATATACCCGAAGACGAGCTCAAATTTGGAATTTTCTAGAGAATTTGACGTAACTAAGAAAAACTCTAAGCCAAAATGTCATTAAAATATAAAATTAGCAAAAAATTTGATTTATAAAAATTCTATTACGATAGGAAATTGCTAGAAATAATAAAGAAAGCAATGAAAGCTAAAGGCTAAGATTAAATATAATCTAAGGCTACAGGTAAGAGTTTACATAAATCTAAATGGGCAAAAACATAGGACGAATGTCCGTCTAGGAAACAATATTCAAAATAATAAAGGATTTTGAGCATTTACGACATAATAAATATGATAATTTAAAAATGTGAGCAATGTAAGAAACTTAAAAAAGAAACATGCACTTTTTTATAAAAAGAATAAATAAAGTCATACATATTAAGATATGACAACGTTACTTAAGTTATATCTTGTATATTGCTTCGTTAGGTCGGAGGATACGAGAGTTGTAGTTTGAAATCAGCCATTTTAAATTCTATTGCCATATTCTGTCACTATCGACTTCTAAGTCGCGTGACATGTGACGTGACATTTATTAGTATCATAACGTTTACGAGATAGTGCGTAGTTATTTATAAGCTTATTTAAAATCTCATAAAATAAATCTACTCTAGATTCAACACTGGTCATTGTTGCAAAACAATTATCCTAGTCCAACAGTTTCACCTGCGAATACTGTCGAAGTCCGCTTGAAAGAACATTTTTTTTAATAAATACAGTTTGGTTCAGTGAATCCGACAAACATAGGTATTTCGATACTAATAGCTTTGTGATGACTGTCTTCTACAACAAAGGAGTTTCCATTAGCAGTTATGCGTAGATGTTGGTTACTTAACACTAGATCTAACAACCCACCGTTTTTATTGTATTCAGAATTTTATAGGTTTAACTAGCTTTTGCCCGCGACTTCGTCCTCGCGATAAAGTTACTTTGAGCAGCATTTCTAAGTAATATTTATTCATTATATCGTGTAAAATACTTGAAATAAAGTTTCATCCCCTATTTTATCCCCTTAGATAATGAATGATTGATGCCTACGTCATAGTAGCTTTATGCATGCAAAGTCTCAGCCCGATTTGTTTAAAATTGACAGTTTCATACAAACTTCCATCCCCTATTTTATCCCCTTTGGGGTAGAACTGATCAAAATCCTTTCTTAGCGGAAGCCTGCGGCATAACATCCACCTGCTTGCCAAATTTCAGCCCGATCCGTCCAGTGGTTTGGGCTGTGCGTTGATAGATGACTATGTCAGTCAGTCACCTTTGACTTATATATATTTTGATATAGAGGTGCTCAAAAAGTCACTAGGAAGGTCAACCAGCGGACAATTTCTCAATTCTAACATCATAATACCACTGTCAATATCCATTGTCCAATTTGCATAAGTAACGTCAAAGTCACCTAGTATTAAGATATATCATCGGGATTAGAATGTACAATATTACAGGTTCTAACATAAAAAGAATCAATATTGATTCTATGGCTAGCACCATGCGGTATATTTGTACATGCAATGTATGGGTATGTTTTTCTTTTAAAAGAAGAGGAAGAGGTACGCTATCGAATCTTCACATTCACCCACAGCTTGTCAATGGGTGGTGCACACCAACTAGAACACAATGTCGGTTGAAGGCTGCGCCGTAATTTTTTTTTTTTCAACGTAACGTATATGTCGCATCATCTTTACGAAGATCGTTTGATTTAGTTTCTTTTATTTTTATTGCTAGTTACTCTATTACTTAATAACTCGATTGTAGAGAGAGCGTGATCATCAATACTTTTAATTTTATTAGAATGGTGACACCGACTTTGACAGTTCGTTAACAAAAACCAAATTGCCGCCATTTTCGCAGACATTCTGTTTCCGAACACCGAGGGGTAAAGACATCCGAAGACATCACGCTTATCTCGTTATATTTTCGTATAAAAGTGATAAAATGGAACAAATCCACGTTGGTATACACGCCTGCAGTGTTATTTTAAAGATAGTCCTCCGACATGGACGATCTATTTGGGCTTCATAATAGCCCCTTTTGTCTCCCCGCCGTCATATACAATAATTTAATATATCAGAACGGTACAACATAAACCTACAAAAGTTTTTCCATGTACCGCCGATTCACACCCAATCTTTGTTTCTTTAAGTTTCACAATGTCATAATGTTTGTAGAAGATCAGACAAATACATATCCTAAACCAAATAAAGCATATTAGTGACAACGACATAGCTGCAAATAACGTGGTTATTATCGCACGTTGAGAACGATAGTGACACAATGCAAAAAATGCGATTTTGAGTAATGAGCGTTTAAAGTTCAAGAAATTGTAAGCAGCCCCTCTAAACAACGTATCGTCACTACGCCACCTAGCAGTTTCTACGCAAGCTACGTTCACAGGGATCTTTGCATTTGAAAGTTTATACTTAACAAAGAAAAATGTTGCCAAAAGTAAAAAATACGTCGTTTTTGGTTAGTGACATTGTCATTCTCAACGTGCGTTATTATCATAATATAACATGTATATATAAATAAATAAGTTTTGTTAACTGAAACATTACTTTCCCTACACAATTACGCATGCATTAGTAGTTATTAATTTAAAGGTTAAACGTTACATAGTCAGAACAAGTTTGTCGATGAAATATTGTTTAATTTTAGTTTTAATGTTATTTGAGTTTAATATAATTTTTATATTATTTGGGATGTGATTCAAAAAGGCATATTTCTGTAATTTGGTTTATACACTTTGGACTTAATGCTTGACGAGTGGCCCTTGTGTATGTGCGAGCAACTATGAATTCGTCTTTATTATAATTTTCCACTATCATCAAATATTTTACTTTATCATGTATAAGCAATAGATTGCAATAGTGAGAGACCCAGGAGGTCATTAGAGAATTTTTCTTTGATTTTGTAAGGAACGACACTTTTCAATATACGAAACTGAAGTTCGTGTCGATCGAGGTGTGTCCTATAAGTACGGCCGTAACTACTAAGGCCATAAGATACGATCGATTCTACGAGTGTGATATAAAGTGTGCTACTATGACTCCACCACCGCGCGATGGTTCACTGAATTCTGGGTTACGATCGCAACGGAACACTTGGTATCTGTTACCGAAATATTCTGAGCTATTGGAACAATCAGCTAGTCATGTTTCAGTTATACATATAACAGCGAATTTACTATTTAAAACATTGTGCAAAAATGTATATGATTTCGTCCGAAGCCCCTCACATTTTGATAATAAATAGAAATCTTACAAGTGAATAAATAAATAATATGAAGTTGAAATATTAAACTACCAACTCGCTCACAAAAATAGATATAATCCTAAATAGCTCAAGTTATGGCTTGCTGATATATTGCCCAAAATCTTAGGTGTAACGTTTTGATGCCAGATGTAAAATTTATTTATTATGACTGATTTCTTTACATATTATAACAAAACGTATCATGACCTATACTGGGTATCCTCGCATTAATTTGCTATTATAAGCTACAAAATTTATATGTAATAAATATTTGACTTTAACTCCTATTAGTCTACATAATAGTCCTAATAGTTGACATTTTTTAACATATTTCATCAATCTAATCCAAACTTCACTATATACTTATTGCAGTCGCATACAAAAAAGCAAAATTTCAAATATCGAACTTCAAAATAATAAATAAAGCGTGACATAATGCAGCCGGTACCAAAATAGCACCCCTTACCCGTACGAAGTTACAAAAGGGCGGTGGGAAAAGAAAAAAAAATAACATCAACACTGCGAAGTGCGAAGGGAACTTTATACGAGTTGTATCGGTTTTTCTTTCAAAGAGAAACTAAGTCGAACGTTACGGGACGCGACACATGGCCTACGTATAAGGAACGCATAAATTTAACACAACAGTTTGCGTGAAAGTTTTCCGCAAAAACAGATTAGTAGGTTATAAGGTAAACACAACTCCCAAGTTTATCAGTTATATGGATTATGGATGTTTTTATAATAATATTATTGCATATCACATACATCTAAGGTCGAAGGTAAGCTCATATTTTATGGAATATCTGATACAATCGTGGTACTAAACAAAACACCCATGACAATTTAATAAAAACCAGGTCTTCATTAAATCTAACGGGAACAGAACTCGAGTTCTCAGAAATTGCTAGAGGCGACACCTTGAAACTAACGGACGAGTCATTCGGCTACGATAGATAAATGACGTTCTTCCTATCTTATTGAATCAAAATGCAATCAATGTCCAATACTGTATTGAAATATGGACACACATCGCTTGATTTCTCGTAATATCATTTATGTTTTCTATTAATTTTGATTCTTTATTAATGGTCTGTAAGTGTCCTGTATGTGTGCCAAATAAATGAATTTGATTTGATTATTGTGTAGTATGTATGCCGCAGTGAACTAATTATCATCTGTGCGACGCATCGGCTGAATGAAACTTGGCGCCACATGCAAAACACTGTAACGGACGCCCATAGAAAACTCTCAACAAAAAAAATCGGCCAATTGTGAATCTGACTCGCACACAAATGGTTCCGTACCGAGAACGAGCAATAAAAGTCACGTTTGTTGTATGGGAGCCCACTTAAATATTTTATTTTTTTTTAGTATTTATAGTATAAAATAACAGAAATACATCATATCGACACTGGAAAGTAAACACGTAGTAACCTGTAAATAGATATATACGTATGGCGCCTCAAAACAATTTTTGAAAATTTCTTATTTCAAAAATTCTCAATCTTAACCCTCAACTATATAGTGACTCACATTATTCTATTATTTATAAATTAAAAGAATATAGTCAAAGAGCTCATGACAAAAAAGTGCAAGAACTTTCTAAAGCTTTCTATTTCAGTATGTTGAAATACTGAGAGTTACTAATGTATATGTATAGTATATTAGTACCCAGCGCGGAGGGTTTAAGTCACTACGGCGTCGACGTCTTTTTCACAGAGTATACTTATTTACTAACAGAGATTATGCCTGGATAAAAAAAAAGAAATTCTATTTAGGCTGTCACTCCGATCCGATCCATATTATTTTTTGCTTCAATTTAACACGAAGTGGCTAAGAAAATAGGCATTAAAGTTGAGGTCTGGGGGCTCGCTACGTCACAACACGAAAATATCCAGAGGTGTGACGTCATCGCCAACTCAAAAAGACTCCTCAATTTCTACAACAGTGTGTCTCAATAGCCGCGGATATCAAGGAATGAGAAAAAAATACAAGATGTGTCCTGTCTCGTAAACTTCACCGCTAAGAACTTCTCCATAAAGATATAAAGCATGAATTCGCTCGGCACAGAACATAAAGAGGCTCTCCGGAAATAGCATGGCTCATATGAAAGGGAAAGATGCATTATGTGTTGTCAAAATGTTATTATATAGTTTGACAGTTATGCTGATATTATTTTAAACTAGGAGTCAAAGTTTCAAATTAACGAAATACTCGTTAAATTCATCATCATCAGCCCTTTTATGTCCCCGCTGCAGGGACTCAGGCCTACCCTATGGATGGCTAAGGAGGATGGGCCATGACCCTCCACGCTGGACTAATAGGGATTAGAGGGTATTAACGACTGCATATGCAGCCGGGACCAACGGCTTAACGTGCCTTCCGCAGCACGGAGTAGCTCGAAATAATATTTTTTTGGTTACCCATCCGTGACGGGCCATTGCGAAAGATGCTTAACAATAACGATCGCGGGCCGCGACGCTTATCCACTACGCCACCGAGCTACTACATTTTATTCTTATATACGAATAAGCTAATTGAGAGTACTGTAGTTCCCTTTAGCCGCATAAAGTGTTCCAATGTAACAAAACGACCATAGTATGATAATGACCACAGTATTGAAATGTGCATAGCACTATTACGTCTATTTTTCATTAAGTCCAGTTTATCAGCCGGGACCCACCACTTAAAGTGCTTTCTGAAGTACGAAGGAGGTCCAGTTAATTTTTGGTCACCCATCCTATGACAGGCCCTTGCGAGAGATGCTTACTTTTAGCATCATAGACCGCGTTAACCATGCTAACAACTACTGCTGACCTAATCTTGTTAACGAATAGTAAGTAAAAAATGTTAGATGATTGAAAAATAAGTATATTTTCGTTATATCACAGTTCAAAACAAACATCCGTCCCGTCATTAGAAATAAAAATATCGCTTTTCGAATGTTTTACCTGATAATAGCGGCACTTGTAGATGTTGCCACTGCAGAAAATATATTCGGTAGCGAAGTGAACAAAGACGAATTAAAATAGAATTTGTTTCACTAATTCTTATTCTACTTACTAGTTTCCTTTATATCCAACTTGCAAATGTACCCACATATCTTATAAACAGGCGATTACATTTGCATACAAGACGTAAGGCACTTGCCTTGACTCGTGTAATATTGTCGGGAATTCTTGCGATTCCGTAATGGTATTTCTGTAAGTTTATATAGTTTTATTTATTAGATTTCTGATAGCTGGTATATTTGGTACCCAACGTATTTTAACTAATCTTTTGATAACTTGACTCATTCAATGAGTCTCACGACTCACTCATTGAAAAACGAACAACCCCATGATGATCATTAAATTTTGTAGCGTTATAAGTTCAGAAAATAAGGTCTAAAACTCAATAAGACTTACGATAAATGATCGCTAAAAATATAGAACTAATGATATCGCAGTATAGAACTAATGAAAAGTGTGAGTTTACTAAAATAGAACATAGTAATCAAGTAATTTTCGTTCCATTAACCTGCGTTAAAATACAAAATATTCCTAAAGATGAATTGAATAATGAAAGATGATTGTCTCATTAACAAGAGTTCTCATCACTACTGAAGATGCAATATCTTTACGAGATTCGAGAAATGTCGGAATTAAGATTCAATGTAAAACACCAAAGAATTTTACTAGTTTTTGTAACTTATTGACGGTAGTGATAGATTGTCAGAATACGTCACATAAAAGGCAACATAAAATCCGTTTCCTCAGTTTTCTCTTAACGACACAACACGACAATGTAACCTTTTCTAAAAGATTAAAACATCTATGTTTTAATCAGTCGAAATGATTGGGTTATGTTTATAAAAAAGGCCCATTTTGATTCATAATTGAATTAGCGTTAAAATTAAAGGAGCGAGTCAAATTTATGTTCCACTTAAAACAATGACTTACTTCACCTCTGTCCTTTTGCTGCATCTACACTCACCCTTATGTTAAGCAAAAGGCCTCGAAAAGTTGAATATCGGACCTTCAACTGAATGGTACTCGACCGCCGGAACTGTAGTGCCCCGGAAATATAACTGCCTCGGTTTATTTAACTCACTTTATTCGTGGTCCCAATTGGAGATTCCGCTAAAGTTTTAATTACGTCAAACGATTAATTTTTTCTATTTTGTTTTCCATTTCGACGTTCGAGTGGGCGATATTAATTTGGCTATTTTTGTTCTTAAATTAGCATTGCTTATTATAAAATAATTAATCTGCGTTTCTAGAATTCAAAAAATATTAATCAAATTTTTCTTTTACTCAGAAGGGCTTTATAAATTTGGATATGTTAACCCAATCATACCATACCAAAGTAATACTATAACAATATTTCATTAGTGTGTATAATAACATTAAAGTGTTAACTAAATTTATAACTTACATTTATTTTATTCAATGAGAGTGTTAAAATAGTTTGGATCAATCCAATATCTATTAATACTATTATTTAAAATTAATAATTTCATCCAGATTATTGTTTGGTTATTTTAAGGCATTTCAAAAAAGGATTTCATTTCAACAACAAAAGCGGTAAACAAATTCAAGAACCATTTTAAGTCAGATGTGTAAAATTTAATCCGAATACTTGTTTGTTGCTTTTTACCAGTTTTTTATATATATTGAAGATTACTACCATCACGACACGATGCTTCAAGTAACGAGATGGATATAATTTCCATCACTTTAATAAAAACAAACTGGCACTGAAACCACACTTAAGCAATGGAAATAACACATTTGTTTAAAGTTGACTACAGCATACACCAGAATCTTTAGAAACCTAGTCTAGCTAGTGTAACAATAAAATTGCCAATCAACAAGAGAAACTGCAAATGTTATTACAACTGCACACATGACGAGATATGAAACAAAAAATCTCTAGATACATTAAGACTAATAGTATTGGGATCCAACTCACTTTTTGGACATTAATTCATTAGGCCGAGAACCCTTCCAAGCGACGGCACAATAGAATCTCTTGTCAGAGAGGGGTGTCAAATAAAACATGCCTTATGAGACTGCCAAGGAGTTAAGAAAGATTTTTCATGAAATCCAAAAATAAACAATGTTTTATTTTCGTTATAACAATGTATAGTTTTTAGAGATGACAAAAAAACAGACAACGACACAAATACAAACTCGAAAGAAAACGATATGTATGGCAACCCATTGATCATTGTATCGTTTCCGCATAGTACAATTCGTTTTGTTTTACAGCATGCTCAAACTAATTTTGAGCTCGAACTTTTTAGCTCTCGGTTTGCAATACACTTGTTAAGCAACTTTCGCAAAGGTCGATTAAGCCATGTGTCCCGACTGCATCTGCAGTCGTTAACATCCAACAATCCGCATTGGGCCAGCGTGTAGGGTCATGACCCATCCTCCTTAACCATCCATAAAAAAGGATGAGGTTACAGTCGGAATTAATAGGTCTACTGTGAGCAGAAGAAGAGTCACCATGCGCCATCTAACAAAGAACAATAGAAAGTACCTCACGGTAACGATACTCAGGTCTATGGATAGCGATATGTATAATTTTCTTTCAATGCTTATACATAATACTTGTGTAATTGTCTGTTTTTTTAGCCTGCCCTAGGAACAGACTGTCTACACATAGTATAAAACAAAGTTGCTTCCTGCTGTCTGTACGCTGAGGTCTTTTAAACTACACAACGAATTTTAATTTTCATCAATATACACAGTGACTAAGAGGAAGGTTTATATGTATAATACAAGACCATGCAGGGAAGTCACTAAGCGGAAAGCTAGTTTAATTATAAAAAAATGAAGCAACAACTCATAATGTCAGGAGTTGTCTCTAAATAAATAACGTAATCGTGTCAAATAAGTATTTATTTAAAAAAGAAATCAATGAGAATTGATGTTTGTCTGATTTGCGTTTACGCCAGTTATCGTATTGTTAAACAAAAAGTAGTAGCTCGAATATCGCTTTGCTTAACGGGCACGTTAAGCTGTTTCTCCCGAGTCGTTAGCATCCACCAATCTTAACTGGGCCTTAATTCTATCAGTAAGTAAGGTAAATGCCTTAGTAATAGTCTCACTATTAGATTTTGATGATGTTTTTATACTTTTAAGCTTTGAAAGTGGAACTGATAGAAATTAGATTACCTTACATTTGACTTCAGAAGACTATGAATAGAGACAGTAGTCTAGTCTTGAATACTATATTACGTTTTTTTTTTATCAATTTTGGTTTATTTAATGTTCCGTTCTAAAACCTTCTTAACTTTAGAAAAACAACCGCGTCCAATCCATTTTACTTATAATAGTCTTGTCCTAGATAGCATTAGATAAGGATACAATGAGACGTATGTAGGTTGAAAAGGGTGCAGGATTCAACGCCTCTGATTGGTACAGAAAAATTTCTTCGGGGAGATATATTGTCGTTCTTTCAAACTACTTTTCTTTTATTACACACCCTATAACGATTCAATACGAGATGAGAATCGTGTAAAACTCCTTTTAATTTGAATGGTTCATACTTGACTGGCTCCTTTCCCGCGTAAATTATAACATATATCACCAGCGTATAATATAGCTTCCAGCAGGCCGTACGCGAAATAATTTTCGAAATTGTTTCAGTGTTTTCGAAGCCTATGCAAACAAATAAATAATAAATTATTTTTTCTTTATAATACCAATGTAGATAATAATGAGTAACAAATCTAACGCGGCACATATTCGTGTCACGTCAACATAAGCTGAGGTCCTGATTGACCTCTTTATTTGTTAATATTTTTTTGGTGTTGTATTTTTTATGTATTATATAGTATTACTCGTATATACTAGTTTGTTTGAGATTAAAGTCAATAAACGTTTTTTCTTCTTCAAAGGTATTTCTCTTAGTGTGACTTAGTCTTCAAAGTCACAGTGACTTTTCCCCTCCACCCTCACTGTGCTTAAAATAGGTGACTACCATTTGCCGAGCAGTGTTAATTTAAAAGCAAATGATACATTGTTGTTTCTTTTTTTCCTTTTTTTAAGGAAACAATAATGTTTAAGTTAAGTTTTTTAATTAAGTTATTTTATTTAATGAGTAAATGTTATTAACATCTGAAGTCCTAGTTTATCTCTTCGAAAACGGTATTTCGTCTTATTTTCAAAATTCTTATACAAATCTTTTCGATAATTCGTACCTGACACTGGCTGTGATGCACAGAAAATCTACACAAATATGATTTTAACAAAATGATAAGAACATTTCAAAATGTTCCGAATTTACTTCGAGTACAAACAGAATAGTCATATCGATTCGTGCGAGTTATAGATGGAATAGTAAAATTGATTTCAGCTAACTTTAGCTCTTCAGATTTAACCCATGTGGAGTGACCGTATAATACTGAAAGAATTATTCAAATAAATGCATTGGTTCTAGAGGTCGCAGAGAATACGGCTGTGGAAATATTTACCGAAACAAATCTCTTAGTACATCAACCTACCCACTCAGTCAACGGCAAGTCAGGTTATCTAAAACTATGTTTCTCCACTTGGATGATGGAAGAGTAAGAAGAATTCAAAGTTAACGGTACTTGTCTATTGTAACATAAAATATTATCGTAAATTAACGTACGAGTACTACATGTTACGTAAATTCTGACACAAGTTACCTCGAATCATGAAAAATCATTATTATTTTATGGAAATATTTAAAAAGTTTCATTCATTTTATCTGAATTTCTATTCAGTTAACAAAAGTAATAATACACTGATTAAAGAAAAAAAACTGTAAACTGATTGATCATTGTAATGGTAGCAAATCTGTTGCATAATTTACATTGTAGCAGATGGACTGTAGCTGGATTTGAAAGCGAGCAGGTAGCAGAGGTCTCGAATAAAACACTTGGTTCGGAGAAACTCGGAGAACGTACGAAGGCAGAACATGCTTTATTGCGCAAAATCGATTGCTTACATACAATTTGATTGATCGCACTTAGCTCATACATAAATCAGTTAATCTTATTAGATTCCTTAGAGTGGAGGTACGCTACCCCGCACCGCGCGGGGAGGGGAAGCTTTCGTTGTTTCTCCGTTGGTGGCGCTGTCGTCGCGGCGTGGCTCGGTGTCCTTTACATACATTGTAACAAACTACGTTTTCAATTAAAATATGACTAAGATAATGACAATATGCGTAGCATGACAAACTCCAGAATTGCTTTGTCTACACCCTAATGTCAATTTTCTCTGGTCGAGGGTGAGATGTTATATGGACTTGGAGAAAATCCCCGTGAAAGTAACATTTGGGCTTAGACAGTTGTTAATAAAATTTAATATGTATTATTAGTAAATTAGCATAATTGATCAAAAATCATCTTTATCGTTAAATTAATAAAACATCTTTCGTTAATTAACTGGTGGGTTATCACTGGAAATCTTACCCTGCTTGAATTTTTAATTATTCTTCGTAGTAATTTACACGAGACTCGATACATAGGAAAGTTTTCAAATAATTAACGGAATAAAGGGACCTATTATGGATATAGAGTCTAGTTTTTATAAAACCGTATAATTTTTATTTCTTTGTTTAAATTCAATAAAAATTTTGCGATATCTTTAATGGGCCTTATAAGTGAAAGAGTAAAAGTTTGCACAATTACAGTAATTGAAAACTGTAACTATTTGAAAGGGATAGGCTGTATGATCAAGTTTCCCAAGACATGTTAGCGGCTTCGCACCCTAGTTATCTCCTAAGTTCGAACAAGTATTGGTTACGTCCATTCTTGTTAAGTTTCACCAGTTCTCTGTCAAAACTTTAGTTTAAAATTGAAACTTTTAATTTAAATGTTGACATTATTTTTATAAGTCTGTAGCCAAGTTACTTGCACTGCGGTTTCAAAATGTGGCAAAGCGGACACTGGCCATCTCTGAAGTCCCGAGTTCAATCTCCGATCGGATCGATATAGCAAATATACTTTTCTAAATTGTTTCGAGTCTGGGGTTGTGGTACCTTCATTTGTTTCAGATACTCCATAATACGCGGGCTTTAGTTACTTACCTTGAAATCTCAACAATTTAAGTTATGTTGTCTCATTTAATATATTTATTCACTTGTAGCTTTACTAATACTATCTTAATCAAATACATTTGGATATCCTTTTATCCTATTAATATTATAAATGTGAAAGTTTCTTTATTTGGATGTTTGGATGTTTGTCCGTCAAAACACGCGGAAATTACTGAACGGAATTTGATGAAATTTGGTATACAGATAGGGTATTAGCTGATTTAGAATATAGGATACTTTTTATCCCACTAAACATTTCCCTAGGGTCCACGCGGGCGAAGCCGCTGGCGAAAGCTAGTTACTTATAAGCTTTCCTCAAGCGGCTTCACCCGCATGATCCCTATGGAACTGTTTAGTGGGATATTAATAAGATTACTACCCGTCTGCATATGAAAGGGTTATGTTTTTCGCGCGTATATTGTATGTATGTACGTTATATTCTTTATTACCTCATATTTCAGAACCGCTGAACGGATTTAGACAATTGAGATATCGTTAGATTTTTCTTAATGGCCCAAGTCAATCAAATATGGCCACTGTGCGACGCCATTATATTTAATGTTTTTTTTTTGTTTGAAATACTGTAGGGTATCAAATGAAAGGGCACAATACAATGATTCCAAAAAGGTAATATCATGATTATCTTTACCGTAATACTAATAAAAATAACAATGATAAAGTTTAAAAATATAGACTTTGTTCTTTCACAATCTAAACCAACCTGGTAATTTGTCTTATTAAAATGAAATCAAAAACATTTTCATTAACGTGAAAAATAACTAAATGAAAAGGCTGAAATAAGATAAAAAATGTATGCAACATCATACATAACATGCAGTTGGTGGCATAAAATTGAATAATAATAAGTCCAATCATTCTCTCTTTGTGTATGCCCCGGATGCATGTTATGGATGTTGTTGAATAAATTTGCATAAATTTAATATACTTTAAAAAACATAAGCATTGCAAGGCATCAAAATGTTTATTTTATATTGTGAGTGATACCCAGTTGTCAGAATAATACTTATTTCGACCTTAAAATAATATTTCATACATTACTAACGATACAGCAATAATTGTATATGTTTTAGTATTATTTAATGAAATTGTCAAAGGCGCTTCAATTTCATGTTTTACAGTAAAGGAGAATGGGCAGAAGTCTGATAAAATTACGCAAATTGCGCACTATGCTTTTATTTATCAAAAATCTTCTCTTTAATTATAATATATTCTATATAAATACAATTTTAAAATTATGCGGCGCTTAAAATTAGCCGTATTGAACAAATACCTTGGATAAATAGCCTGATACAAATACGAGAAAAACGGAAATAATTCGATATAAGCCTGGAATGTTTTTAATCAAGTTTTGAGCCAATGACAAGAGACTATTTTTAATAATCCATCTCATTTTAGCTACGGAAGATATAAAAAAAACATCAAGTAAAAAACCTTCATGTCCTTCACGCAAAATTACTAACATGACTTTTTCACAAATTTTGGTTTTATTTATCATAGCGACAATGAAAATTACTAAAACCCAACTAAAACATTCACAGGGAATAGTCATTTTTATTTTTTACTTTTTTTGAAGTTTAATATGATGAAACTTTTATTTAAAGTATTTCTGAGTGAATTTTAATGATATTTAGTAGAATATGTGTTTAACTCAAAAGTCTACTGCATATATTTCGTGTAATATTTTTGCTTCATAAATAATTATAAGGGTATGCAATATTCTCATGGAAATTTTCATTGGATTCAAAACAAAATATACTTAACGCAATATAGTAATATCGATTGAAGTCGTATTTCATTGTTAATGTTATTGATTTTCTTACAAATATTTTTTTAAACATTTATTGTCCGTGTTTGTATAAAAATATGAGTTTTCAAATATAATATTAGGAAAATTAATGTATTTCATGGAAGTAATATAAGTAACAGCGCGAAAATACGTAGAAGTCACTTTATGTGTATTTTGCTTATCATGCCATTGAGAAATTAAAGGATTTTTTTTTTTACTAATAATCCGAAAGAAAATGTCTATTGATTTATTCATATATTAAAAAGGAAATATATGATGCCCTCATAATAAAAGAACAGCTGTTATGTTTTAATGTTCGATCTCCATACTGAAAGTTGGTATTTGTATCAGGCTAAAATGTCAACCATGCACCAATAGACTCGATAAGGCGACCAGGGGGCCAATTCTACTAAATAAATTTTGTTTAAATAGAACCGAAAACGGATCGAAACCGAACGAAACTACAGTTTTTAATGCTTTTTCTATTCTACTAAGTGACAAACGATATAATTCCAGCTAAAATAGAACTGTAATTGTATCGTATGTCACTTTGTAGAATAGGAAAACCATTAAAAACTGTAGTTTCGTTCGGGTTCGATCCATTTTCGATTGTATTTAAACAAAATTTATTTAATAGAATTGGCCCCCAGATCGACTTATAGAAAACTAAGTTATTAATCTACGTATTAAAAAAAAAAGATTGTTTAATTACTATCTAAGACAAGACATCCTTCGGTTTTCTTTTAAACATGAACAAAGGTATGTAAGCTATTTCATAGAAAATTATAGAAGCCAATTAATGCAATCGGCCGGATGGCGCATCTTCATATCGCGCAACGATCGGCCAAGTTGACCTTCGTCATTAATCCCAAAGAATAGGCTTCGTTTATTCGTATAGGCATAAGGATAAGATTAAAATATGCGATGGTTATATAATATGGTATTTAAATATGCTCCATTATTGTATAAAAACAAAATCAAAATCGTTTCATCCGTTCAGAAGCTATGATGCTACAGACAGACACACAGCCACGTCAAACTAACACCCCGTCGTTTTTGCGTCGGGGGTTAATGATTATCAATAAACAAGTACATAAATACGTTTGTTTAATTTTTATTTTACATACTTGCTTCCCTTACTCTCGAACGCAATCGCGACACATCGACATTGTAATTGTGACGTTTCCTAGTTACCCTTGATTGGGTACTGCGATTTGGGTATTGATAATTGCGAATTAACCGTGCGTTTTCACGGAGGAAGAAACATAAATTTCCGGACCGATACGACCTTCAAACTTTCAAGCGTAGAGCATATTCGTCCTTCAAAGGCCGGCAGCGCGCTTGTAGCCCCTCTGGTGTTGCAGGTGTCCATGGGCGACGGTAATCACTTACCATCAGGTGATCGGTCTGCTCGTCTGCCCCCTATGCCATAAAAAAAAACATGCGTGTTTAAGCGGTGTTACACATAAATATAAGAAAATGTTTGGTGTTATACATAAATATAACAAGATTCCATTAGATAAATACCTAAATATCTTAAGATCGCTAGTGACATTAGTTATAATATTTTCTTTAGCGGTGAGTATATACCTATTATAATAAAACTACGACTACCTCCTAAGTTTCAAGTTATTAATCGACTTGACATGCGAACTTCCTACCCCTACTTTTACAAAATAAAGTATTTTAACTCTGATAATGTTGGTCAGCTATTATATTAGTCGAAGTCTATTTATTTAATCGGCCCAGGCGTTTTTACGTTTATCCTTTACAATAAAAAATCCAATCTTTCCTTTTTATAATATGAGTATAGATATGTACTTTTTCGCAATTAAATATCCATTAGTCATCGATTGTTTAAAATATATTTTTCAATTTATTGTTAAATATTCAGATATTCCGGCATAATTTTAAAATGTTTTTTTTACTACTCATTCTAGAAATAATTCTCTATCGTTTACCGTTGGTTTCAAGAACGTGCACAGTTACGCTAAAATAGACAAACTCTCATAGTAATTTGCCATTCTCCTTTACAACGAAAAATGAGGTACACAAATTCTGACTAACCAAACTAAAACACATTTTTTAAATAAAATTTACTTACCAAATTTAATTTGAATGATAAATAATAACTTTACAACCCTCTGTCCACCCAAATCACAGTATCGCAGTAGTTTTGTAACATAAAATAATAGAAATTTTACAGTGTTATTACAAAACGCGTGTTTAACGCGTTGAACACATGTTTAAAAAAAATTCTATTACAAAATCGTATTTAGGCATTGTTTAAGGCTAAACATCCCTTAAACATTGTTTAAAATATAAACACTCGTTGAGAGTTGTTTAACGCGTGTCTAACCTCAAAATAGGTTGCGCTTTGTTGAAAATTCATCCATATTCTTAAGATAAAGATTATATTGATATGGTCGATTTAGATTACATGGAAAGCTTTCAGGACGCGTAAGTAAACCGAACGCGAATTAATCCATTTGAGCAATACAATGAACTTTGATATAAAAGAAAGTACATATTTAGTGGTGTGTTTGCTGACAAAATATATGAAATTATTTAAGACGATATTCCACATAATCCTCGAGATGAAAGTATAGATCTGCAAATAAATACACGTAGCATGTGCATGTGTGCATAGCTTCTGTGTCTGTTCACAGCTTGTGAACATGTGCGGCGTTGGGTTCGGCATCAGGTAGTCGTTGTTCCGTTTCTTCATATTATTTCGCTATAGTTTTACTTAACCTTACTCTAATATGAATTATGAATAGAAGTGCCTGTTTAAAAACGTTAATGTTGTACTTTCTTTTTTACTTTTGAAAGTTATTAGCTAATACGTTATTGAACATATCTTTTTACGATTAGAATTTATCATAAGTCTGTATTCAATGTGCATATAATGGAACGTGTATGAACGAATGAAAGCCGACTGAACGAATGCTTTACGGGTTGCATGTTTAAATCAGCGTTAGTTAGACTACGACTAAAAATGGATTTGTAATAGACAAAGTTAAACATCATTTTAAACAGGGTTTATATTCTTAGACATTGTTTACTTAAACACATGGTAAAACCCTGTCTAACATCTCTTTTGTAATAACACTGTTAATGTTTCGTATAAAACAACACGTTAAATTTCAAAGCGTCAAAGCTGCCAAAGTTGAGGACGCTAGGTGTAACTGAAATAGTACTTAACGACTTACACTCTAATTGATGTTCTAAATTCGAAAATTTATATCGGTAATGTCGCGTTATAATTGTAATTACTTTGAAGCGACATTGTCAATATTAATTTTCAAATTTAGAACTAAATGTTCAAATCATAAAATTCTCATTAGACCTTCGTACCACTAGGCGTTAGTTATAAATAAGTTCCCATACCTTATCAACTCAACTTATAAGAGGCTATGAAAAACATTTCCTACTTACAACATATTGTTTTTTAAATGTAATAAATTGCTTTCTTGCATGATTCCACTCGTTAAGATACAAGATATTTTCCTGTACGAATGATTTCCCATAAAAATAATTGCTATGTAGAAAACCGAATAAGGTTCGATAAGATTATAATGGTGCTGATAACGCTAACGTATGGACTTATGTTTTTTATGTCGTGTCTTCTTCAAAAAAGGTATTAGTTTTTTTTTATTTTCCTCGCTTTAAGACCGGTTTGATCAATCTTTTTTTTTTAACGATATATTCTAAAGGAGGAGAACCTGAAAAGATTGAGATTGTGCCTCCTTTGTTAATTAAATTAAAAAATTAAAACCTATGAAGGCTATGGGAAGGCGGCTAATAATTCCAGAATATTCTTTTGAAACTTTTGTAATGCATGTGTATCATTAAGATAGGAAGACAGTAACTCCATCTGTATCAAAACCGGGAAATTGTTGGTGTTTTCTTTTTAAATATTATACTTGTCCCATATCTTGCCTGTCACTGTAACAGACAGATGACGCTTGCATAAGCAAACAAAATTTCAATCTCTACCGACGAGTTTCGGGTCATACAAAAACAAATACTGCAAAAGCATAGCTTTTATAAGGGGGAACACTAAAAAGATATTTGAAATTACGAAAGGACTATTAAAAAGTAACTACAAATATACTTTTTTTACAATTACATTTTAATGTATCCGAAATTGACTTCATAATCTATTAAATACTATGACAGTATAAAATTATATTTTTGTATCGATTTTTTATAAATCAATGTTTTCTATATTTTCAATTACAACTTATTTAGAATTTATTCCTTTTTATAAATCCACGGTTAATGCCCTTTTTTTAACGAGCTTTTAACAGTGTAAAGTTAGTAAAATAATTATAGGTAAGTATTATTAAATCTGTCTAAAATTATAAAGGCGAAAGTTTATAAGCTGGAATGTTTGTAACTTCTTCACGCAAAAACGATTGAATGGTAATTTGGTATACGGATATTTCTAAGTCTGGATTAACATATGTATTACTTTTTATCCCACTAAATAGTTCCCTAAAGATCACGCGAACGTACCCGCTGGCGGAAAGCTACAAAGTTTTATTATAATAAATCTATTATTAAAATATTTTGTTATGACGTAAATATTGTTTGAAGTAATATCTCTGTCTAAATATACATTTGCTCTATAAATGTTATGAATTTTATGCTAATTATAATATCCAATACGAAGTTTTGCACTGTGAAATTAAACTAAGCCAAGCGAAAACATGTACGTTTGCAGACGTTTGCTTCAAAATTTGAATGCTAGTTCAGCTTAGTGTGCAACCAACTTTGTTAGTGGGTAGTCGACCAAAGTTAACAAGCATGGTGTACTTTTGCAAGGGCCGGTCTTATGATGGGTGATCAAAATTTTATTATATCAAACTCCTCCGTGTTTTGAAAGGCACGTAGCGCACGTTCGATTCCAATCGAAGGGAAGACCTGTAACCAGTAGTGGGAACATTAAGCTGATAATGATAATGTTTTAAATATTTACGGTCGTATTGGAGTGACAGTTTTTTTTTTTTTTTGCTTTAACGAACATTATTTACCTTATTTATGAGTTAGTAATGACTATTCGATAATGCCCTCAAAGGTCTAAATCATACTGTTGACCGAATAAAAAACTTTAACATAATATAAAAGTTTTAAAATAAATTCAACCACAGCTCGTAATTGCCAAAAAACGCATTTATTTTTCAATATAGGCCCAAACAAAATTATGAAGTAACTTTCCCTTGCACGTTTTCCTCCTGTAAACGTCTACTGGTAGTCATATATTCCCTAGGGTTGCCACATAAGTGCATAGTTATACTGCTAGAAATTGAATTTGTAACGATTGTATCAATTACCTTATTGGACAATTTACTTTCCTAATTAGGACACCATTAAAATGGTTTCTGAAATTTGGTCTAGCTTATAAGATAGTAGGTATAATAATATCGGTGGTGATACCAATATTACAAATATAATTTAAATGGAATTAGGTTTAAATTGGAAATTGGATAACTTCACAAATGTTAGCCCTAGATATTAAATTATTTTTTTGATGTAACATGGCTTGCTTTCAACTAGTGTTTTTTTAAATCGTGAAACTCGCGCGGTGTGTAATACTATTTAATACAGATTATGAATCATTTTTGTTTGCTTGTACATCAGATAGATTATTAAAGCATATTAATATATCAATCATTTACGGCGATGCATTGAGTTGAAATATTGCATGACATCACACTTAGTACATTTTATACATAGTTGTGTCGTAACGAACCCCCACTCCTTTAATGCCTATTTTGTAGGCCATAACTTGATAAATAGAAGAAACAAAACGGGTATCTAAAATTTTTCTATTATCTGACGGACGAACTAAATTGAATTTCATTTTTTACCCATGCATCATCTCTATATTTTATATTTGAGTTCTTCGCCTTGTGTCATTTGTTACTATTAACTACTAAAATAATGAAAAAATTCTACCAGCCTCCTTTTGACAACCCTACTTTTTACGGCTCCATTATTTCTATATTCACTTCTTAAGTTTCAGCGTTGCCGTTCTATTATAAACTTTAACTCGTTTAACTCATGGTTCAAAGTATATTTTGCAGACGTTACATACATATAAACAAAAAATCTTACTAATTCAGTTGGACGAAATTAAAAAAAAGATTTCTTGGATGTTTCACACTTCATGCTACTCTGATTTTCATTGGAGTACGAGTGCATTCTATTTATATTATTTATAACTTGATGACTTACCCTGGCTTTAAACTATGCAGTTTACCTATGGAAAAGTCACAATCAGCATGCTTTTGATTAAGAAATTGGCAAACTTTTAGCGATTTTTTTAAAATTTTAAGTCGCGAATGACAATGTGAAAGCGCTATTAAATTAACGTATTATTTTAATTAACATGAGTAACTACAGAGTTCCTTTTTTTTCTTTCTTTTCACATTCAGGAATATTAAAAACCTTTTTGACTGAACTGTCAATAGTAACCCGATGTGGGACCATTTCGGTTACCGGGTTTTGTCTTGTTTTATGGCGGATATTTTTTTTATTTTTTAGTAAAGATATTTATGTGTATAACATTGTGAATGCAAAATTAATCAAATATAATGTTATTTTTAAATAATTATTAATATTTATATAATTTGATATATATCTTTTAAATATAATTATATGCATATGTATGTACCCATTCTATTTCTCCGAAAATTAAATTTCGTGTATTTGAGAAATACTAATATGACTCCAGAGGGACACATATTTCGATAATTTATTATGCAACGGAGGTAAGATCTGACACTGCCTCTAATGTACAGATAATCTTTACATGATTCTAAGAAAATTATAAGAGACATTCAACCATCAGATGTTATGTTAATTCATACTAGGTATTATAAAATAAAGCTTTTTAGTAGACCAAAACATCCTGACAAAATGCACTTTTTACAAAACTTTTAAGCTCTGCCGGAACCAGTTGAGATCACACTGGCTAATGTTAATTCAGGCTTAAAAATTCATCAAAATCCGTATAGTAGTTTTTGCGTGAAAAGTAACAAACATACATTCTCACAATTTTTTGCATTTATAATAATAGCTTAAGGGATTGTTTAAGGGTCACCTAGATAACAAAAAATTACTGTTATTCTCATAGAGAAATTTAGGAAAATTTAATTATATAGTATACCATGCTCTTTATACACAAAGAAATAAATAAGTGTATTTTACTGTCAAAGCTCAGATCATATTCCCAATTGAAAGTCGAAAGCTATCAAGAAATCTTTTATCGATGAAATTCTACATTACATTGGCATCTATCCTCTGTAAGTACATAACACCTACATAATAAGAATCCTCGAAGCTTATAAAGGAAGTAGGGTGTGTTAAAGCTACTCGAACTCTCTCGCTGTCATGTAAGCCATCGTTGATTTCATATTACAAAGACTTTTTCGACGTTCTAAGCCCACTTTTGATTTTATTCAAAGCTAGGGCTGCTAGTCTCTCTAAGAATAATTTAATAATTTCTTCTTAGATAAACATAGGATTACTTGATCACGATTTTGGTCAAATCACTTCTAGAATTCGTACAAAGAAGAAAAGAGATAACCATTATTTTTAAGTTAGTTTTTTTTGCCATGTAATAGGAACAAAATACTTTGATAAATCTGCTGTTTACTATATAAAATTGGCCTTATAAAACTATATTTGGCTTCTTATACCCCTGTGGAGCTTATTGAACCACTCAAAGGGATTACTTAAACCATAGGTATAGTTAGCGTCGATAGAAGTTTATGTACACCAAACCATAAAATAAACTTAAAATACTCGACGTAGCATGCGTATTTGTTACATGTCTGATTTTTTCCTTGAATATAAAAAACCTTTTTTTATTTTGGATCTTATATATACCAATCGTTCATTTTCCAACTCCATTAAACACGTAATTTTATTTGAGGTATCATGATATCTACTGAATTAAAAAGTATTTAAAAACGGCTAGTTTTGAAAAAAAAACGATATTTGGCATCCCTATTGGAAATCGAATTTCTTTGTAATACGTATATACGCAACTTAATGTAATTTTTGCAAGCTTTTAGGTACGTATGTTCGTCATATCTTACAATTAAATTTTAAAACAGTTAATTATCCTCAATTGATTCTGGACAATTATGCCAATGTTGATTTTACCGCTTCAACTGACATGTTTATGACACAGTATTTATTACTAGATCACAAAATATAAATGTCACCATTCTGACAGAAGACGTTGCACTTATTTAAAGAAATAAATATTTTGACTGTTGCCTCTCAATACATCTATGAAAATATTTTGTACGCAAGAAAACATTACGATTCCTTCACAATTAAGGAGTAGTGTTCATATCTTAACACAAGAAATAAAAATAAACTTGCCGTTCCAAGCTTCAGACTTCAGAAAACCAGAGCATCATTTCTGGGTAAATGCACTACTATGTTCAATAAAGTTCCACAAAATGTAGTTGACCTACCGATAAATAAATTTAAAGTTCATGTAAAGAACATAATTATATGTAAAGGCTATTATAAAGTTGATGATTATTTTAAGGATCTCAATGTTCTATAACGACTAATTATATGTACAACCTATGTATACCTACAGACTTTGAAAGTTGTATTTATTATTGTGATAATACATATTATTTTGGTAATGATATGATTTATGTAAATGTCATTACTTATGATAAAGAGCTGGTAAGTTTCTTTTCGTGTCAACTAAAAGACGTCCTAAACAAGTGGTAGGGGTATTTTTGGACGATTTAAAAGTGCTTATAAGCTTACTTGAATAAATATATTTTCATTTCACCAATAATATTGGTGTTCAGATTGATAGTACAATTCTAACTAATAATCTAAAAATGATTTCTATCTTAAAATAATAATGTTCTGAACCTTTAAATTCTTAGAGACCATTTTCTATCTTACTTAACTACCGGTAATATTAAAACATTGACGCTATCATGCTTTCTTCTCGTACGTGTCAAACGTTCGATAGACATTGAGAATATCAGCGGAATCGTGAGACGAAGCCATTAGGTTATAGGTACGTACCGACATGAATGAGATAAGAAATGTATTATGCAAACTCGTTGCAGCAATAAACAGGTGGTGAGAGATGTGACGGCACTGTGGATAGATAACTGTTTATATGGATAACAGGCACATAAGAACACGGCTTTTCTGTGTTCTGTGGAAAATATATGTGGTATAATTATATTTTGTAATAATAATGCTTAACAACATTACATACTACTGCATTGAAACTTTTTTACTGATTATACAAAAAGCTTTGTTCAAACTTTCTGGTTAATTTAACTTTGTTTCAATCTTTGTGGTCGATTTAAACGAGAAATGGGATATCATCAAAAAGAATTTAAAACACAACATTTTAGCTACACTAGTTATACCAAATATGTCAATCGTACCGAACAAAGATAAGTTTACGAAGAAAAACAAAAACATAAATCTAGAAAGAAACATAGTAGCCATATATTCCATGAAAAATAATCCTTCATTTGTTTCAAGAACGGAAAAGACACTCTGCCTCCGGCAGTGCGACAGACACCAACAAAAAACTCATAGACATAAACATATGTATGTACGTTCGCGAAATACATTAGCTATGTGTCAAGCGCTCTGAATAGTTCATGCACACCACTCTTATAGTCTGGCTGAGCTTCAGATGCTAGCGTAAGTTATAACAGTTAGCGTTGCATTAAATGTAATAATATATATCTCATAGTATCTGAGATGTATGTAATATAAAATAAAAGACAATTATATATTACACGCATCACAAATATTAAGATATAATTTGAAAAGAAGAAGCACCACTATAAAAGTTATAACAAAAAAAGGCCCGAGCCTAGGTTAGCCATATATGTGGGGTTGGGTTATGTTAGCTTTTCCACACTAGGTTTTATCAGGGGGGCCACCACGCTTTCACCTTTTCAGTAAGGTGCATGTGGAAAGTGCTGATGTAAGACTTAAGGTGTATTTTTCCTGAGTTAACCAGCCAGAAATTATAGGTGACCACTACGACGCAAAAAAATACACTGTCGCTCTCAATATCACATATTAATTATAACAAGAAACGACCCAACGATAGTTAAATATTGTGTACTATGTAAACGCTCACTCGCTTGCTGCTACATTATCACGCCACTTACGCGCTACACTGTCACCAACTGTTGTAATGTAATTTATATAAATTCTTGCATGTGTTACGAACCTTGGTGGTTTACATGATGCAAGTAAACCTACTTATGTTACCATAAAGTATTATAAAAAAAACCAACATAAAAATAATAATACAAATGTATTTCTCTCCACAAACAAAACAACATATAACATGAAAATTGCAGTCACTCGCTCATCGCTTATCACTTATAAAAGACCTCAATGTGCCATCACGCACGAATAGCCGCGCGGTAACCGCGCGAGAGCGGCTCAAACACCGTCGTCGCGTTTGAGTATGTTTTTACGTGTTTTTCACTCATGCTCCGTTGTAGTTCTCCATTTGGTGAAACGCTTTGACGTTTTATTACCGCCGCCGTAATATGTTTCCTTTTATATGGGTGATTTATTAATGAGGATGATCTCTGAACTCGTCTTCGCTCTTTTTACATAGTTTATTGGCATCTTTTAGTACGCCATCGAAACGTATCATGAAATTTTACTAGCTTGGGGGGCGACAGTTACTACTTTAAGATTCATTATATTCTTATTCAGAGTTACTAGTACGCACCCAGATGCGGGGTATTTTCTACCGATATAATCTGGAGCATCAATATACATAAACGAAACACACACGAATGAATCGTTTGTGTATAAAAAGTAGAAGACAATAATTTTACTGATGGATGATAGGACATTTTTGATATCCTATCGCTGTTGATAGGATATCAAAAATAGCCTATCAACAGCTAAACCCCATAAGAAAAACCGTAGTAAATCCGTTGAGTAATAATTAAGGACATGTTTGTTTAAACTTTTCAAACATAGAACTTTCATTCCAACTTAAAATCAATAGTTTATGCAACCGAGTGTTCAAAAGATCTCGACTTCTGCAATAACTGCTGTTGCCATTTCAAATTTAGATCGTAATTTTTTTTTACATTCGGTACGATGCATTGGAAAAAGCGGACACATGCAATTATGTGGCCTGTGCCGCCTCGTATCGTTACCGACAAGTGTACTACACGACACTATTGTGTACCATACAAACACTGCGAGCGAGTACGAGATGAATATATTGCAAGTGTAAGCTTCTTTCAACAACTGTCTTGGCGTCTCTATTCAATGTAGTAAATAATAACTACATCTCTCGATTATGTTAGACTGAAACTTTTTTTATTATAGCTTCTTTGCTAAAAGCTATGCTTATGCTAAATTAAAAAAGACGTAATAACAAAAATCTATTTTGAACATTTGCCTTTTGTTTCGTATCTTTCTTGAGTCTCATCTGAATTTAGTCAGAATAAAAATATTTGCTGCATATAGGTAACTCACTTAACTCACTGCGTAAGTTTTTACGCACACACACTAAAGTTTCTACAATGCAAACTTTCTTGCTTTCGATGTACTTGTACGCTGATATTTGTTACAATGATCTGTCTAAAGAGCTTCTTAATAAATTGGAGCGCCTGCAGAATATGTTTCAGATTCATCGTAAATACGACCACGTGCCACAAGTTCCAAACTAAATTCGCCGGCACAGAGACTTACATACTCTTACGTTACTCTATTCCATCCTTTTCGTACCTTCGTCCTTTCCTTAAAAATGTTTTTCGTTTCGAGTCATCACAGTACTTTCTTCATACGTGGGTGACATACGGCCGGTTTCTGAGTTGAAAAAAATACAAAATCTCAACTGATTATTCTTAATAACTTCAGTTTATTAAGTTTCACAAGAATAAAAGTCCTAGTTTTAGCAAACTGCTATCAACTGATCATTAAAAAAAATTAGAAACGAAAACCTGTTTAAGATGGCTAAGTACGGTTTGAGACGTGCTTAAATTTAAATTCTCAATTCACAAACCGGGTGATAAGCTATTACATATTGTTAACCAAGCGATCTTAGAATTGTATGGATATGACAAAAACCTTAGTCAACTGTCTACACAAAAAGAATATTGGAAGTATAAAAACAAGCTGTACAGCAGTTAAGTGATAGCTATGCTTAATAGGTGTCTCGCCGGCAATGCTTTGTTCCACTCCAGACTAACTCATAGCTGAACCAAAGAGCAAATTGTGACTAGATATATTATCAACTTTTAATAAACCGAAAACGATTTCTCAACACACTATTTAAATTCTGCGCTTTGCTTATCGCAACACACAAAACGCATACAATTATGCCTTAACATAGCTTTTAGGTAAAGACCGCTTAAAGCAAAACCGGGACAATTTTTTTTTTTAATATTCATAGAAGTCAGAAGAAACTTTTATGTTGAACAATAATAAAAAACAAATCCTGATACGAATATAAAAAGAATTTCCCCTTTAAATAACAAAAAATATATTTGAATTGATTATGATTTAAGAATTACAGAGACATTTTGATTTTACAAACATTTGAATAAAATTATAAACAAGAGTTATACTTTTAATTCCGTATATTGCTAATGAACCTTGTCTAAATAATACCCACGTGACGTCATTTGAAAATAGATAGTATAGATAGCCGAAATTGCAAGATTATCAATTAATTATTGAAATTATAATTATAACTAGTTCCCTAATTGAAATATATTTTAAATAAAATAGTGTTATAAGAATTTAATAACTTTTAGGTTATTATTGCTTGAATTTTTGGAATAAGTAAATTTATGTTATTATTCAGGTATATGTAATGTTTTTTTAATTAAATTGTAACATTTACATTGTAATAACTTGATAACAAACGGAAAGGACAAGAGACACAAGATATATTTATTTTTAGTGAAAATAGGTAAAAAAAGCGATTTTATTTAATCCGTCAGTCAGATAATAGAAAAATATTAGATACGTGTTTTTTGCTTTAATTTAAACAACAAATGGCTTAGATAATAGACATGAAACTCGAGGAGTTACTTCGTCACAGTTTTGTAGAAAATGTACAAAAGCGTGACGTCATGCGACCTTTCAACTCGATGGAACGCCGTAATTTATTGAGCAAAAAAATAAAAAAAATACGTGTTTAAAATTCTTCAAAAATCTACCTGAAGGACAATCGAACAAAAATTAGTCATCATCTCTATTAGGTTTACTTCTTGTGAAAATCATAACAACAGTTATTATTTAGTCAAACACAACAAGGACAACAAAACTTGACAGTATCAATCGAAAACAACAAAAACATAACAAAAATTGTGTATGATACAACACAACCTAAATCAATAAGTGTACTCGTCAACCAGTATTTATTTGTTAACGGTTCTGATTTTTGAACACAATTACATAACCAAAATGGCGGCCAGGAGCATTAGCATTTTGCGGGTATTATAGTAACATCTATTTTATCTATTTGAGATGTCTCTTCCATCGCTTCTTGTCTAGTAAAACTAGGTAGACGCTTATGCGTATAAGCACAGGACACCTTTAGTTTTTGCCGTTGTGCAGGCTCTTTGTCAATTTACTGGTTTGTCTGAGTAGTTTCTTACGAAGATTTGATGGCTTTTCTCTGGGAATTTCAATTGGACATCTTATGAAAACTAAAGTTGGTTTATTAATCGCATACACGAGATTATAAACAGTGATGGATGATTAGTTTCGAGGCTAATTGAAGTGAATAAAAGAGCAATTTTTAGATTTTTTTACTGTAGGCATCTATCGATGTCATAATTCATACACCGGATCATAACCTGACCTAAAGACTTTGGTATGCAAGTTCGTTAATGAGACAAAATTAATAAATAAAATATCTCCCAGAAAATTTAAATGCTACTTTAGCCAATGATTTTAGCTTCGCTTTAATATACTTTAACGACAAACTTTTTGAGGAAGAGAAGTGAAAAAGTTAAAAAATAGTGTCTTTAGGTCTCCCACTTACGTGTACCAATCGGTTCACTAGTTTTATAGAAAATCAGCCGTCTGTGATAGACAGACGTGAATGATTATTGAACTTCGGTTTGCTTTTTTAAGTAAGACTAAATAATTAAACATTTGCAATACGCGAGTTGATTTTAAACGAAAAAGAATAATGTGATGTGTAAATAAATATTTTTCTCATTATAAGTTATGAATTTTAAACTATGATGCGTAATCGAAAATTACATTAAAAACCATGATGTCATTGTTGAAAATGATATTTCAATTATAAAATTGACAATAGGCAAGTAAATTTGAAAAAAAAATCGAATAAAATACATCACAGCATGATTAAATCTCGTTAAATGGTATTTTCAAATATGTCCAAGAAAATATAACGATGATATTTAAATATATCAAACTCCGTGACATTAGCTTTCATTTAGAACAATACGTCATGTCACAGATCAAATAGCAGATCAATTTTTTTTAACCGGAGCAGGAACTTCATATTGCGCCCTTTTCTATATCCCCCCCTCCCCCAAGCTCCGTACAACGGGATTTTATATTAGCATATTATTACATTGTATATTTTCATTTCAATTTTGAAGCATTTCCGTTCCATTGTAGCCTATAACATGTATGATGAGATTTGTATTTTTTTTTTAACAGTAAATAAGTATTATGTAATTATGATTTTGGCGCCCCCTGATACTGAGCACCCGAGGCAAGTGCCCTCACTTACCCATCCCAAAGATCCGGGCCTGGACGAATCCAACGATTTAACAGTAAAATTGGCGCCCTCCTGATACTGGCACCCGGGGCAAGTGCCCCCACTTGCCCATCCCCTAGCTCCGTCCTGGACGGATCCACCGAGCGATCCATAAGAATCCAATGCACTCCGGTTAAAGGTTACAGGAGTAGTCGGTAGAGACAGCCTAACGATTCACGGTACAGTTTTATGAAGTATAAATTGAATGGTGATTGGTGTTATTTTACTCTTGATTGCTCTGTAATGAGGGCTTGTTCTCTTCATTACCAGATGGCACGACAGTCGCAAGAGGTCCTGTCAATGTTTATTTGCTACGAGCTTTATACCTACATACATAATCTAATTAAAGTATCAAAAATGTCGAGCATGACCAATGAATGCTAATATTTGAATTAGCTATTCTTTCCACCCACTTAATTTTGCACCTCTTTTTCTTAGTTCCGTTTTTTACGTGTATTTTATGATGGCTAAATAGGTCGAAGCTTTCACTGAACTGAATATCATCGTACCTACGAATATAATCCTATTAATTGCAAATTATTATTATTAAGACATTATTATTTTTAAAACAATGACATTCATGGAACCGTAATTCAAAATTGCCTTAATGAATTTCTGATACCATGAATGTTGATATAGGCTATAATCGGACGTAGTTCCTCAAAAAGGATCCAACCCACAAATTGGTCGAAAATGAGTTAAGTATACCACAATGTTCATCAGGATCTATACCTTCATATAGGAAAAAAACTCTGAGCTGTATTAAATATTTGACATTTTTTTTCAATGGTAGTTACCATCCAACATCTTTGGCAGGTTCACATTTTAGTTCCATAAAAACGACTCCAGCTTCTTAGCAAAGTAGTAAAATAGCAAATTAGCATATTAAAGGCACTAATCTCGGTTAAAAATAACAATAAAGGTTAAAAACGCTTGAAGCATTTTTGTTAAAAGGAATTATTTTTTTTAAGGTGTAGGAAGGTAATTTTAGATAGTGAGAATACATTTGACATTAAAAATTAAAACAATAAATATAAAGAACCTTTAATAAATAGTTTTGACCATGAAATTTTAGCGTTTCAGTTAATCTTCATTTGGATTATTTTTGAGATTTGTTTTGTAAGAATAAGATAATTAAAACCTAAATATATCAAAAAGGATCCAAACATACTTTAACCTTAATGTTTTAATAAATGATTTTCTACGGTATTAGATAAAAATATGATACACAAAAATGTTACATTAACATGCAAATACAGGTTAAACTTCAATTGTCTATATCTCAAATGTGACATTGTGTGGGATGGATTCTTTTTGATTAACTACGTCCAATTTACAAAAACACGAAAAAACGGCTGATTATTTATACTTCGATTGCAGCTAAAGTTATGACGTCATTGAGACATTTCGTACGTTAATGGTAGCTTTATTGCTTTTACGTATAAGGATCAAGGCAAGTCTTTACTATACTTGCCTTTGCTACTTAAAACTATGGCAAAGTTGAGATAAGCGATGGGAAGAGAGCAGTTTGTTACGTCGTTACTTTAATAAATTAATTAGACCTTATTTTGCGTTGCCATTTTTATTTAACCTTCACATTTTCATACATTCAAATTTAGTAACAAATATAAACTTTTGCAATTATGTGCTCACATAAGCATATCTACATTTATATATATATATATATATATATATATAAGAAATTCTATGATAATTGTAAGAAAATAGAATAGAATTTAAATTACACAACAAACAATCACAAACTTTTTATATAAACATATATTTAATTTAAAAATATAGTACTTTATGTTTATCGATTTCAAATTCGTTCATTCCACTTGTAAGAAGCGATTAATACTAAATTCTATCATATGAAACACTTAAATACAGTAGAACCAATAATTACGTCAATTTATCTGCGCAAAAGTTTCTTTGTCGAAAGGTTACAAAAATTACAGTACAGAGAGAATAGACGGGGCTCAATTTCGAAACGCGGCAAATGTGAGCCAATCAGAATGATCCAAGTATCACGCCATCCGACGATCCACCAATATCTACGCGCTTGTCAACCGCTGAGTTAGACGGACACCTTATACTTTGTATTTTATACCATACGGTCGTTGCAACAAGACTCACTATAGAATTTAATAGTTCAATAGCTGCGCAAAAGATCCGCCGTGCGTCATATAAGTTAGATTTTACTGTAACCACTATGGTTGCCAACCGTACCCTAAAATAGTGTTCTCTATATCAAGTACTATGGCTGCCAACCGTACCCTAATATAGTGTTGTTCTCTATATCAAGTATGAAAGCGTACTCTAATAGAGGGCGCAATTTTTTTTTTAACTCATTGCCAATATACTAGTGCCAGTCACGACATTGATGCTTAACTATTGTAACGAAAAAACCCTGGTTGGCTGTATCATTGATACAGCCATATTTTATGCGTGGATACGTCTATGTATGAATGGATATATGAGTAATTGATAAAAAAAAAATCAACATTATTGTTGATATTTAAAAAATTCACCAGTTCCAGATACACTAAGATGGGATTCAATAAAATTCGGTTGAAAAAGATTTTTATGATTTTCGATACCATTTACTTTTGTAGTGCGTTTTTGCTTTTAACAAAGCACCCTACATTTATTTATTCTACCCATATTTGTTTCTTTGTAAAAATAAACTTATATAAAGAATTAAGTAAATAAAAATAAATAAACAAATTAAAGACACTAAACACTAAATAAATAAATATTCGTTGCGTTCATTTGTTGAATGAAAAAAGTATTCACTAGCGCCAACAGATGGCGTTAGTGCATATACTACTGCTGACAGAATGGCCCTCCCCCTGCAGAGCAAGCATAGTTCACTTATACGCCAATAGATGGCGTTAGTGCATATACTCCTGCTCACAGAATGACCCCCCGTAGAACGAAAACATAGACGTATCCACGTCAAAAAGTCGTCAATTTTAATATGCGATGGTACCAAAAAAATGTCTTTTTAAAAATGTTAAATAATTTTTTTTTTCTTAAGTCCGTATTTATTTGCCTCCTTTTAAATCAGATATTTTGATTGATATGAGTGTGTCATATTCGATACCCGCTCGTACACCGCGAAATGTATGCGAATCTAGGCCTTAACGTAAAGCAATAGGTATTATATTTCTTGAATGTCGATACTGGTATTCCATCGGCTTTACCTCTTCTGCGCAGACAAATATTACTGATGCTACTAAAGATCTATGTTTACTACTCGACAAGATTTTCTGAATATAATTGTGATACATTCTCGCTTACAAAGAGTAAGCGAAACGGCAATACAATCAAATAAAAAAAACCCAGAGAGTAATTTTCCAGTACCGAATAGCTTGTCTAGTAGTATACATACTCTTTGGTTGCTACTTATAAAAATAGTAGAACTGTAAATAGCTACAATGGTGTAAACATAAAAAAATATTCGAAAAAGATCTATACATAAATGTTGTGCAAATTCAGTCTATTGTTGGTTTCATTATAAAATCACGCCAAAATTATAATCTAATTAAAGATACAAATTTAATGACTCCAAACTACTAAAAGTAAGTAATTTTTCTTTTCGTTTTTCAGAATTGTCATATACTAAAAATAGGTAATTGAAAAAATAATCAGATCATTACACAAAAAAAGTCCTAACCAAGAACTTGGTAATTATTAAATAGATTTCCAACTGAACTCTAGAAAATAGTGTATAAACTACATTTAAATACTAGTTAAATGAAATCAAGTGGCGTTTCAGCCTTCAGTGTTTATTCAATCGTTCCGATCTTACATAACACTAAAGCATCATATTGCAGACAGATAATTATACTCAAACGCTGAATTTTGTTTTAATGTACCATAAAATTCTTCCACTTACGACAAAAAATGGAACGATAGAAAAAATACTGAATTAATACGTATTTATGGTAAGTCGGAAACGGAGTCGGAACTTCTATTGTATCTCTCTCTTTCTCGCATACAAATTTAGACAAAGACAATTGCGAGTCCCGATTTCGTGTGCGCTAATGATAATGAACATGATAAGGTAAACTCAGTCTTTCAAAAGATTTGGTCCCAAAATCCAATTTAAATCAATAAAAATCCAATCAATAAAAATAATGCAAAGTCTTAGAATACTACTTAAGACATTTTGACTCATCTAAATTTTTATTTTAGAAACACGTTTATGTTTTATCTTTTCTACATTAAGATACAACTGATGTGATTCACTGATATACCTGCGGCTAAATTTCGATTACGGCAAATGTCGACCAATCAGATTAGTTCAAGTATCACGCCATCGGGCGATCCACAAATACCAACGCGCCTAACCCCCACTGAGGGAGTGAGAAGGACAAAAGCTTTGAGTATTATTCCTTATTGGTTATTGAAACAAGATTCACTATAAATTTTAATCGTACATAGTGAATGGCAAATGAAGAACACATTAGTTGGAGCTTACTGTAAAAGTAATTTAAGCTTAATTTTGAATTTAGCAACATAAAAATATTGTCCTTTCGCGTGTCTACTAACCGTTTGCTTAGATATTTTAGATTGTTTTTTTTTTTGTGAATCGTTGTTTGTGTTAGATTACGTTGAGTTTGATAACCTTTACATAAAGAATATTCACTCCTAGCAAAATAAAATGATAAGCTAAGTTAAAATATAATTATTATTTCTTTGCCGACTGTACCTTGATGTGCATAAACGTCATATAGTAACGGTCAGCCAAATCGAAGCAAACGGCTAGTACAGTATGTTCGGAGAGTGTTGGTAAATATGATGATTAGCACTCGGAATAGTGACTGTCGCTTATTATCGAAATCTTTTGTCATTTTTTTAAATGCATTTTAAGTTTTTGAAGAAAAAATATTCATACAATATTTAACGAATACTAATATCAAACAAAAATTGTTCTTTTCTTTATATATTTTTTGTTTGTTTTTTCTATCATTCATCTGTAAAAATAATATTAGCGGGCCGCAACTTGGAATGAGCTAAGCAACCCCGACTTATTCTCTTTTTTTTTTTATCAGCTCTCTGCCAACAGACTATAATTACAAATAAACGAGACATGGTGCATGAAGCCAGCAATAGACTACACTTTGGAGTGTTTACATCTTCTCTCCGTCCATATAGTGTGTATCGGTGCGAGGGAGTGATACTCGAGAGTCTTCAGCCAACGCCTAGGGCTGCGCCTCTGTCTGGAAAACGGAACGTATTTGACACTGATATTAGTTTTGCTAACTACACGCCATCAGAACCACATAATACTAAGTACACTCGACTGCAAATCAGGTTACATTATTTAAAATTCCTCCAGTTCATTAACTCTACCATCAAAAGATTAAGGTTTAAAATAAAGTTGTGAAATTTGACAGATTTGTATAGTCTGGCGTGGTGTTGATTGAAGATATAAATAAATACCATTTGAACAACAACACATACATTGTTCAGACCCAATATGGCTAAAGCACTTTGTATTATGGATATCTGAGATAACGAAGGTATCATAACACCCAGACTATAAAAAATATAGAAAAGTAAATTTTCTATATTGGCCCCACCGGGAATCGAACTCGGGACCTCAAGAATGGACAACATCTTGAAACCGAAGCAGCGAGCGTTTTTAATATATGGTCAAAAGTTTTTAAATCAAATTCAAATACACAGAGAAAAATAAAAAAAAATAATAATTTAATAATAATATTATTATATGACCAATTTTGCATTCACAATGCTATAATGAAAAATAATTCGTAACAATAAAAAAATAATTAATAATTCTCATTCAAAATATTTTGGTCCTGGGTAGCTGGTAGCCCAGTGATTAGAGCAGTCGCCCGGATTGCGAAAGTTCCCACGACCTTCGAGCAAGACCTCAGAGCAACTGGGGCAAGTGGATTTTTTAGCATTTTTCATTAGGGATATTTAATAAAATATCTTATATACACATTTAAAATTCAGCTTAAACATTTAAACTTGGTTACAATATTATATTAGTATATTAATACATACGGCAGATTCTTCAATAGGTTCCGATTTCTTATTCCCAGTAACCTCGGCTTTATATTCATTTTCCAAGCCGAAGTGCTGTAATAAGAAAATAATTGTTACTTAACTACATTAGGGACTATAGAGTTGTCACTCTACATGCTGAATATGGATATAACACTGTACTGATTTCAAACACTAAAGACACAAGACACTAGACACTAAAGGACACAGATCGGCTCTCTCGTGGAAGAATATATCTAAGAAAAAGAGAAGGTCATAAAACTTTTAATATTAACTCTGAAACAGACTTGATAAGGCTTGAACACGACAAATGACTAGATTCATCTAAATTGCTCCTCATGATTTTAATTTTAGGTTTTGTTATACTTTATGTTAAATCATACACACTATACATTTTTTCTACACTCACTATTTACAAATTACAATTCCACACGCAATCATTCTGTAATCTCTTTGCAACTATTATAGATGTTAATTATATACTCTATTCATATGTACACATATATCACCTGCAATGTTCGAATGAGAATATGTACCGAATTCTGCACATTTTAGAAACTAAATGCTTCAGGAGGCTTACGATATCGAATAATAATTTAAAGGTAAATTTTAAAATTTTCAACTGCAACAATGTTCGATTCTTATTTCTTGGCCGTGATTATTTTGTCCTTTGTGTTTTGAATAGATGCTTTTCTGTCATTGATTTGAATTCTATAAGTAAAGACATAAAGGACATAAATACTAAATTTGAACTGGTATTATCAAATCTGCTGGTTATAACTTTGGTCATCTAACTATGAAATCATTTATACTTAACCTTCCAAACGATTTCGAGTCCTTATTATTATTTTTAACTATAATGGTTAATATTGACAGTTTGACTATCATTTCTGAAATCGAACAAATCCAAGTGTCCGAGTCCCAATATTGCTCACCTAATTACTGTGGAAAGCTTATATCGGATGCAAGTAATAGTTTTAAAGTACTACATGTTAACATTAGAAGTATAAATTGTAACTTCCCTTTACTTCTCCCTTTACTAAACAGCATGAGTATTTCTTGTGATGTTATTATTTTATCTGAGTGCTGGCTCAGTCAATGCCCTTTTCTTCCTACCCTACCAGGGTACAGCTCATGTAAATCCAACTACAAAAATCAAAATGACGGTGTCGTAGCTTATATACGAAATGACGTATCTTTTTCATTTGAAGTCCCTGAATTTAATGAGGCAAGCTGTCTCTTACTAAAATTTTCAAGTACACTTGCAATAATTGCTCTCTATCGTTCACCATCTTACAAAAAAATAGATAACTTTATAAATTCTCTTGAGATTGTATTACAATCGTTAAAATCATTCCGTAATGTAGCCGTCATTGGGGATATTAATATAAATATTGTACCAGATAGTCAAGATCCAAACAGTGACCACTACTTAAATGTAGTTGCCTCCCATGCTATGCTGCCGGCTCATGTTCTTCCCACCAGAAACCTCAGTTGCCTGGATCACGTGATCCTCAAGACAACATCTAGAGCTACTACTTTAGTATTTGATTCGTACATCACAGATCATGCACCAGTACTATTATGTTGTAATTTTAAATTAAAAAATAAAAATGTAAAACATTCGTATGTGAAACTGGATGTAGAAGCATGTACCCAAGAGCTAGAAACGACTGATTATTCTAATATTCTTTTATGCAATGATGCCGACAACGCGACTGATTTACTGGTTGACACAATTTCTAATGTTGTGAAAACCCATTCACATAGAATATATGTTCCAAGCAGAAAAAGAATAATTAAACCATGGGTCACACCAGGTTTATTAAAATGTTTACGTAATCGTGACAGATTATTTCGTAAATCAAAAAAAGAACCCAATAACGACATTTTGATTTTAACCTATAAAAGGTATAGAAATTTTATAAATAACTTAATTAAAAAAGTTAAGCGAGAATATGAAAGAGCTGAACTTGCTAAAGCAAATAAAGACTCGAAAAGCACATGGAAACTTATAAAAAAATTTGGTAATCTATCTGACACACTAAATTCGGCAAGTAAACTTATTCCTGATTCTATCGAGTCATCATCTGCTATTGACAGAGTCAACCATTTTTTTGCAAATATTGGACGTGAACTGGCCTGTAAGATAGTTAGCGCATCGAGTCCCAATCCGTCGACAACTAATCCAAATGATTTTATAAAAAAAAATTCTCCCATCAGTTCCATGTGTCTACTTGCCACCGACAATAAAGAAATTAGTTGCATCATTGATAACCTAAAAAATACGTCAGCTACTGGTTGGGATGGCATACCCACTGTAGTGATTAAGTCGGCTAAAAGGACATTGACTCCAATACTTGTATATCTTTTTAACTTATGTTTATCTACGGGTGTTTTTCCTAGATCATTTAAGAAGGCTCAGGTGCATCCTATATATAAAAATGGTGACGAGAGCAGTGTCAACAATTATAGACCTATATCCGTTTTAACTACGCTATCCAAAATCCTTGAAAAGATCTTAAATTGTAGGCTCCTCGGTTATCTCGATACCAATAATATAATTGCGGATAACCAATATGGCTTCCGTCGAGGAAAGTCCACTGAAGATGCCTTGCTTGATCTGACAGGAGCAGTAATAAAAAACTTTAACTCAAAACTTCAAACTATTGGGCTTTTTCTAGATCTTTCTAAGGCCTTTGACACAGTTTCCGTCCCGCTCCTATTGAACAAGCTGTCGGAGATTGGGATCAGGGGTGTGGTTCACAAAATTTTCGAGAGCTACCTTAGTAACCGCCGTCAATGTGTTAAAATAGATGACATCGTTAGCCATGATGAGAATCTCCATTTCGGTGTCCCTCAGGGAAGCGTCTTAGGACCTACCCTTTTCAATATATATATAAATGAACTTTGCAAACTCACTCTGCCAAACTGTAGAATTTTAATATATGCAGATGATACTGCTTTACTAGTGCATGGTACAGATTGGTTAAATGTTCATGCTAATGCGGAATTCGCTCTGCATATTGTTATGAAATGGCTATCCCTAAATTTATTAACATTAAATCTAACGAAAACTAACTTCATAACTTTTTCCCCTGCTAGAGTGTCTTTACCATCCTTCCCGTTCCATATCTTTGCTCATAAGTCTCCTCCACAAACATGTATAAATTGTGAATGTACTCAAATTACACATGTAACCCAGATTAGATATTTGGGAGTACACGTGGATGGTCTGTTGACATGGAAGGTACATATAAAAAACACGGTTGGTCGTATCAGAAAACTTATTTACGTCTTCAAAAACCTCAGACATGTAGCTGATTATGATACATTAAAAACAGTCTACTATGCATTGGGACAATCTGTTCTTTCATATTGTATCTCCGTCTGGGGAAGCTCAGGAAAAACAGAACTTTTGCGACTAGAAAGAGCTCAAAGAGCGGTGCTTAAGGTTATTATCGGCAAACCAGCTTATTTCCCCACTATTGAGTTGTATGCTCTTACTGACGTTTTAACAGTGCGTCAGATTTATCTCCTGCAAATTATTTTACGGCAACACGCTCAACTCCCATTTCCAACTATAAGTGATAAGCCTTACCCCTGTAAAAGCAAGCGTAGACCAGTCTTGCCATGTAAAATCGAGATGTGTAGGTTATCTGTATCTGCTAAACATTTTAACTTCTTGGCTCCAAAATTATACAACAAAATTAATAACTTGATAAAATTACATCCTCTCACTTCGCGAGAATGCAAAACTCGATTGGTACAGTGGCTAAAAACATTATCCTACAGTGATACTGAGGACTTGTTAAAGAGTTGTATGTAAACAGACATATAGTGATTCATCGCAGTTTGTATAAAAGAAATACACAAAAACATAACATATAATACAAATACACACAAACTTACACTCATATACACATACTCATACTTTCA
Organism: Diatraea saccharalis; assembly: GCA_918026875.4. NCBI lineage: Eukaryota > Metazoa > Arthropoda > Insecta > Lepidoptera > Crambidae > Diatraea > Diatraea saccharalis. The sequence continues at coordinate 10,795,773 of OU893351.1, forward strand.
TATACACTAACATTCTACACACACAGTAGTAATGATAAGAATGCATGCTATTTAATTTAATTCTAAACTTGAATTATATAAATACGTCGAGTGGAACGTTGTTCTTTATACAATGAAGGTGGGCGTTTGTGGCTGCAACTCAGTTTTTAAACTAAAGCGGCTGCTTTCGTACACGATAATATCTGTAAAGTGTAAAGTTCCAATAAAAAATATTATTATTATTATTATTATTATTACAGATAAATAGGCATTACTAGCTCACCCGGCAAACGTTGTTAAGGCAAGAACAGCGCCATCTAGGAATTTGATTCATTAAAAAGAGGCATCTTTTAACTAATAATCTTAGAGATGTCGCCTGAGCGACGTCACACAATGGCGGGTCATGTTTCAAGTCACGCCACAGCTAAAAATCTCGACTTTTAATTTTAAGATAATAAGATATTATATATAACTCAAAATCAGTCAATGTTTATTTCGATATAAAGTTTAGTTTGTGAAATTTCGTTACTTATTTTGCACTATCGAAGCTACCCAATAAAACTTATACGTCCAATAATCCACAACACGGGTCTATTGCGGATTGGCAGGTGTTAACGATTTCAGATGCAGCCGACTTCAAAGGACAATGAAAACATGCTATATGCCCAGATAGGCTCAAGCCTAAGTTACCCGAGCAACCTACCTTAAGAATTTCCAGATTAGGCAAACGGTCCCCAGGCCCAGTCTGTACAAAGTGTGTCAACACTTTACCTCCTTTCTCTACTAGCAACGCTCCACCCGTCTGCACCCAATCACCTTTCAAGTCGCCACCTAGTGCTTAATTTCAAATATTGGTACTAATCAATACACACCATAGAGTCGAATTTGCAACGACGCCAAAAATGATATAGAAGATATTTAGGTGTCGACTATTCCAAGATTATTACTATTAAGAACTCTTTCCTTACTAAGCATAGTCCATACTTTTAAATGTGAAAAGAGGTTTGTTACGCTTTTACGACTAAACCACTGATCCAATGTTTTTGAATATGGAAAATTTTAAATAAGGAAATGAAACTATTTTGTAAGCTAAGCTATAATATAATACAATACATATAAGCAAAAAAACATTCAAAGATATACCTCCATTTCTTATAAATTTTACCTATTCTACTGCCCTTAGCGATATCTCTAAAACAATTATAGTACCAGCTACTACATATACTTAACTAAATAGGAAAAGTAAAGTCAATCAAATCTATGCCTTTATTGTATATCATTAATATGGATTCATTATTCGTAAGTATATTGGAAATCAATTCTATTTACTTTATCGATGTAATAATAACATGTAACATGATTCTGAGTGAACCTCTGATATTTCCGTATTGGATATTCTATCAGCCGGGCCGTCTTGCACGAAGTGACATACTAGTTGGCCATTTTGAAATAGCAAAGCGCCGCCATTTTGTAGTCCGTCACCGATAAAATCATTTTGTAAACCTGCGGTTTAGAATCCGTTATTCTTTGTCGCTTTTTTACATAAAAAAACTGTTTTTTTTTTAATATATCTATAACAATGGTAAATTAGTAGGGAAATCCGAAGACGTAATCGGAAAGGAGACACGCTCGTTTAAATATTCGCTCTCTCAGCTTGTAGAATGTAGTTCTTATCATTAATTTCGAAAAAAAAAACAGGGCTTACATCGGCCAGGGAAAGTAAACTTTAATGTACAATGGAGCATGTCTCTTATTTAATAACGCCGCAATTTTCTCTAATTTATGAATTTTGTTTAAAAATGCAAAAGCCCCAATTAAAGTACAATCGCTAGCACGACATATTAAACCCCAATCGATCTTAAGCCTTCATTTGATGATGGCTAACTTCAAAATTGATTGCTTGAGTGTAAAGTTACATTAAAGTATTTTAGATTACAATAAAAATAATATTTCAACATTCATAAATTGGTTAAAACTGAATCATTTTAACACAGTTTCCCATCATCTTATATCTTCTATATCACTTTTTCATTAAATAAGACAAAAAGTAAGAATTTATTCAAACACCAAATCAAATCTATACTAATATTATAAAGACATAAAGTGGCCTGTAGCCTAATTGTCTAATTATAAATCTATCACCCTCCCTTTCATTTTTATAGCGGTTGTGGTAGTTATTTATGAAAATATGTACATTTTAAAGTCACCATCGCTTTTGGTTCGAATGATTTTAATGATATAAATGTCAAAAACAATTCGTTTGATATTTCATAATAGCTTTCAAAGTTATTTGTAACTATCGATTTGCTTAGACAATTCCGATTAACGTCAAATAAACGTTTAAGTTCATTCAATATCTTAAAAAAAACACATGTCAAATAGTTATAGCGTAAAGTTCGTGGATATCTTTCAAATGTCAAATTCAGAGTGATTGCTATAGATTTAGAAATAAGACAATTAGGCCAATTACACCAAACAAAGTTAGAAACTTTACCTCCTTGTAATAATAATAAAGAAAAAAAAATTTACGTAAAGGTAGCAAGCACACCAATGAATTTGGGGCTCATAGGTAAATCAATAAATTCTGAGTAAATAGTGATTTATAGCATAAAAATAGCGATAGCGTAAATTAAGAGATATTGGAATATCTTAGTGTGCCTGCTAGCTTGACGTACACAATTATAGAAGCTCACCCATCGATCTGCCCTTCGATAAGGCCTCACGAGACTGTTTCCACAGGAGTGAAGTGAGGATAGTTATCACATTGAACCTCTTAAATCCCAGAGATTGATATGTTGATAGATTCTCAACATAGTACAGATCTGAAAACATAAAAAAGGCAAAAAATCACACACTAATTAATAAACACATACAAATGAGTCATCATCACAAATCTATTAATACTGCTGGAGCTCAGGCCTTCCCTATGGATAGGATCGAATCAAATAGGCACTACGCGGACCCAGTGTGGATTGGTGGGTAACAAACGACTGCAGATGAAGCCGGGCCCAACGGCTTAGCGTGCCATCTGAAGTATGGAGGAGTTAGAGATAATAAATTTTCGGTCAACCATCCTAAGACAGGCCATTGTGAAAGTTGCTTAATAACCGTATCGCAGACCGAGCGCGCTATCGAGCTAAACAAATACAATTGGTATTTTTTATTATTGGTCGGTCTATGTAGCAGAGAAGCTCAGACACCGGTCTCAAGGTGAACCACTTTAAAACCATTATGATAATTATAAAATCTGTATCAGTCTAAGACAGTGATTCCCTAAGTGGTCGAGGTGGACCCCCAGGGGTCCATTAGGGATTCAACGGCGGTCTACGTTGGCGTGAAATAAAAACAATTTCCATCGTTAGATCTTCATATTTTGGACGAATTTTGGGAATATGGTAAAAGTGTAGCAGCAGGGGGTCCACCGAAACCAGTTTTTTTTTTTAAAGGTCTACGAGAAAAAAATGTTTGGAAACCTCTGGTCTAAGGCTACAAAAAAGTGTCACACTTGTTCACAGAGTTATGAAAAAATAAATATTTATCATCCCAAGGTACCTAGAACTGGTAGACTTTTAAAGCATTTTTCATTTAAGATTTCTTTTTCATAACATTGTGAATACAAATTGATGAAATATTATAAAAGAGTGTATATATAATTTCGGTAAGCTCGTAGCTCGGTGGCGTAGTGGATAAGCTCCGCGGCCCGCGATCGTAGTCGTTAAGCAACTTTCGCCAGGGTCGGTCACGGGATGGATGACCAAAAAAAAATTATTATCTCGAGCTACTCCGTGCTTCAAATGCCGGCTGCATTTGCAGTCGTTAATACCCTCTAATCCGCATTGGGCCAGTGTGGAGGGTCATGGCCCATCCTCCTTAACCATCCATAAGGAAGGCCTGTGCCCCTGCAGTGGGGAAGTAAAAGGGCTGATGATGATGATGATGTATAATTTCAGAGGTTACTAATAATTTTATGTAGAAAATAGTAAACACATATTTCTTATTTATAACAGTTAACTTAAATTCTAATTTTTTTTAATATACATACAATCAAATTATGAGCCTTCTAAAGTTTAAAATAAAATAAATAAATATAACAGCATTAATAGTAAATAATGTGTCCATGGAAAATTGTAACTTATTAAGGAAAACGTGTGGTCTTATAATTACACCTTCATGAATAACAAAACAAGATAATCACCGGAAATTACAACAATTATTAAAGAAGTAATTACAATAATAGAGTTTATGCCTTAACTGCGATCGATAAGGTGCAATTTTGTTTGTCTACATAAAATGACATATTGAAAACGTCACCTGTTTGGGACTATCTTCTATTAATAGAATACAACAATGTCGCTTCCCGCTGTCTGTACGCTAAAATTTTTTAAACTACACAAGGATTTTATTGCGGTTTTCGTCAATATAGCTATAGTGATTGAAGAGGTTTATAAAAATGAATGGCCAATACGTATATAAAGACATAACTTCAGAACGATTGCACAAAATTCGATTTTTTTTCGTCGTGTTTGTTCCCAGAATAAGGTTTATGTATAGGATAATTAAATTAAATGTAGCTCGGTGGCGTAGTGGATAAGCGCCGCGGCCCGCGATCGTAGTCGTTAAGCAACTTTCGCAAAGGTCGGTCACGGGATGGGTGACCAAAAAATTATTATCTCGAGCTACTCCGTGCTTCGGAAGGCACGTTAAGCCGTTGGTCCCGGCTGCATTTGCAGTCGTTAAAACCCTCCAATCCGCATTGGGCCAGCGTGGAGGGTCATGGCCCATCCTCCTTAACCATCCATAAGGAAGGCCTGAGCCCCTGCAGTGGGGACGTAAAAGGACTGGTGATGATGATGGGATAATTTAGAAAAAAAATAATATTTAAAAAACAATTGCTTTTAACCTTCACACTTCAAATAATTACTAACATGATATGACATAAACAGTCAGTCACACAAACGGCCGTTAAAATTATCATTAGTTTAATGCCACATTACCAAATTTTACAGAGGAAAATGGGCAAAATTGCACCTCAATATTATACAACCCCTGTACAAGATGCTCTGCATAATAATTACGGCCTAGATTGATTCGATATGTACCAAGAGCAAAAAAGAAGGTCTTCCTTCTGAGAGATTTGGAAAGTCTTCAAACATAGGATCACTAGTCGTACTTACGAACGTTGCTCTTTGTCTATTTATTTTATTGCGAGCAACAAAATCAGCTATATGATTTGGTCGATTCAAGCGGTCATTTATATCGACAAATGTGGCTGCATGCACACTGTCCCAGATATCGTTATTGTACTTAATTATTTTCTAGATTAAATGAAATCCTATAAAACTTTAAGAACTAAAATTGGTCCTAAGCATTAGTACTTTAATTTGACACTAATTTCATCAATGGCCGCTGATAGTCCAAAACCGCCCATTCTCGTTTAAAACATTAATTAGAGCTTAAAGTCGTCATTAACCCTTTTAAAAAATCTCCAACTTGAAAGGATATTGTACCTCTGCACAAGTTAAACTTGCACTTAGGCACTTTTTTCTATTATAGGTAATTGAAATAATAACCAACCTCCATCAAAGTAATTGCCATCGACAAACTCCTTGGAGCCAACCTCCTCCACACCAACGCCTACTAGCTTCACATTGTGCTTTTCTAAAACAGGAGCTATTTCACCTAGCTGAAATAAAATTAAACCTTATGTAAAAAAATATAATAGGCATGATGAATTTTTTTTTGTTTATCCGTCAGGTAAAATGTTGTAGAATATTAAACTCGTATTTTTTTCGTAATCAATAAATTACGGAATAGGCTTGCGCCCCATTAGTGAAAATGCAGGTTTGTTTTGTTTGTTCGGAATATATGAACCATTTTAACTTATAAATATTATGACACTAATTTGTAAAATATTACGCTTCGAAAACTTGAAAAATATAGTTATTATAATATACTAAATTTACATATGGCATTAAATTAGTCACATAAAACGTTACGACTTTCATTAAAACAATTATTATGTTGCGTAAACGCACAAATAACAAAGATTGTCCAGGCGCCCATAGGTTTTTTGCTACCGTAGCACCGTGTGACGTCACTTAGTGCCTTGAATTTGTATGGAGCGTTTTCGGCCGACAAGCAACAATTCCACAAACACAGCACCATATCACCAAAACTATGAACCGCGTACGTGCTGTTACATTATTTCTCAGATATTAATGGAATATTTATTTATAAAATAAAAAAGGTGTCAACTAGCCTATTACATCTTTGACACCTTAGGTATAGTTGTGACGTATCCAGCCCCCACTCCTCAAGTTTAATGCCTATTCTTTTTCTTGTTATAATGAGGCAAAAAAAATACGTATCTAATATTTTGATATTATATGACTAACGGACTAAATAGAACTTCTTTTATTTACCCAGACATCACCCATTGAACTTTTGAGGGTAACATTGTGATTTTCTTCTATAGAAATTATTCTTGAAATAATTTTATATAACAGAATTTCTTTTCCAATAAAATGCTGTACCTAATTACAATAAAATAACGAGAAAATATCCAAACAATATTGATCCAATTATATAATTGAAACAATTCAAATTACATTTCAACTCAAAGTCATATCAATTTCGTTCCTGAAACTAACATATGCTAAAGGGCAATTTACTTCTCCAATTATTTATTGAACCTGCGGCATTTCATTTAAAGGTATAAATATTGTACAGGTGACAGCACGTCGGGCCATACAAAATTTGAATTTCTCCACTTGATTTAAATTTAAAGGTCGTAACAGATGGTCAAGATGCTTTAATATTATATCTTATGATAAAATGTCCATTCCAATAGCCCAAGACATACAGCTAATATAATAAAATATAAAGTATCTTAAGATGCCAAGCGAAACGGAAATATATATTTCGTAGGTTATGATAGAGTCATAAGATACAGAAATATATATTTTTAAAGGGTTTCAAAATAATATCTTATCTTAAACGTCTGAGATAGGATAAGATGTTAAAATATTTATATTAAGATGAAATATTGTAGCATTTTAATCGACTGTTACGAACTTATTATTGTAGGTTTCAACATCAATTGAGGAAATTTGACATATTGTGGTAGCCTTTTGTGTAGCCGCATGTACATATAAACTAACAAGATTACCGAAGGTGACCGCTTGGTCGATATAATTTCATTGAATTAGGAGTAAGATGGGACCAAAAAGCAGCGCTAGCACAAACAGTAAACATTTTTTTTATACCCAAACTAGATGTTTTCCCGTAACTTCGCCCGCGTAATTTATAGCCTATGTCACCCGTGATGACGTTGTAATTTTCCATACGTAATTTAAAATGTCTCGATAAAACAAACAATCACGTGACGTTTCAAGCTACGTTCCAGTTACGTCATATTTCAATAAACTTGCTAGTTGTACTCGCAACAAACATTGACCTTTATTGTAATCCATAGATTATATAATATAAAAACTTTCAAATATAACATGTTTTTTAAAACAAAAAATACTACATACTAACTATATTTTAGCAATTTTGCATTCACAATGTTATATTGAAAAATATTCTTAGCAAAAAATGCTTAAAGTAACCATTTTGTACCTGGTACTCTGATATGGTAGATGGGACTAGGAGTGGGCGATGCAAATCGTATATAGATATTGAAATGTATATTGTATCAATATCGTTATATCCGACATCGATGCGCACAGAAACTATAATTTAGTTACATACATAAAAATATACATCTAAATATATATAACTCAAAGGTGACTGTCTGACATAGTGATCTATCAACGCACAGCCCAAACCACTGGACGGATCGGGATGAAATTTGGCATGTAGGTAGATGTTATGACGTAAGCATCCGCTAAGAAAGGATTTTGATCAATTCTACCCCCAAGGGGTTAAAATAGGGGATGAAAGTTTGTATGAAACTTTGTTAATTTTAAACCGATCGGGCTGAGACTTAGCATGCATAAGGTTACTACGACGTAGGCGTCCCCTAAAAAATGAATTTGATTAATTCTAATCCCTAAGGGGATAAAATAGGGGATGAAATTTTATTTCAGGTATTTTACACGATATAATGAATAAATATTCGTTAGAAATGCTGCTCAAAGAAACTTTACCACGCGGACGAAGTCGCGGGGAAAAGCTAGTTATGTATATTTTTTGAAATACTATATTGCTTCATCGAAGCGATACGTCGAATTAGGTATCACGATCGATATCCGATATTTATAGATATGGGATATCAAACCCATCGTAATAAAATCAAACAGATCCAAATGCAATTTGGATTTGTGAGTGGGTGAAATAGCAATATTCAAATATTCTTAGAATTCAAAACCTTAGCGTATTAGAGTTAAGATTGCTTCCATACTTTTCTGTGTATTTTAGCACGTTTTTTAATACACTTCATTTTGTAAAGAACACGAAGCATACGAAAAGAGCATGCTTGTGAATGAGCAAGCTAGTTAATCGCACGCCCGTTTATTTTCCCGTGCTAAATTAACAAGAGTGAAGTTGCTTGATTTTTTTTGCTGGTTCTTTGTATTCATTCGATTGTATTCATAATGGCTTGAAGTTATCGGACACAGATTGATTCACACATGTATTTAAAAAAATATATACAGTTACAATATGTATATAGTTTCAGAATTCGATATTGAATATCGATGTTTAGTTTCAATCTGATATAACCCACCGCTAGATTAATATTTATAAATATATTTCTTTCGGTTGTTTGGGTTTGCAACATTGATGAAAATACACTCTATAGTAGCGAAAAAGTGAAAAGTGCTTGTAAAATTCGTCAGTCCTGTTAGGTCCTGCGGAGCTCAGTGTTCATGGGTTCGGGTACTAGGGACAGAGTGGATCTTTTTACATTTTTCATTAAGAATTGTCTTAAGTTACCATTTCCAACATATTTTTCATTGGTCCTTCGAGCCATTATATTTTCCTGTTATACAAAAATATTTTTTTATTTCATTCTATATATCATGTTAATAAACCAGTTTTGGAAGGCAAATTAGAAAATGAATAGAAAAAAGTTTTGCTGACCCACAACATAATAACTATGTATATGTGATATACATAGTTATTATGTTGTGGGTCAGCAAAACTTTTTTGATATATGTGATATATGATGGATATGGAAATAGATTTAAATTGAGTATTCTCCATCCATTCATGTCATTGTATTCTACAAAACTACTGGGCCAGAGCTCTCTTGCGGGATCCTGGATACTGCGGGATACTGGTCCCACAATTAAAAACTATTCTTCATCATTTTCAGTATTTATATGTCATAGATTAAGATTCACATCACCTTTGGTGTGGTAGGAGATGTGGGGGTCAAAACGCATATAACATACCTACTAAACCACTTCTGATGCACCCTCACTTTTGGGAGAAGCACCAGGGATCCAAGAAGACTACTCTACACCAGCCCCCAAGCATTTAATTACCTCTTTGGCCCACAGCCTGCACAATGTACACCCCCATCGACGAAAGAAGATTATAGCAACATTTTGCTCTTCCCAAAAGCTCTTCAACTCTCTAGACTGAAAAGAAAATACACTTCAATTACAACCACATTTTTGTATTGAACAGTTCAATACAAAAATGAACTGATAATTATATTATTTGTTTAGTTTAAATAATAAATAACATCACATACATTGCTCAAATTCCAAGATAAATAGCTAAAGCCCCCGTATTATGGAGTATCTGAGATAACGAAGGTACCACAACACCCAGACCCAAGACAAAAGAGCATTTTCTACATTGATCCGACCGGGAATCGAACCTGGGACCTCTGAGACGGTGACATCTTAAAACCGGGGTGTGAACCACTCGGCTATGGAAGAGTAGTAAAATCGAATTGGCACCGTTATCTTAATCTTCTTTTCAAGTGGCTAAAAGTTATTGATACACATATTGTTTATATTAAATGGTAAAAGTAGCTCTTATCACCAATATAAGTGGGATTTTTCACAACAACTGTAGAAGGTATTTATCTCACATTGAATAAACAATGATAACTTAAATCTTCAATAAAATATTGTGAAATTTAAACTAAATAAAGACATAAACTTTGAATAAGCTTATTATTTTATATCAGGTTGTACTTATTTCACATTTATATCCAAATAAAAAATAAAGGCAACAGAAAAAAATGTAACATTCTACAAGACACACAGAACACTTAACTTAAATATTATATTAAATAAGCTAAACATTTTATAAATACAAATATAATAAAACTGAAGTAAATAAAAACAATAGTAGTGTTGAAAAACACTTTCCAATTAGAATACATTTCTAATTGAAAAATTGACAAATTATAAACATTTTAAAAAAGAAATACCAATTACTTGTACTTAATTAATCAATAATTACATGTTTATTCTTATGAGTCATTCCATAGAATTTGACTTTCTATATAGCGGAATAACACTACGAAAATACCGGCAAAAAGTTAAACTTTTTGGAACTTTTCAGTTAACAAGTCTAGATGGAAACGTTTTTTTCTTCAATATTTTTCTTAACCTTGTGTTATAGAAAATTAAAAAATATATATATTCATACTTTGATTCAATTATTTAAACATATTTAATAAAATTTGATCAACCGGTTTATTTACTGTAAATATAAAAGTTTACCTCGCCATTAGCAACGCTTTTAACTTTTTGAGCACCTATTGCAGATATATCAAGAGACATATTTCAATATTTTTACAGAACTTATCGTGTAACAAAAAACACCGTTACAAATAGCGCCGCAAAAAATTACTACGACGTCAAAACACCAAAGCGACTTCGGAATTTCGGAATGTACGAGAACGGAAAGTCAGGGTTAGAGTCACAGATTATTAATATGTAGCAAGCTAGTTAGAGTTGCCATTCTTTGAAAAGGAAAAGCAGCAATGAGGAAGTTCCTATTTAAAAAAACATTAGTTCCGGAAATCTAACTAGATATCGCCACTGTACGTTCTTGATTTCTCCATGACAACCTTTCCGGTTTTCTTTCATGTTTAAAAGTAAATTAGTTTTCAAAACTCAGTAAACAACTCATATTCAATTTGTACTTTTTCGTATTTGTATTGATATCTAAGATTCGAACTTTTCAAATTTAAGCTTTTAAAATGTTAGTTAATAGGAACGGAAATTACTGTCTTTGGTCCATTCGTTTCCTGCAAAAAATCTACTTTTGCTATAGTCATCTAGTGGAGGTGCTTTAAGTTCTTTTGTTTTTTTTTTAATACTTCCTCATTTAGCTTTAAAAAAAATCAGGCATGTATAATCAATATAATAGCATGTCAGGATTTACAAAACTCAGGATTTTTCACTTGATTATACACATATTCACATTAATGGTGGAGTGCAAAATCAATGAGGAAGTATTTAAAAAATAAAAATTAGTTCTTGAAATACTAGATGTCACTCGTGGTGTTTGGATTTTGTTTACGATATTCATTCAAATTTTGTTTCTGACGTAATAAAAGTAAATTGAGTATCGAAAATTAATAAATATGACATTGTTTTATGTTTCTTCTAATATCTAACTTTCAAATTTATTTTAATCGTAAGTTTAAGTTGTTTACTATGTTACATGTAAAGGAACGATGTTTGGTTTATACCATAGAGATAAGGTAGAGTGGAAATATTTTCTATGGTTATATAAATATCATGCAATCTGAAGTTGACATCGAAAACATCATGTTGTCTTTTTTTAACTAATAAGAAGTTTCTTTAGTAAACAAAGATCGCACTAGTGTGACAGTTCAAAATTTTTTACGTGACGTCATGAGATATAGCTATCGTACCACCTGTCCGCCATTTGCAAATTTGCTGTGCGTATTCTCGGAAGTAGTTCAGCTGTCAGTGTTATAAGTTTTGTGGTTATTTTCATTTTTAACTTTAATTTATATAACTTTCATGGCAGAAAATTGTAAATTATTTATGCAAAACAATGCCTCGGTGCTGTGTAATTGGTTGTGCGTCATCGATATCCCGCAAACCGAGCAATATTACGTTTCACCGGTAAATTAAACACTTTCTTGGAATAACAGTATTTAAAACGTAAGTAAGTTATTCTGAAAATGATTGCGTGTATAAATCGATACATATCGCATTTTGGCGTGTTCTATTTATGCTATATTGCTCTTTTCATTTATATTTTTATAATATTTCGGTCCGTAAATAATATTGTTTACATGGCTAGTGTTGTTACTTTAACATATGGTTTATATCGATAATTTTAATATTTAAAAATATATTAATTATTTTAGATTACCAAAAGATGAAACAAAAGAGGAAAATGGCCGAGTTACATTGAAGCAGAAAATATTAAATGTAATGAAAAAGTTACTTTTATCTGCTCACTTCATTTTAGGTAAAGTTGTTTGAATCGAACTTTAAATATAATAAAATTACGAGATGATGCATTGCCAATCAAATACTCTGGTAAGAATTTTTGACAATTGCTTTTAACTTAATTAAAAAAAAATGTCTATTACACTTAGTTAATTTTCATTTGATTTTACTGATTTATTTATTTAGTTTTTTATATAGTCATTTTGTTATTCTATAAATGTACCTTATTTTTAGTCTTGCGGTCATATGACGACTATTTTAATTGAAAAAAATCAGAATGCAATATATAATAATATTTTAAGATAGCATGACTACTCTAGGTACTTAGTAAATAATATATTTCAATAAAACTGATTTCTAGAGTAGGTTGTGTAGGAAGTCAATCTATTATTAACAATATTATTGTAAAAACCAAAAAGCACATACCAACCGTACGAATTAACTTAACACATGGCTCGACGTCCGCCGTCAACATGCTAGATTAGTAGAAATAGTATAATAACTGTAAGTGTCTTTGTGATTTTGAAATTTAAAGTTATAACCTTGCTGTTCGTTTAGAACAGACGTTTCTTGTTGATTGCTGAATGTTTATGAAGATGATTTAATTATGAATATAAGATTTAATAATTGATCATAGTTATTTTAAGTCTTAATTTCGAAAACACAAGTTATTTGCACGTTACACTTTGCACAAACGTAATTTTAGCCACAAGTCATGTATACATAGTCACGAATACATATTATATTTGATACATATCGGGTAACTATATAGAAAATAAACGGATTTTTTATTATAATAATCATTTTTATGACTTGTTGCATCTCTTTAGTATCTGTCTCTTTGGTTTAACGTTATGAAGTGAAGTTTAGAACCAAGAATTTGTGCTGCCATCTAGTGCCATATTTTATAGTAGTTTCTTTATTTTTTTTCAAATACTTCCTCATTGAAGTTTGACATATTGTGGTAAGCTGGCGTGTGTGTACTTTATATTAATTAAATATGGATGCCAGACCTATCTACAAAGTTTAAGCGAACATTTTCAAATAATTTAAAGTTTAAAACATTTTAAAATAATTTGTGGTCGATCACATTTGTCGCAAGTATTGCTGATAAAACCGACTAATTCCCTAAGGATATATTTTTATTGGAAATTTTATTGCAGGGCCGATTCTAAGGTGAAGGGAGGACAAGTAGGGACACTTGCCTCTGGCCCCAGTATCAGGCTGGCAAAATCATAATACTATAAAATCTTAATATTATAAAAAGCTGCTGATGGGATAGTATTGGCAACACTAGCTAGTGTTGCTATTGCTATAACTATTGCCGTATTCTACGGTTTTTAGACTACAAAACTGAGCAGATTGGAATCACGACTAGTTTAAGACAGACTATTTCTATACAAAATATAATGAAAAAAAAAACGTTTAATAGATAAAATGTCTAACACTTACATGAACTAGGTGTCACGCAGTGTCTGATTAAAGACTATACTGTCATTAAGGCCTCGTCCGGACAGCCAGAGGTGGCGGTGGCAACAGCGGCTCGAGGAAATTGGCTTGTTCTTGATGACATTGGTTAGATCGCTCGTTTCATTTTATGTGTTTAATATAAATTGATTTCACATTTGGGAAATGTTTATATTTAATTACTTGTTTATTAATTTTACTGATGTAAATGTTGATTACGTTTTAAAAATATATTAGAACTGTAGTAAAAAACACAATTATCACTCAATCGCGCTTTCGCCGCTCAATAGGCGCGCGTTGGTCATTGCTCGATGCCCACCACGATGCCCACCGCGCCTTATTCGCCACCGCCACCGCTCCCACGGGCGTCCAGTTCGCATCCCAACAACAAAACAGTTAAAAACAAAACGACATACCCCCTAGCTAAGGTTGTTAGATGGGGAGACTAAAACATCTGGGCAAAATATGAAAACGCCTGGATTTTGAGATAAGAGTCGGGACAAAAAAAATACTAATATGAAATCCACTTTTTATTAATTACATTTAAAAATAATAACAAGTATCTACTTTTTAGCAAATAATAAGATCACATAATAATATTACATTTAAACAGCTAATATATCTACTTATTATGGTTTATATATATATGTTTTTTTTTTCGGAATTCTGGGCGTCATACGAAATGTTCGGAAAATCTAGACGAATTCCGACCATCTGGCAACCCTACCATTAGCAGACCTTAGAAACAATTTTATTTTTTAAATAGGTTTGAAGTACATGCAGAATTTTATATAAAAGATTATGCTCCGTTTAACCGGTTATTAAAAGGGTTCGCTAGAAATAAGAGTTGAATCAATAACAGGTTTAAATATTACTCTAGGCCTCAGTAACTTCAGCGCGTTTTTAAGTGCGTATATTCATATCCTTAGTATCCGTACTCTACATAGGTAAATGGCAATATAATGACAATGACATGACAACCCTTCCGATTTAATTTGCACTTGCCTAACTACAAAATTGTACTCTATTGTGTTATTATAATCGAAGATTATAATATAAGCAAAAATACTAGATGAGAATGAGGTATACGTGTAATATTTTAGTGTAGGGTGCAAAATCAGAAAACGTTTTGGAAGGTGCAAAGTCAACGATCGATCTTCAAGCACTTCAGAACAAAAAAGCTGAAACTCAAATCTGGCGGCATTAAATGCGACGATACTACAAAATTTTTTTTTTCCAAAATACAACACCTCTTTACCCAGATTAGCACTAGTAGAAAGAATTTTCTCTTTTGGGGGTATGATTTTACGTCCGAACAGGAGGAAGATTCTGTTTTTTTTTTTAAGTGTAAGTGTAATTCCTACCTTGTTTATTAAGATTCCCTCACAGGTTGGTTCCCAATTACGTCAAAGCACATACCAATGTTTGGCGTGTAATTGTTTAAAAACTCAAATAATGTTACTCCGATGTTGGATCGCTTGTATTCCGGATTCTGATATCGCGATATACCGAGATGCTAGCGCTATGTCATCATACTAGACAAAACAATTTCGTTTTAGTTTTAAAAAAGAATTGTTTAAAAAAGGCATCTACGTCTTAAAACTATCGTGAAACGTTATTTTAAGATATAATTACATTATATGGGGTGGATGAGTTAAATATACTGAACAACTTCTACTATGGGAGACTTCTATATGGAGACTGAATTAACGAAAAAATAATCAGCTGTGACAGATATATTTGACGAAGTCCTCGTATATACATAATAATATTACAGCTTACATTACATGCTTTTAGTTGACTACAATCTTAGCTCAAACAAGACATGGCTTTTTTCATACAACTTTCACGGCAAACTTAAAATTGGCCTTGGCAACACTGACACGGCAGAAAGAAAGAAATTCAGTCTGTGATTGTATGGTGACGTCAGAATTGATTTGATTGACTGTTCCGGTATTTTCTACAGTTTTGGAATTTGTAGCTTGTGTTCGTCGCGTGTTACAGCGTTAGTTAATTTACTCGTCTTCTAAACATGTAAGTTTTCGTTTGTTATTATTATTATTAATTATTTACATTACAATTGCGAATTGCAAACGCACTCTTGGTTTAGTAACGACCTTGAAAGTCATTGGTACCATTGATTTTTCCTGATAAACCTTGGCATCTTATTTTATTTTAATACACAATAATTGCAATGATGCATGGTTTATTTACCTACTTATTGGCAAATATTTATGGTATCGTTTCAGCATGTCTGTATGTATGAAGATTAAGTTCATTGAAACTAGGTTGGTCTCAATGAAATAGTACTTCGGTTTGTGTGCTAATGGTACCCATTAACGGCAAAGGAACTCCTCCATTATGTAAATGAAAGTATTTGTATAATTTACCCACCATTCTGTTACTAAGTATAACCCCTAAATCATGAAGTTTTAGAGCACACTGAGGTCATTGACCTCGCAATTTGCCTCATTTTTAACAGTAGATACATAATGAATTAATTTCCGTGACAAAACTAGAAAATAAACCTATTTAAAAAGTGTTAACTTGAAGTACTTTTATTTAAATTCTTGAGGATATGTGCTCTAAATTTAATAATCAGTGTATTCAAATTAATTTTATATTAAGGATGATATTACTAACTTTACTCTATTAACTACTTAAAACTTTAATTTTATTGGCATTGAATTGAATCAAAACATTCAATCCTATTGGGGCTGCTACCAAAGTGCATAGATCTGAATCCTTCAGAGCAACATTTTATTTGTTATTTAACTCTTCATGCACAAATGTGCAACAATAGACTTGATGCGTGAGCCATTCTCTACCAGTTAACCTTGGGGTGATGTTGAGATAAGTAAGTGTTAACGTTTGCCACCAAAAACAATATAAAACATTCACAAAGTGTGCTAAATGTATGTGAAACAGTAAGCCCCACGGTTCTGCTAAGCATGTCTTGGGAAATCTATGAAAATATTTCGACGCTGGAAAGCAAACACGTAGTAACTCTCAAAACCAAAATGGATATTTAGAGTGGAAAATCTTTATATTTTTCCAAAAAAAAATGTCTTATTTCGGTGTATATTGACTAAGGAACACTTTATTTGTTACAATGGACATTTATAGAGATTTTTTATCGAAAGAAATATAAGTTTTTTTGCACTGAAGAACAATTTGGGTTTTGCGGGTTATTGCAATATTAATAAGGATGATGGTTATAAAAA
Source organism: Diatraea saccharalis (assembly GCA_918026875.4). Lineage (NCBI taxonomy): Eukaryota > Metazoa > Arthropoda > Insecta > Lepidoptera > Crambidae > Diatraea > Diatraea saccharalis. The sequence continues at coordinate 10,812,844 of OU893351.1, forward strand.
AATAAATTATATTTGGTCTGTTAGTCAGATATTTTATTTGCTTCAATTTACAAGAAACCGCTTAGATAATATGCATTGAAGATGAGACTGAGGATTGCTATGTCACAAGCACACCCTCACTGCTCATCTTTGTATACATTGTAGAAAATTTACAAAGATGCAACAATTCAACTCAATGTATTGCCATAATTTATTGATAATACAATAAATAAGTATTTTGCATTCTTCAATAATTTTCAGTAAATAAGTATTTCGCATTCTTCAATAATTTTCCTAATGAACAACTTGATTAGTCATCAATCTTATTGGAATTGAAATAAAGTTAAATTTTTTGAGGGCTCAACATTAATATTTTCTGAAAATGTTCCATCACCAAAAAAGTTTCATAACCATAAGTACAGAATATATTATTGTGGTTTGGCAAACTTATTGAATAAAATATATGCATCCTCATTAGGCTATAAATCATAAATAAATAAATACCATTATTTAGCTTGAATTTTATTGAAGTTCAAGTGCATTTAGTTAAATCTAATGCCAATGAAATCAAAGCCAATATGCAGTTCACCTGAATGTCTAGATGTTGCAGTGGTGTAAATAAATCATTCATGAATTTTTAACTGGCTCTTAACTAACAGATTAGAAGTCTTGTACAACGGGACCACTGCCCATTGAGAGAGTTTCTAGCTTAACTGTTAACTACTTTTATATGCTTATGTTTCTGCTGGGTTCATTGTAATCTGATCATACCTTGGATGTTTAGAGTAATATCTAGAAACAAGTGTGTCCACAAAAGTTATAAATATGCTAGTCAACCTACTTCTGATTAATTTTTATCCCCACGGAAATTGTTTATAAGGGCAAGGGATCATAAATATGCAAGGTTGAATGTCATTATATTGTTCATTGTTACTCGGTTACGCGACCGCTGCTAATAACGCGATGCGACATATCGTTATTTGCACTGACCCTTAAACATGTTTTAGGACACCGCCACCTTCACATGTTAATGCACTATACTTCTTTTTCGCTGTGATTTTATTTTTCCTTTTTGTAACCATCCCTTGTTATTCTGTACCGTCGATTCCAGTTTTTGCTGTGGTTTGCCTCTCCCTTGGTTTCGGTTTGATGCTTCCAAGCCCCTTAATCTTTCATCCCTCATCTTCCTACCTTTTCCGTTATCTTTCTTTGGAAAATACTTAAAATAAGACGAGAAGCGAAAGTGTTACTTGTCAGAATATAGACGACTTTTATTATCCAATTGAGCTAGTCAAGAGCTTAGGGAGACTTTCGAATTTCCAAAGCACAATGTTGTTTTCATTAATAGTGAGTACATTACTATAAATATTCAGGCAATCTACCAAAGCAGTCGAACGAAAAATTTGTCTACGTTTTGTGTAGAGACAAAAGCTTTCGCTGACAGCGAACTGTTTGTTGGACAATTCTGTAGCGTAATTAAGTCAGCGTAATTATGGAAAGTCAATAGCGCTTCAACTACAACCCTTTATGACACAGTTTTTGTTCAAAATAATTCTGTTGAGATGGCATTATTATTTAAAAATTAGCAGAACTGAAGCCCTGTTCCACGTCATTGATGACGTCATTATTCCACAAAGCTACGAAGTAAATAGTTGCGTTATTACTATGCGCTTAGAAGTGATCTTTGCCATGAGTCGTGGTGACGAGCAAAAACTGTTGCTACATTTTTACACAATATTAAATAGATAAAAACGATATTCTCACAATCATGATTCAGATATCTCTTCTCTGATGTCATCGTTGGGCGCCATTATGGAAAGCGCGCCAATTATGATTAAGCACTCTAGGGTTGACAACGGAACTTTAATTTGTTAATGTTATAGTTAATTAATATATGACTTTTTGCTATACTGCGTGACTGGATGCAATTTAGTAAGTAAATCAATATCCGAATGCAGTTGAAGAAATTATGATATGTAGATTTTCTAGTAGGGTCTGTTTTTTTTTATTGTTAGTATTTTATTTATGTTTTGTATATTTTTATAACTTTAATAGAGTTCTATTAAGTTCTTAACGCCTATAATATCTATATATTTTCAGTGACATATTCGAAAAATAACGATTTACCTGAAATGTTGTTCGCAACCCTAGCTCACTCAAGCCTTGCAAGCAAGGTTCTCTTCGAGCCAGTCTGTAGACCGCCGCCGTTGCCTTAACTCGTTTTATAGAGAGGCTAACGTTTATTCTGTGATATTATTAGTTTTTAATTCTGGTGAGTGCCAATCTTTTTTGTTGCGTTTGAATTAAGAACCTTGTTTTTTTTATACTGGCCACTTGGAACACTTCGGGTGCTGTTATCCTCTCCGATCAAAATTCATTTCGTAACCACGGTATTTTCCAAGTATTGATTACTGCAAAAGCGTATTTTTTACAAACACTTGATGTCATTTATTTTATCGTGACTCTGAATGACTTATGTTTTGGTTCTTCAGTCTTAGCGTTTAAGAGTCATTGTTTGTACAGTTTTATGCGATAGTTGTGGGCATGTATCCATTTAATCTAACTTATCCTCATACGTGTCCAAACAGGTGATGATAGACCTATTACATACTACATACATACTATGATTGACATTACCATTGTTTGTGTGTTCCCAATGATTATTATATACATACGTTGTGTACCTCTTTTTAAACAAACTAGACTTCAAGGTCGTCCAAAAACAATCATGCGTATTGAGCAGGGTTACCATCCGTCCAGGTATACGCGGGACTGTCGATATTTTTTATCACTCCACTGAATACACTAACATGATTTAGGTATTTTGTAATGTTTTATTGAGATTATAATAATAAAATTATTTATCAAAAATACTAATACCTAACCTTTCGGTCAGTCATAGATCGTTTTTTTTTCTTATCTTAATGCGGATTGGAGATCTTAATTGCCTGCTTTTTCTTACTGTGTATATTTCTGTCAAATCAAAATTTATTTTGTACGAGTTTTATAAATTAAAAAATAATACAATAAATTGTTAAAAAATCTTATCTGCCTAAAAGTCATACATAAGTAAAAAAATAATCTAATATTATATTACATTCGTTGTAAATCTCATTGTATTGACTTGTAACAATAATAACACAAATAATGATAATAATTTATCATTGTTTTAACGAAGTGATATTAATGTTAATAATTGTCATTCGTCACTATTATCATCTTGTAAATTATGACTCCAATGTAATTAAAGCTTTATTAACAAGACGATTATGTGACATTATTTGATAATTGTGAATAGCATTGTACAGAGCTTACGCAAGATTGATATTCAGTAATAAAAAAATAAAAATTACATTTTATTCTGCGAACAGGAAAACACTACTTTATTGCTTCATAAACAACATTTTTTTGCACTTTATATATATTAAGCGTCATACAGTATGGATTTATTTTCCGTTGCCATATTTTAAACTAGTTACTTAAGGTTTTGATTTTTAAAAGTTTTGATATTTAAAAATACAAAACAGTTTTTAGAACTTGGGTATTTTTATTTTTAAAATGACAACAGTAATATGCTTTACAGTATTTCGTGAGCGTGTTCAATGAGAATTGACATGCTCTTCATGACCTAATAACTTAATAATATAAGAGTAGTTGTAATACCTAAATGTCACATAACAAGTTTTACCTTTAAAAGTATCATTGGTTCAGATATTCCATAGTAGGGCGTCAGCTACACATCTTGGAATCTGAGGAATGTATGTAATATTTTATTAAAACCTGTAATTCGACGTTGCGAATGTGTCATAATTTGTATAAAAAGAACATTATCATGTTCTTAAATCCATACCTACTCTTACTAATATTATAAACGCGAAATAAGTCTGTGTGTATGTGTTAACTACTGAATCGTTTTTAATGAAAACAGACATAGTGGACTTTGAGAAAGCCATAGGAGTTTTTATCATGAATAATAACTTTAATGGTGGCAATAATAACCTAATTTACGCGGGCGAAGCGGCGCGTGAAAAGCTAGTAGAACATAATATTATTAAATGTATGTATTTAACAAATTATATATTGGTGTGATGACAACCGAGGTCAAGGAAACTTCAAATTCCGACAATAGGTATAATCTAATACCATTAACGCGTCGATACATAGACATGCATTTATTGATTGTTGTAAATACGTATAAATATGTTTAACGCATTAATTAATCGTAATTGAATCGTTTGACAATATTACCTAAATAAATGTTTAAAAGTTTATTATTAATAACAAAATAAACAGATACGTTACTATAATTTATATGTCGAATTAACACAATCGATTTTCATTTTTTTCCTCAATGAATTAAAGTTTAACATTTGACATTTTGTATAATCTGTACCTTAAATATATTTCGGTTTGGAATTTTAAGTTACATATAACTCATTTCAGTAGATGAAAGTGATATCTTGTAAAGTGAATTACCAAGCAACAAATATAAAGTAATGTTATTCAGTGAAACATTATGGCTTATGAAGTTGTAAACAGGAAAAGCAGGCAAGCAATAATCTCTGTGAAACCGGTCACTTCACCATATTCCTACATACATATTTCGTGTGTCAGCCTGAAAGCTCATTGTTTCTATAACTCGTACGAATCAACATGACACTGAAAACTTATTATTCTTAACATCGAATGAAAACTGGAATCATTCTTATAATTTTGTTTAAATTGTTATTTTAAATTTATTTCGAAAATCTACTCACATCGATGACACACGAATGCGTTATCTGCTGATACCGAATAATCGTCGAATGAGTCGTTCGAGAATTTGTTATTTTCACTTTATCGAGTCATTCCTATAAGACAATCCCAAGGCAGTCCAGATTGTTGGCAACCCTATTCAGGGTTAATATATACTTTTTTCTCAAGGCCGGATCATTCGTCATAGCCATACCCTTAATCCTAATAGAGTTATGACCTCACGTTTTATGGTATACCGAGTTGATTGCCCACGTGGAACTCCATATACTGTACAAATCATGATCAATGACTCAAATATACTGGTAAATATCTCCTTTGCTGGAATGCGCTATTTTGAGCAGGAATTCATAGCCAAATGCGCATTGGTCTGCTGTCCGGTGTCTGTGACCACAAACTTTCTTGAGGTCAGAATCGCACCTGCTTTTTCATGATGATTCGGAAGCTATTGAGGACGTATGTTCTCATTAATAAATTGTAAAATTTACAGATTCCTGTTAAGCTAGATACTTTCATAACTTCCAGAAACTCGTCTGATTATGCAAAACTGATATGGAGCTTGATACTGATGATAGCCTAAGCCAATTCCAGGATGTTAATTATTAGTATAAAGCGTAATATGTGATTAATCATTTTGTTCACAGCAATACAATGGCAATCCACATTAAAGACGCCGAGGATCTGAAGAACAGGCTGACCGAAGCCGGCGAAAAGCTGGTGGTGATCGACTTCATGGCGACCTGGTGCGGACCATGCAAGATGATTGGACCCAAACTAGAGGAGATGGCTGGAGAGATGGCGGACTCTATCGTCGTACTCAAGGTATATAAAATTCAGCGCTATCAACTACTTGCACTTCGACTAGTATTACCATGAAAAATTGAAAAGATCTGGGATAACACTCCTTTCGCAAATCCTGACATTAAAAAATAAATGGATATTTTATTTGTACAATTAAGATAAAATTAAAGTTGATTTTTTTAACTCTACATTCTAGATATAGATTGCATTTACGATAGACATAGACTTATCTCGGGTGTTTATTTTTGAGACGTTCGTTTTTGACTGGACTATTGAAGTGAGCGTTACCCTGAACTGCGGCTACTAACCCTAGAATGATCTGCCAGTAGACCAACATGTGTTAATCTAGGATTGGCATAGGCGTTTTCTATTCTAATTGTATCTAGAGACATATTCCGTATAAGGCCTGGCCTCCAGCTATAAGTGCTGCAAGAAGAGTATTTAACCCTGAGATAATTGGCGAAATATTTTGTTACTGACAATTGATCTGTCGGCCTTACACATCATACAAGATGGATCAGTTACGAGGCATACAATCATATAGTTTTATTTCGTAATAAGAGGACACATGTGTTAATGAAAGGCTAGAGACAGAGTATGGGAAACGCAAAATTCGAAATGTCGTTCGAAAGAGTTTCTCTTACATTTACAACAAGATCTTCATTTAAAATTCTTTTAATGTATTAAATATACAATTTATATAAATTACAAATATTTATTCTATTATAATTTAGAACGGTGTATAGCCCACACTGACACTTATCTATGTATACTATAGGAGCTATTGATTTATGTGGTGTTGGGAATACGTTTGAAACTTATTTATTAAAGTTCCGACATTTAAAATTATCAGACGGTGTAATAATGTCAACGTTATAACCTATTTAATAAAACGAGTGTATTTTGATAACATATCTCTTTTTCCATGTCTTGTACGATAACGTTATGATTCCATCTATTTGTCTACCGATTACGCATTCGGAGCTTAAGAGGGCGCGTATACCCAACATTAACTTTCAACTGCTTTTGTATAAAGGAATTACGTCCAAATAAACTGTAATTAAAAATGAGGCAACTATATCATATTTCTAAGGGTTCTGTCATAGCTGAAACGGGAATTTATAAAATTCGCTCCATATAAAAAAAAAACACAAGGTTACCCCTAAAATTCAAATGTTTTTCTAATTTTTGTGGTAATTATACTTAGTATTATAAGGAAACTTAACGAATGTGCAATTCACTTTGTAGCAGAAGGAGTTACGGGCTATAATCGTAATTAATAAAAAATATATACTTATATCCTTGATTTCATGGTTTCTCTTTAGTCTTTACTCCCAGACTCAATACGTCTTATTATGAAGCGAGGACTTACTTAAGAGCCACGTTTAAACCATTTCCGACCACAATAAGTCAGTAGGTCTCAGTTTGACATTTTCTCTTCTGTCATTAACAATCTTTAGGCGGCCTTTAGTCCTCTTATCAAATAAGTTTTTAAGATATTCAATTAATTCCTACGCTACTGGTTATGGTTTTGCATACATACAACCATTTGTTATCAACCTCCTAAAGTAAACATTATTTTAAAAAAATATATATGAATTACAGTTTTATCGAAATATGATATGGAATACTTCGTGTCATTTTTTTTATACCTAACTTCTACCGATAACAGTATCCATGTGGTTCATTTATATTTTTGAATTGTTTAACCGACGAACATCAGAACCTATGAAGTTTGTACAATCAACAGTACGTCAGGCTTACTGTTAAACCCCCACTTGATTTTAATCTTAATATATTGTATGGTCGATGTCACAATCCATTGCAGTTTCACGTAGGTATTATGATAACATGTACACGAGAAAAATTTTCTCTCAATTCTTCCTTTTTTAGGGTTCCGTATCGGAAGGGTGAAAACGGGACCCTATTTCTAAGATTCCGCTAACCATCCATCTGTCTGTCACCAGGCTGTATGTCATAAACCGTGATAAAAAGATAATTGTAATTTTCACGTATGCGTTAAGAAAGCGACGAAATTATGAAACGTGAGAAAAGAAATATTTTCAAAACTATTGTTGACTCGTTAGTGTCTTACCCACAGTCTGAATGGGTGATAGAATTTAATTAAATTAAATTATTATATTTAATCAGTTTTTGCATTATACTGAAAAATATTCGCTTTCTTAAAACAATGCTTAAAAAATCCTCAAAAGTGTTTTTTTTTTTAAACATTTTTCATTAAGAAATATTTAACGTTATAATCCTTGACATTGTGCTGTTACTTCTTTACTCATTCGCGCCATAGCGTTAGTTTTTCCTACAAAGCTGATTAGCAACCGCATTCCATTGTGGTTAGACCTAATAATACATTGCTCTATGCGGTGGTGACATGACACGGCATTCAGCGCTGCTATAACTAAATTATGACGTCATAAACTTTTAGTCAACTAGATTCATTAAGTAATTAAATACTGATATTGGAAGTTGTTTGTTGATTATTTTATTAACGCCGGTTTCAAAGTGTAAAAACTACTTAAGTTCGATTCCCGGTCGGGACAATGTAAAAAAAAAGTATAAGTGTAAGTGCGTCGAGCACGAAACGTTACGTGCCATTAAAATAAATAATAAAAAAACGGAAAAGCAATAATTGTAGTATTTATTTTATTTGTTGTAATATACGAAGGTTGGTTTGAAAAGTTCTTGGCCCGACCAAGAAAACAAAGAAAATAAAAATGATAAGCATTTTTTATTTTTCTTAATATTCTGCCCGAGTCTCAATACAATGGCACTTGACATACGATTAAATAAAAAATCGAACTGTCGAATGACAATAAATTAGTTTACATACTAACCTCAAATCTCAGGCCGAGAACTTTTCAAACCGCATCTGTGAAAATTTCAACTTTCAAGCTATCATGGTTCATGAGATATAGCTTATGTCAGGCAGACCGACAGACGAATAGTGGAGTCTCAGTAACAGGGACCCACTTTTCCCTTTGGGTACAGAAACCAAAATTTTTTTTTTTTCTAAATTGTCTCGGTTCTGGGTGTTGTAGTACCTGCGTTGCTTCGAATTTCCATAATACAAGTGCACAGTAGTAGTTATTTAATTTGGGCAGAGTAGTGTATTAAAATTTTGCTAGTTTTTATTTATATGCGACCACCATGAATAATAAAATACCTACTCATTTCAATGATTGATAAACTTACCCAAACATAAAGTATTTATATCCAGTACTCATAAACTAAAGTAGTAATACGTAAAACGGAAATACAAACAATTATCAAATATCATTCTCTATTCACGACAAACCAAGGTCGTATCGTATACTTACTTGGTATAAATTATGCGAGCCTATTAATAAGTTTGTGGTGGAGGTGACCGTCTGGTCATTTTATGTAATTATACTGTGACTAATACTAATATTTTAAAGTTAGTTATAGTCAAAAACTTAGAACTAACACATCAATAGACTGAAAAATAAGTAAACTCTATAATTTTGAAATTCCATTTCCTTTTCCATTCCATTTCCTTTCCATTTCCTTCCATTTCCTCCATTTCCTTTTGTAATCATACCCGTTCCTTATAAGAAAAAATTATAAATTATTGGATTACATTGTAGCAGTTAGAGTTCTACATTTTTAAATTAATCGTTATAGTTTCCGAGTAATTAATTGATTCTTAATGTTCTGTCTCTAACAACCTTATTGCCACACAAAGAGATAGGTCTTTTCGGTCTTTTCAATAATTTGTTATTTCTTCCAGGTGGACGTTGATGAATGCGAGGATATCGCCACCGAATACAACATTAACTCCATGCCGACCTTCGTGTTCGTCAAGAGCAACAAGAAACTAGAGGAGTTCGCCGGCGCCAACGTCGACAAGTTGAGACAGACCATCCTGAAACACAAGTAGGCGCCGAACCAGTTGTACGCGTATGCCCCATCGCTATAGTCATGAAAGAACTTCACAGGAATCTGTGACCATTATGTAATACGTTTAGACTTGAGGCAAGTGTTTTAATAATAAATACTCTTTTTTATGTCATTGTCGTTTAGAAAACAAAAGGGCATTCGGCAGTTTGTCTATGGTTAAATTAGAATTTCGCTTTTGTTTTAGTTGGTGTTTATTGTGATATTAATGTCTTTGTTAAATTTTGTTAATGCCGAAATCAAATCATTGTATAATTTGTATGCAAAATTTCTATGCAAAACTAATATAAAGAAATGTATCTTTGGATCTGAGTCTTAACTATTTCATCAATATTATTTTAAGATAGTTTTGGTTTGAAATGCTGAATGTTCTTTGATAATTCTCATCTGAAGTCATGGATATATAATTGAAAATATATTCTCTATAATTGAGACGTCCTAAATTATGTAAAATATCTTATGATGTAAACTACCTAATAACAAGAGCACAATAAATAAAAAACGTGTCCATTAAAATAAGAAAACTTCAATAGTTGAATATACTTTATCAATATTAAATTTAAAATCGTATAGATCTCGGCTTTCTATTAATGTACATCACAAAATATTTTTTATTAGGATAAAAGCCATTTCATAAACACTTTTCACGTAACAATATTTGTAAAGATTTTTATTACCAATTAGTAGCAGGCTACTGAGCAGAAGTATTATGCATTTATTTTTCAACCAAGAAAAAGGTGGGGTTAACTAAGTATTAATAAGTAGCGATTTATAAACACGTTTTGCCAGTAAAAGTACACATTTTCCTTTAATTACATCAATTGGACAATATTTCCTAACCAACTATGTTTATTTTTTCAATGTAATTCAAGTTTCATGTATTTGTGTATTTTCTTGAATGGCTGTAGAATTTTATAGAAAAAAGAAAGAGATATTTCATATTTTTGTTTTTGACAGGGCTTATGTTAGGAGATATTGGTAATTTCAACAACTTTGCCTTATGGAGATATAGTAAATGCATTATATATTTGTATTATACGAGTGTCTTATTAGTTGTAATGGTACCTCCACGCTTGTTACTTCACTAACACGTTTGGGTAAGCGTACAGCCTATTTCGGTCGTATTAATTCGCGTATTTTTCACTTTTATGTATGTTACAGAGTATCGTTATTCCAATAAATATAATGAAAACGTATTTCGTAGTTTTATTTTTTATATTTCCTATATGTAGTTTTATTCTTTATATTTATTATACATTAGAAAAGTTTTGCTCTGAACTCAATTGGATTTGTTAATATTTAGTGTGTAATTTATCCTTTATTTCATAATATTAAGAGGTTATTGGTCGGCGGCGAAAGCCAAACGTAAATCCTAAGAATGATACGAAACCCATTTCAACGAATTTGCTTCTGAGTGGACCTTATAGATATATGGATATGGCATATCTAGTTGTTTTATTTTTTATTGACCACATTGACAAAGATTTTTATAGCTGCAATCAACAATTATACAGGCCACTTATTATCCATCTATTCCATGATTTACTGCAATAATGTATAAAAAAGTTTATATGGGTTATCACAATATTGACAAAAAAAAAAGCTAGACAATTGCCTAAGTTTCGCTTTCGTCGCGTTTCAGCAAGCTTTGTGGGTAATGTCATTTTTCACTTGAAATTTTCTGTGAAAAAATGCCTTCCTGCTTGTTTAATAAACAATACACAAATTACACATTGAAAACGAGAAAAGCAAACAAGATAGAGTTTCATGCGTAAGAACTGTACTTACTCTTTTTTTTTTATTTTAATAAAAATAATAAAACATTGAACGCGGCCATTTTTTCGTACATCGTGTTCTATGAGGATGCAGCATTTGACACGTAAAGCTATGCAAGTATATTTATCTCGTTCTAACAAGAGTTAGCTGAAAATTCTGATAAGGAGATAACTATTTTTGATTTCTCCGCGCCCATTGTGATTGTATTATATATAACGCTACCACAATAAAGTTCACGCTGTTTTAAAACGCAATAATGTACGGGTATGGCGTCTCTGATAATAAAACTTTAATTTACTGGGTCTACTTTTCATTCCCTAAGGTTGATTGGTAAAAAATATTTTCTTATATTAACTCTACATTTGTAAAGTTCTTTCTCGCAATATTGCTTTTAATAAGTGAAAAACGGAAGTTTGGTAATAAAAAACGAGTTAATACACTTAACATAATTTTATTACTATAATTAAAAAACCAAGCCATCAAGTTTGACTACAATGTCCAAGATCGAGGTAATAAATTGAACAAATTTATCACTAACGATTAGTTTTATCTACATATAAGGCAGCATCTGCTTTCAACATCAGCCATATCTGGAACAAAAAATATATATTATCTACCTAAGTACATACATATGCACGGGCTGTTATCACAACATGTCAAATTACGTTCGATTTGGAACTCTACTATCAATGCATTAAGGTATAGAATCAAGTTGAGAAATCTGGCAGCATTGTATAACGTATATAAATGAAATTAAATATCTGAATAGGTAATGGATTTACATTATCTATTGTGCATAATATAATGCATGATACAAATGTAAAAGTTTTGTAACTTTTGATACTAGAGAATATTCGTTTGGTATTCTACATCTTTTTCACTATTCGTATTCGGCTAAATAAAATCAGTTCGAGTATTTCCATTTCCTTGGCTACACGACACAGCATAGAACAAAAAGGCAAAACTTCTTATGAAGCACCGCCAAAGCAGACATCTTACCCGAGAGTGGGGGCAAGACGGTAGATCTGATTTTTTCTATAAATTCATAGCTATTTTTTAATTAAATTACGTTACCAATCTTCCCGATTAGAATAATAAATTATGACTAAAATATGATTACCAATGATGGTATTTAAAAAAAAAAGTGAATTGTCTTGATTTATTCAGTTTTATACGTTAACCTCCCCGTCGTGTGTTTTGCTTCACCAGCAATAATATCACTGAGCTGTAGTCATTTTGTACTGATGCGACACAATTTATAGGATACTAGCTTTTGCCCGCGACTTCGTCCACGTGGTAAAGTTGCTTCGAGCAGCATTTCTAACGAATATTTATTCATTATGTCGTGTAAAATACCTGAAATAAAGTTTCATCCCTTATTATATCCCCTTAGGGTGGAATTTATCAAAATCCTTTCTTAGGGGATGCCTACGTCATTAGTAGCTTTATGCATGCAAAGTCTTAGCCCGATCGGTTTAAAATTGACGAAGTTTTTCATCCCCTATTTTATCCCTTGGAGTTAAATTTGATCAAAATCCTTTCTTAGCGCATGCCTACGTTATAACATCTATCTGCATGCCAAATTTCAGCCCGATCCGTTCAGTGGTTTAGGCTGTGCGATGATAGATCACTATGTCAGTCAGTCACCTTTGAGTTATTTATTTTTTATTTTATTATTTATATTATTATTTATTTATTATTATTCGTTATATTTAGATTATTTTCCCGCGGTAAAAAGTAGCCTATGTCCTTTCTTGGGTATTAAAATATCTCCATACCTTTCATGCAAATTGGTTCAGTGGTTTGGGCGTGATTAAGTAACAGACAGACAGAGTTACTTTCGCATTTATAATATTAAGTATGGATATACTTAAATGTACTTGTACCGATCATACATTTTTTTTAACTGTAAATTTCCCCCCCTTCCCATACTTGTTTTTTAGTAATTTCTTACCATGTTTGATTCTAATCTCGTCGCTTCTTGTTGTGCGAGTGATGGGTATCATGATGGTCCCGTTTCCTGTTGCGGTCTCCACGCTTGGCCTCGCTCAAGAACCGATCCAGACCGAACGGATCGAAGTCCGCCTCACCACCGCCGCTGCTCGTCTGTTTACTGCTGACGCCTGCACTCTGATTGTATAACAAAAAAAAATCAATATAACCTTTACTTGAATTGCTTTATGTATGTGCACCGTTACATAATAATACTAAGGATATTTATTTAGATTTATGAAGTTCCTCGTTTTGAAATATTAATATCATTCACTTAAAAAAATATTTGGATTTTCGTATAACCTCTCACTGTTTAAACCTTCCCTGAACTATAAAAAAAAAATCAAAACCGGAATCAGTTGAATCGGCTCAGCCGTTCTCGAGTTTTAGCGAGACAAACAAACAGCAATTGGTTTTTATTTATGGAGATGTCGAAAAATTAAAATAATAAAGAGACAATATTTTCCTTTTTTTTTTTTGTATCGAATTGGCTCCAAAATATTTTTTTTTTCGTCTTAAAAATTCGGGAACGTCTGTCATCCGTGGGTGATATAGGTTATAAATTACGCGTGCGAAGTCGCGGGAAAACAGCTAGTCAAAATTAAAAAACCAATATTCTTATTCTTAATATTGTATAACATTGTGAAAGCAATATTGATAAAATATAATTCCAAGCAATATAATATCCTAATCTTTTTAATAACTTCGAGCATTTCTATAATTATGGCACAAATTATGACAAATGCCCGCGTGGCAAGACGAACTCGAGAACGGGAGAGACCCGAGACCGCAAATGAGTTACGGCCAGTTTCTGAATTGAGAAAAGCACAAATATCTACTGAATAACTTAGGTTTTTTACGTTTCATGTGGCAAAAAGTCCTAGTTTAATCAAATTGCTATCAACTGATCATTAAAAAATTAGAAATCAGTAACGAAAGCCTGTTTAATTGACGTTTAAAATGGCTTAAGTACGGTTTGAGACGTGCTCAACTTAAAATTATCAATTCAGAAACCGGGTGTTATCATATCTCAGTCTCGGCCAGTTTCTCGACTAACACGAGTTCTTATTATCCATAATCTCACTCACCGGCTCTTCCCTGGTGGACGGTGCATCCTTCTCAAACTGTACGGGTCCGCTTCGTGTATTTGAACTGCTTGTGCCAGCGAATTCCTTGTCCGCAACGAATCTGAACATATAACGTCAATAAAATATTCTCAATGTAGAGTACATTGAGTTGAACTTCGATTTTATAACATCAAATAAGTAATTATATAGCTCGGTGGCGTAGTGGATAAGCGCCGCGGCCACCGATCGTAGACGTTAAGTAACTTTCTCAAGGGTCGGTCACGGGATGGGTGACCAAAAAATTATTATCTCGAGCTACTCCATGCTTCTGCATTTGCAGTCGTTAATACCCTCCAATCCATATTGGGCCAGCGTGGAGGGTCATGGCCCATCCTCCTTAACCATCCATAAGGAAGGCCCGAGCCCCTGCAGTGGGGACGTAAAAGAGCTGGTGATGATGATGACGAAATAAGTTATTTATTAACGAGGTGGGATTCTTAATTTTTCATACATATTAAGGAGAGTAGTCCAAAGCAACACGCTTGGAATACCAAGTAACCTCACTATAAAGTGAGGACGTCACTAAAGTCAAAGGGTCATTATTTCCCAAACTAGGGTTGCCATTCGTACTCTAAATATTGTACTCTATATCATGTAGGTATACCCTATTATAAGATAGTAGACATTTTTTTTAAATTTTTTATAAATAAACAGACCACAAACATATGAGAAATAATGTAGAAGTAACAGCATGTCTGCGATTAATAGTTTCGGAAATACAGTGCTATGTTTGTGGAATAAAAATTGTGGAAGTCACACCGTGCTACTAGCGAAAAATATATGGGCGTCTAGACAATCTAAGTAATATTTTTATTATTTGAGCGTTTATGTTTATAGCTGTTATCATTAGTCTATGTTTTATGTAAGTAATTTAATGCCATATGTATTTTAACCAATATTCATAATCTTTTTTCCCTACTGTTTTCATGTTTTCAAATTGTAATATATTCCAAATTATTGAAATAAAATCTATTTTGTTTTATTTACAAGTTAAAATTGTTCATATTTATCTAACATATTACAGAAACCTATATTTTACTCGAAGAACACAACCCTATTGATTTTGAACTCTACCCACAATGCAGTAAGGTTTTTAAAATCAAATGGAGAAATTTGACAGATTTGTATAGTCCTACGTGCTGTTGACTGTACCTTCGTGTATTAGCGATGGCGTCTAAGTCACCATAGTTGTCTTTGTCAGCGTTCCTGGAGGGGCGGTATATATGAGAGCCGACGTTGTCCTGATTACGCCACGGCTTATCGTACACGTTGTATGCTTCATCGTCTCCATAACCTAAATTGAATAAAAAAAAAACAGCAAGTCAAAACGGGTGTAGATATTAACCGAATATAAATTTAGGTGTATCAGAATCTGATGGGAAAAGACGAAAAAAAAAACTCGATTTTCATATGCCAATATAATTTGTTACTATTGACAACTGTTAAGTCAGAAAATATTAATTCATGCCCAACGACGTAAATTTTATTGTAGTAGCGTACTACCATAATAACATTAACGCTGTTTTAAAACACTAAAATGTATGAGTATAACGTGTCTAATAAAAAATAAAAAAAGTCTGAATGTCGTTGAGATTCTACTGAGATGCGGTAATTACATAAATTAGCAGAATTTGCCTGAAGCAAAGAGTAAATAATCCCAATGTCTGGTGGTGGATGGTTAACCGTTCGAGTGTTAGGGGCCGTCCATTAATCACGGAAGGGGGGGGGGGGGGGGGGGATTTGCAAAAATCACGAAATATCACAATATATCGCATGTATTTATTTTTCCTCGACGCGCGATTATTAAACCGAAAAGCGACGTAAAAATTAGGATATTTTGTTTTTTTTTTAAATACTCGTGATTTGGATGAAGGAGAGAGGGGGGTAATCTTAAACCTCACCATGTATCACCACCGAAAAGCGACGTATAAATTAGGATTTTTTGTTTGTTTTTTAAATACACGTGATTTGATTGAAGGAAGGAGGAGGTAGTCTTAAACCTCACCATGTATCATCAAGGGGGAGGAGGGGGGTCAAAAAATGTTGTAAAAAACATCACGTGATTAATGGACGGCCTCTTACGAGAAATCCTTGTAAGTAATATCACGGATGAAAGTAAGGATTATAGTAAATATATCATTGAACGTTTCTTAGTAAATCAGTTTAAAAAAGAAATTGCGCTCGTTGCAGAACACTTGATTTTACGCTAATGACAACAAGAATACCAAAAAGGCCCTTACGTGCCCTATCCCTTACCGTAAAGGATAGGTTATTTTATCTATTTATAAAAGTAAACACACATCATGAATGAGTTTGACCAGGCCAGGCCATGTGGTCAAACTCATTAGAAGGTACTGAAACTATGCTAAAAGTTGGTTAGTATATATCCGTTGATATTTATTTATATTGTGTATTTTGTCTATGATGGATAAATTCTAATTCATTTATATTAAAATTAAACTCACCGCTGTCCATTCCCTTCGAGTTATTGAACAGTCTCTGGTCGAACATACTTTCACCGCCCTGACTCTTGGCGGGCAGACCGAGAGCTATCTGTTCAGATATATCGCGTTCTCTGTCTTTCACCAGCTTCGACCTGTAATGTTATTACAATTTACACTAAAGTTATATACCTTGTACCTAAACTGATATGTACTGGTTGCACTCGCAACAAAGACTGACATTTACGTTTATTGAAATGTGACGTCACACAACGACGACAAGACCCAAGACACAGATTATAAAAATCACAACTTAGTTTTGCAAAAATAAATTATGCTTACAATTTATTTTAAAACAAAAAATGCTACATAGTTTTTGTTTAGATAGAAGCTATCTGGCAACATACGACTAATATCATAAATGCGAACGTTTGTGTACGTTTGTTACTCTGATTTTGATGAACTTTGGTATAAGGGTCATTATAAACCTGAATTAACATATAGGCTTCTTTTTATCCCACTAACAGTAAAAAATAAGACTTACAATAATGACTTTTTTCAGCAAATAGAACAACTTCAAACTATAATAAATGAGAAATAATGCTTATCGTAAAAGCGGCTTAATTATTAAAGGAACTGCTAAATATTGAAACAAATATTTTGAAGTTGGCTTAAAAAGGACGAATTTGAAATGCCTGAAAAGAACTTCATAAAAACGATTAGAATCTCGAGAAGGTCCACATTAATATCAACATTTCGATGCAAGTACATAAATAACTCTACCTAATTCCGACCTCTGGTTATCACACAAATAAAAAACGTGTTTTGATGTTAGCAGATAAATTTTGAAAATATTTATTGAACATGCATATAAATGGTAAATAGACATGCATAAGGTTTAGAGACTTTTCTTTCATTTCCTTCTCAAAATTAAAAAAAAATATAATTTTGATGTCTCTTTATGTGTAAAGACCACCATCGAGATACTGGCGGAATAGTGTAAATGCAGTTAGGCCATAAATTCAAAAAGAAACAGAAGATAATGTTTATTGCCTTTGACAGATTTCGCCCACAAACAATTTCATATTAACTCTGCCAAATAATAAGTTTTATTTTCTATTTATTATTTCATTTTTTATATTAGTAAAAATTAATATTCTTAAGTTAATTTTGATTATCATGTAATATATCTCCCAATTTACTGTAAAAAATATGTTTAAACAGAACGGTAGCACACTAATTAATCTTACTGGAAACTGTATTGGTTTTCGATTGACGAGTTGTTCAGTTTTGATCCTATCGAGTTGAAGTTCTATTGTAATGCGCAAAGCATCACCTGAATAACGCGTTGTTTGGCTTGTTTATAGTTACTGACCTCTTGTCTGGAGCAGCCCTAGCCAGATTCCTCTCTCTCTGTCTTTCTTTATGCCTCTCCGCTCGCAGCTTGTCTCTCTCTGCCGCGGTCAAACCAGACTCATCGGGCTCAGCCTGTTCTTGTTCCTCATCCGGAGCTCGTATACCTGAAAGTAAATTAAGTATGCAACTTTTTTAGACATACAAACATAAATAATGTTCACTGGCACAATGATTGGTAAGTTAAGTCTAAGATGCGGAAGTTAAGCAAGTTTCATGAAGGAAGGTTATGGGATGGGTGACCAAAAATGTATCATCCGAGCATCTCCGCACTTCGAAGGGACGCTATGCCGTTGATACCGGCTGCATCTGCAGTCGTTAACACCCACCAATCCGCACTGGGCCTCATGGTGGGTCATTGCCCGATTCTATTTAATTCCAGCTGTGGTAACGTTAATAACCTGGTGTCGTTGATCATGAATATGAAACTCACCCGCCCTGTGATCTCTAGCTCTCTGCGCCAACATTCTTAAATGTTCTTCTTTCTTCTCCTTCTCCCTTTGTGCAAGTCTTCTCTCGAGTTGTGCTCTAGCTTCTACTGCTTCTCTCGCTTTCCTATCGGCTATATAGAGAGCTTCTGCTAATTTGGAGAAGTTCTCATTGATATGAACTTGTTGGAGACCGCGTCCATCAGCAGCCAGACGCTTGTCAAGAGGTATAGTATAACCTGTAAGTGAAATTTGAAATAAATATATGAAATTGCTAACATGTCTCATATTTATGAAGGCTTGTAATATGAGATCAGAAAGCAGTAAGAGAGAAATCAGATTAAGATAACCTTTGAGGTATGGTATAGTCCTCGGAAATTGCTAATGCGTCTGGTAGCCATTTTGATGATTTAATTGCCTTCAAAAATCATTACCGTTAACTCATAAACACTGGTTGACGAGTACACTTATAGATTTGGGTTGTTTTGAGATCAGACATCATTTTTGTTGGTTTCTATTGTTATTGTTTTGTTGTTACTTGTTATAGTTGACTAAAATAGCAACTGCTATTATGATTTCCACAATAACTAAACATAATTTCATTTATAATTAATATACTATCTAATGTCTTTATATCATTATATGTATATCATTTCATTATTACTTTGATTATATTTTGAAAAATTACAAAGTAAATGTTATTTTTTTTATCTTCCATATGCCTCAATATTTACATATAAATTGATTCTTTTCCAAAAATTTATGCAATAAATTTGCCAACTAAAGTTATTAAAATATAATAACAATATTTCGGGGATTATTCATAAATATTTCAATGATTAACAAATAATTTATCTCTTGTCTTTTGTACTATCTGCACTTACTATTTTGGTATGACGTCACACGGATTTTATTAGAAAAAGTTCCAGCGCATTAGCAAATTACTGGACATATAACTTACTACAATAATTATTTGCAATACAAAGGTGGCAAGAATTTGATCACAAGAAATAAAAAATGCTCTGAATAGACTTTTATAGTTTCTTTTTCCTACCCGTTCATCTTAATAGCATTTCATGCTATAAATGAAAATTAATTAGAAATCCCCAAGAAAAGGAACTGATACAGATGTTTCTCCTATTTCGGAATACCGATTTCGGTTTTGCAGGAATCCGTATCTTTTTTCCAATCCCGTGTTGCGGGATCCGCGGGATTTGCGGAACTGGAAGGAAAAGGCACACGACCTCCCGCGAGCATTATCGCTCGGTTACTGACAGCGCACCGATGGACAAAATGACCAAATTAAATAACTGATTTTATTTTTAAAGTAGTAGATTTATTTCAGTTCCTGGTGACAAATAAACGGACTTATTTGATTGATCTCATGCTAATAGAAAAATTATAAGTTAGCCAAAAATTATTTACAGATGACAAAGATTCTAAACTATGGAACACTTCGGGTTAACATAAAACAGCAATAATTACAGGCTAACTCAACAAGCATAAAGAGAAACATACGATATTGATGTTCTGTTGCACAAACAAAAAGCTTAAATCCTATAAAATTACTTTTTCAACTCTGTAGACAAAAGGTACCTCTCAGAACCCTGACCAAAATTAACACAAACACTTTAAATAAATTTTAAGTTACGTTAATTAATTATTTACTTTAATTGCCTTATATAAATTGTAATATTTTTTATATGCAGGATTCTCTAATTACTAAGATACTGCGGGATTGGAAGCCCTACCACAACATCACTAGTACTGACCTTTAGCATTCTTCCAGTGTGACACACATGGGGGCACTTTCCAGTCTCGTTGTTGTTTGACAGAGACCCTTCGTGGAGGCGAGTGTAACACGGGAGCGGGGGGTGAGGGCGCCGCGCGAGGGATCTTCTTATTGATCTGGAACCGAGGGGGCTCCATAGGATCCACCTGGGCCTCCACCATCCTGACACATACAGAATCTTACCTCATCATCATCATCAATCCTTAATTCCCCACACAGGCGCCTTCCTTATGGATGATTAAGAAGGATGGGCCATGACCCTCCACGCGGGCCCAATGCGGATTGGAGAGTATTATCATCGACTGCAAATGCAGTCAGGACCAACGGCTTAACATGCTTTCCGAAGCACGTAGTAGCTCGAGATAGTAATTTTTAGGTCATCCATCCCGTGACCGACACTTGCAAGTTGCTTAACAACAATGATCGCGGGCTGTGGCGCTTACCACTACGCCAAGCTACATTAAGCTAATCTTTTCTGGAAGTAAAGTTCCACAAAATGTAGTTGACCTACCCATAAATAAATTTCAAATTCATGTAAAGAACATACTTATGAGTAAAGGCTATTATAAAATTGATGATTATTTTAAGGATCGCAATGCATGGAATTAAAAGCCTTCGCTTTGTTCTATAAAGACTAATTATATGTTCAACAGAATTTGAAAGTTGTATTTATTATTGTGATAATACATATTATTTTGGTAATGACATGATTTATGTAAATGTCATTACTTATGATAAAAAGTTGGTAAGTTTCTTTCGCTTGTTCTTCTTGTCAGCTAAAAGACGTCCTGAACAAGTGGTAGGGGAAAAAATTTTTTTGGACGATTCCAAAGTACTTTTAATAAGCCTACTTGAATAAAGATATTTTCATTTCATTTCACTTAAATAAATAAATTAGATATTACTCATACAAATTAACATGACACATGAATGCCTATTCTGTATCCCCAAAACGAAATTTGGTCCATTTTCGAGATTCTTATAAGACTGTAAGGAATTGCATTTTTCGATAATAGGGATGACATTGGGTAAAATAAAAAGAAATTCTATTTAGTCCATCAGTCAGACAATAGAAAAATTTAAGATATATACATTTTTTTTGCATCAAGTTGACAAGAAAGGGCTTAGATAATAGGCAACAAAGTTGAGGAGTGGGAGCTCAATATGTCACAGCTATGTAGAAAATGTACACATGTCATTTAATGAATCTACCTGACGAACACACAAAGAAAAACTTAGTCATAACTAAATATGAGCTGAGGCTGCTTCTAATGCACAGATAATCTTCATGGTTATGATTTTTACATAAATTAACACAATTATTCGAAATTATCCTAATTTTCATTTGAGCACAAACAGAATAGGCTCGCAAGTGACGATCCATTTACATGTATTAATTCGTACGAGTTATTAGTACTTTTAGATATGACTAATTGTTTGATTAAGCTTTACCTGATTACTCTTTGTTTGGCACCCGAGTTGAAAGAACCACCTTGTTGTGCCGGAGTGTATCTGATGTATTGAGCGGGCGCCTATAAACATTCATGCACTATCAACGACATTATAGAAACACTGAACCTTGCAAGGTTCTGATAATTTCATTTATTTAAAATAATCTCACCTACCCTGAAATAGACCTGGCTTAATGATATAGATAGATAAATAACAATAATAACACAGAGTCTAAGTATTCATAAAGGCTTTAGACTGCGATTATGATATTGGTTATATCTATTTGAGTAGATATAACCAATATCGTTTTTGTTTCATGCCAACATAGACCCCCATTGAATCCCTCATGGACCCCCAGGGATACATCAAATTCCATATCAATAGACAAAAATTTGACAAAGATTGACGGTTGACAAAGATTCTAAACTATGGACCACTTTGGGAATCGCTGATTTAGATTAATGTGCCTTTAAATGGTCCATTTAATGACAAAAAGGATCACTGCTGTAAAGTGAAAAACTTGATAAAGCAGTGGTTAAGTTCAATATGTAATACTGACAATTATACAACATTAACAAAATTAAACATTTGACAAAAATACCTTACTAAGCATGTATTATGTTGGGCTCAATTACATTTCTAACAATAACACCCATCAGTACCCTCTTGGCCCATGGATATGATCTGTTCTCTCTATATGTCAATACAAAGTTAAATTATAACTTGAAAATACAACTCACAGCTTTTGGTGCAGCTTTTACTGGCATAGCAGCTGATATTTTAGCATTTGTCAGTTTCTCTAATGCCAACTTGGTCTTCTCTGTGATATCCTGAATTTCATCCTCATCTGGTTTCTGTAGTGATGGATCATCTTCAGCCAATACTTCAGATGGAAGTAGATCAGTGAGCTTGGAGTAAATTATCTATAAAAGTAAAAGTTTATTGAAGAAAAGAAGATACTCATTTCAACACTATCAAGTAACATATTTTATAACTGTTATCTAGTTATAATAGCTTTAATATATTAGATTCAAATATGTACTAAATCATAGAAAAAAATATTTAATATTGGCATACCTTATCAGCACTGTGTCCTTGTCTTGCTATTGCAGAATACTTTACACGTCCTGCCTCGTCAAGTTGTACTGCAAGTGCATTTGAGGTACTCTCTTTGCCTCGAGCTCCCATTCCCAAGGGATACTGTGCAACATGGATCTCGGGAAAGGCTCCCCCATCTTAAAATTAAATTGACCATCATTAACATTAGCCTATTAATGTCCCCATAATTCATTAACTTGTGATTTTGAAACTTTCGATAGTACTGGTTTTGTTAGTAGTTTACAAGGTCAAATAATGATACAAGTGTTCGGATTTTTAATATATGTCATTAACACATTTTAGATTCTACAAAATAATAACTTAATTGATAAATAAACAGTTTTTACCTCCAAAATCCTCTTCTGCTCTTGGCACCCATCCTTTCCTCTGACCATAAGGTGGTACGCTACTTTGTGAAACTACTAATGCACTGCCAACACGTTTAGCTTTTATCTCATCATCACGATCCCATACCTGCTGTGTAGGAGCAGGTAATAAGCTGAAATATAAACACTTCTAAATAAACGTACACAGGCATATAAAATAAAAATAACACAAAGACGTGACAAGTCGTTCAATAAATTAACAATGTCACATACAGAAACTTATACTAATATTAAATTGTATTTATGAAACAACTATTGTTGTTGGATACTGAGCTATACACAAACGAAGTCTTACATAAAAATAATCACAAATAATTTGAGAAATAAACACACCTCGATAACGAAGCCATTTTGATAGACTGACTGATGATTTCTGAACGAAAACAGTCAGTCTGAATATTTTCGTTCAGAAAAAAATAAGGTTGCCACACTGCATGCACTCAACGCAGGTTTGTAAATACCTAAAATAAAATGTATCGAAAAAAGAAATATAATATTAGCATACTCTAAGCGTATTCGTGATATATTTCAGGCTCTTTATTTCTTTGTTTTTGCTCTTTGTTTGGCTTAGTAAAAACAATAGTTGTCTTAAAAATATTTCCCTGCTTATGTTATGTATAACCTTTCTTGGGACATTTGCAATGAATAGATAATGTACATGCATTACATACATACATTCTTGGGACATTTGCAAATGTATGTATATTTGGCTATTCATTGCAAATGTCCCAAGAAAGGTTATACATAACATAAGCAGGGAAATATTTTTAAGACAACTACTGTTTTTACTAAATATAAAAACATTAATTCATTAGTGCTATATAATAAATAATGAATTAATTTAAAAGCTATAATTCATAAAATATAGCTTGATCTCCGAGACAGGTGTAAAACTAAAATAAAACTAACGAAGTAACTTTGAACAAGCGTCATGTTTACAATGTCATTTTGTATCACTTATATTTTTATTCTGCAATACATTATAAATATAAAAATTCACCTAAAACGTATTTCGTAGGTTATAAAACAACTTTTTTAAATGACGTCACGCGGGTGTTATTTAGACAAAGTTCCAATGCGTTAATAATTTACGGGACTTATATGACAATATTTTCTTTGTATACATTAAAAAGAAATTTTACTTCTTCAATAATATTGTTTATCTAATTGTAAATGAACCTCCTATATGAATGAACGTTTTAAACCTAGATTCATTATTCTCTTATATCCTCATAGTCCGATTGTAAATAAACAAATAATCAAAAATCATATGGTTCAGTATTTTAACTACTGCTGCTATTAGTATAGTACACAATAGTAACTATAGTACATAATGACCTCGTAAAACATTTTGTTACAATAAATATGTTATTATTATTTATTTTAGATACTTCTAGGCTCTTCAGGCAATTCGATCTCGATGAGTGATATCGCACGCCCAAATGTAATGTGTGGAGAACCGCAAGATTTTGTTAACTCACATTGCAATAACGGCCACAGGGGTTCACAATATGTCAATATCGGTCAAAAATCTCCTAAACATCGAATTGAAAACTCATAGAGGTCTCGACTGGCTCGATCTACTTTGGCGCGATATCAGTTGCACAATCTCAAATGCACGGTTACTAATATTACCAAATATGGCAATATCCCTCCTGTAAAAACAAGTGAAAAGCTCAATGGTGTAGATCGTTGTCAATTTTTTTGGAACTATTTATAGTTATAGTTAGGAATGCTGGGTGGATTGGTTTCATCATTAATTATGAGAATGTTTTAGTATGGCGAATCCTCAATGGGACTTTTACGCGGGTCCAGTGTGGAATGTTGGTTGGTTGGTTGATTCATCAATTGAGAAAAAATATACACCACCAAATCGCATTGGGACCTACACGTGGGCCCAGTAACGAATGCCAGGTGGATTGGATCAATGTTGAAATAGTTAGCGTGTTTGATCTGCGAATTGGATGAGTGACCAATTTTATTTACATGTTACTAAACTAAGAAAAATAAAGCAAAAACTTGCCACAACCCTCTCCGTCCCGCAACAACCTGCCTCATCCTGCAACGCCTGTCCCGCAATCTTTTCGGACAAACATAAACGCAACACTTTTCACCATTTTAACTGTTGGAATGTATAAAAATCTATTTAATTAAAAATTCAATAAAATAATACCGCCATGACATTTAAAAGGGATAACTATAGAAAATAAGTTAACTAATAACCTTGATAATATTTAGTATTATCTTTTTGTAATAATTTAATATTAGCGAAATTAATGTGATTATATAATTATTACAAATTTTCAAATAGTAACCATTAAAATAAAAATATTTCCACTAATGTTATTTTAGTTTAAATTGTTAATAAATTATATTTTTTATAATGGCAAGATGAAAGAACGAGACACATAACCTTTGTTATGACTATCTCTCTCGGCCGGATTAGCCTCTGTACTATAATAATAAGAGTAATGAAAAGTATACTGTAAATTGTAGTGATAAGGTTTATTTTTGCAATTACAAATCTTCGGAGTAATAAGTCCTGTTATAAGAATTAAGTCCTTGCTTGGAAATTGCCTGTTTTTACCCAGGATCACACTTTGTAGTAAGGTTGCGAAATTAGAACATATGCAGCCTAAAATTTGAAAAATTTATATACATAGAAATACAGTTACACTCGAATAATCAAATGTGTAGTTTAATTAATTATAAGTTAAAGAAAAATATTTGACACGAATAATTAAGGCAATTTTCTTTCACCAAAATGTAATCGAGAATGTAAAATCTGTCAGATTCGTATATAAATGAAGTAGGTTGCGAACGTCCCCCTTTTATAACCTCAAAAATGCGCGAGAAGAATCACTGTCTGATGGTAAAGTGAACTTATTTTAATAATTTTTTGGTGTCAAAGTGAACAAATATCCACAATGCCGTCGAAAAAAAGAAAATACAATGCAAGATTCCCAGCAGTAAGTACAATAACAACTCTATTATTGTCTTGATATTGAAAAATAATCATTGTTTTCATCTACAAATTTAAATTTATTCGTGATATCATGACACTGTTTATTGTAGGGACGAATAAAGAAAATTATGCAGACAGATGAAGAAGTGGGAAAAGTTGCACAAGCTGTACCAATCATAATTTATATCCTTTTCAAATGACATCTGTATTGTGATGATATATTGGGTTCAAACAATATATAATGAATTCGGTTTCTTTATTAGGGATGTGAATAGAGGTGTGAATCTAAATATATAAATAGTATCCTAGATGGCTGAAGGTTATTCTTAATCTATAGTCCTATGGGCATAGAGGCAATTTTTTGTGTAATAAGAAATAGTCAATTGGAATGGTCATACATTACAAGGACTTCATAAGATACTTTCAATACAATCCATTTCATATTAGGAAAATCTTAAAACTCAAATGATAGCATTGCCTTTTAATAATTTATGTACCTTCTAATTCACATATTAACATTGAATTCTTTATTTTCTGTCACTGTAAAAATGTCATAAATATTATACCATCATTCAATATTTGAATACATAAATCTTAACATTTGTTGAAAATTACTTAATAAATTTATACTAATTGATATATTTCCAATTGGTTTTCTAACAAGACACATTCCATTTAGAATATGTATTTTTTGGCTATCATAATAGAATATAACAATTATGTTGATCTTATTCAATATCCTGTGAGAATTCTGGGAAATACTAGTTAAAAATTCTGTTTATAATTGAATGAATTATATTATTTAGCTTGAAGTGAAGGAAGCATTCTACTGTGCCCACTGTGCATATGCCTATGAATGCAATATTATTATGAAGCAGCTTTCTGCCAGCGGCTTTGCCCGCATTGTCTCTAGGGAATTATTTACTTGGATCATGACACTGATATAATTACAACTTTGCTAATGCTAACATTTTAATTCCCTATATATACTTCCACTCCCATTTTCATCCCTTTATTTGTTGTTTTTCAGGATAAAATATAGCTTATGTTCACCGCATTTGATGCAGCTTACCATAGGGGAGTAATTTTTAAAATGGGTCCAGTAGACTCGGAGCGTATATGCTAATAATCACTTTCCTCTTTATAATATAAGTACAGATAAGTGTATTCTATATTGGCAGTCCTTTAATTTAAGTCTGTGGTTGAGGCAAATTGAATAAAAGATAAATTTTCAGGTTTTTGTAATTTTAAGGCAAAATTTGACAACAGTTAAGGCATTCTATTTATTCTAAGATATATTAATGTCAATCTTCAAATGGATAACATTTCAATTATTTTAATGTACAAAAAAATAAGATAACACAAATTAATTCATTAATGAAAATGTAATGTCCCAGCTTAATAGAGGCCTATTAAGCTGTGAGTTTATTCTTTGTTTTGTCTTCACTGTGAATTTATGAGAGACCCTATATACAGTCAACAGCATATCAGTCAGACCCTCGCATACTGTCTTGTGCAAAGATGAGAGTTGATCTTACTTTTACTTATACTATAGGGTTCACAAGAAAAAACTGGACCCTTCCATTATTACCCTCCAGATCAGGACCAATTGAGTTAAAATTTAGTATATATATGTATTAACATTGAACATCATGGCAAACTCCTTGGGGGTACGTACTTTATAGTATTAAAGGCTCCTTTATTTATAAGAATTTCAAATACATTTTATTTATTATTTCAAAAAAATTGTTTCGAAGTTTTCGAATGAATTGGTTCATATTTAAAAATATTTTTTTCTTAGGACCCCGGCATACTTAATTATGTATCATAGTTATAGAAATAACAAGATTAATTAAACTAATCTCAATGTGTAGGAAGGATGGGCTTATGCTGTCAAATAAAAAATGAAGTGGGCATTACTAAACACCTATTACCTCTTTAGCAAAACTAATTTTGCAAATTCTTATCAAATTGAATCTTTTGGTTTATATCTTTATTTTCATGTCAGTTGCACTTACGCACATTATCTGATAGAAAATGAAGAAAAAAATGCCAAAAAACAATACTTTATACCTTTTGGTTATAAATAATAATAAAGGAAATCCGTTTCCGGTTGGTGAATTGACATTAGTTGGTGATGCTGCCAATCAATATTGTTGAATATTGCACACTTTATTTAGGGCTTGTTATATCTTTATGATCTTTAAAAATAAATTGTGAATATGGTAATACTAATAGTTTTGTAAATATTCCTAGTAAGGGCTTCGTGACCAAAGAGTAAAACTAAACGAAAACCGTATTATTAAAATTCTGCTGTCCGTCTGTCTGTCTGTCTATCACCAGACAGACAGACGGACTTATATATATTTAGGGCTTGTTATATCTTTATGATCTTTAAAAATAAATTGTGAATATGGTAATACTAATAGTTTTGTAAATATTCCTAGTAAGGGTTTCGTGACCAAAGAGTAAAACTAAACGAAAACCGTGTTATTAAAATTCTGCTGTCCGTCTGTCTGTCTATCACCAGGGTGTGTCTCATGAAACGTAGCTAGATTAATAATAATATAAGGTTACTAATGCTCTTTAGTTATCGTTTAGTGGATACAGTTTATATATATAAAAATATCTAATAACTAAACATATAAGATGAAAAAATCGTGATACAAAAACATGTGTTAAAACTAAAAATATGTTATGTAAATGTAAAATACCTACATTTTATGTTAGTCGTGAAGTCTTTATGTTCCGATGCGTCATACTAAATCAATAAATGTATCTTATGTCTATGTCACTGGTAACTATTTGATCACACTTCAAAGTTTACGAGGTTATTACTGCTGTTCGGAATTGAAGAAATATTAAATTTCTATAAAATATAATTCGTTCGATTCGCTTCGTTATATATATCGAAATATTGGTATGGAAATTAGTTATTATTTTAGTATTATTTCCTTAACATACACCTAGTTCCGTTCGATATATCTACACAGGTGTTCTTATATGCAGAACTGGTATATAAACAAATTAACCCAATTCTATATTAAAAAAACTCAAGTATGTTTAATTTTAATCTAAATCTTTAGAAGCTTGGCCAAGATGGCAAGCAAAGAACTCGAGATAATTATTGATCATCATTAGGGGTAGACGTCATGCTGGTCGAGCGAGAGCCTGCATCGAAATAATTTTTAGTTATTTTGGAGCGAGAGCTCGCGTTGATGTCACACACATCGCGCGCGACCGTATAAGCCGCAAGAGCCACATAAGCTGGAGCCATATAAACTGGAACCTTATAAGCCACCATCACCACCTTGTCACTTCCAGCTGGTGACCAAATTTTAAATCGAGTTCTTCCATGTTTTTGAAGGGTCGTTAGCCGTCAGTGTCTGCGGCATCAGTCGTCGTAAGCACACCATCAGTTTGTTATGGGTCATTCTCCCTGTTTCTTTCCATGAGGAAGGCCTGTACTTCAGCAGTGGAAATATCAACAGGCTAATGATTTAATCTTTACTAAAACGACTGTTTGCTTACGTTAAGCTTTATTCAGTCCTTATATGAAAAGAGATTAATTATACAAATAACCAGTTGTTTTCCCGCGATTTTGTCCGCGTAAATTATGGCCTATGTGAAAGAATTTTCATGATCGGATCAGTGTATCCGATGATTACCCTCTACAAACAAACAAACAAAGTTAGAAACTTTCCTTCCTTATTTATTAGTGTAGTATTAGTCAAAATCCTTAACTCGAATATGTTACCACCAATACCTCGTACCCTTGAGCTGTTCGTGGAGTCGTTGCTGAGCAAGGCGATGCAAGTGACGATGGCAAGGAATGCGCGGACCCTCAGCCCCTCTCACGTGAAGCAGTGCATCCTTGCAGAGTCGCGATTTGACTTCCTTCGAGATTTGGTGAGTGATATGAAGAACATCTATTTTCATCTTGAGCGTTAAGAACCTAGCGAATACTTACGGTTTTATTTATGAATATTATTTTCTGTTTAATAACTTTCACTTGTTTGCCAAACGAAAAAGAGAAAATCAAATCTAACGGCATTATACCTATTATAGATACGTTTATGAAGAATGATATGGCATTCGACGAGTGCTTTGTTGACTGACGGACTAAATAGTTTTTTTTTTACCCAGACAACATCCCTATCCTAATACATTATATTATTAAAAATTAACTGTTACAAAAATATAATCGTGACCTAATATATGCTTGGCTGGTATGCTTACTGATTCATTCAACACATATATTATATTATGAGTATTATGACTACACGCCCCGGAACTTGTTACAAGATTTACTCACGCCTTTTTTTTATTTCAGGTCAAGAATATTCCAGATGTTTCAGCAGCTGAAGAAAAGGAAACGATGAGTGCAGAAAATTCCCCAAATACGTCGAGGTAAATCAGTTTTGATAATTTTATACTTCGAATTTTCAATGTGGCATTGTTTAGGCAAAAGACTGGCACTGATTCTTCAATAAAACGTTGAATACAGCACAATATACTTATTTATTTTGATGATAATTACATAGTGCGACGTTTTATGATAGACAGAAAAATCAATAAAAATAATTTCACAAGAACCGTTTAATACGAACTTCTTCTATAATCAAATAGCAACTTTAGGCGATTTGCTACTAATAAAACGCAAGGCGCCTCTAGGCGCAAACATCTTGCCTCCCGTTGAAGATACTAAGTTCTTCAACCCGAAGTTTCTTCAACAGCTGGCAGACAACACAGTCGGACTAACGCAAGGCGCCTCTAGGCGCAAACATCTTGCCCCACGTTGAAGATACTAAGTTCTTCAATCCGAAGTTTCTTCAACAGCTGGCAGACGACACAGTGTTGTGAACGTCGGTAGCGCGGGAAATGCCATCTGGTCCAGGAAATAATTGAGCTACTCTTCCCATACGCCAAATCAGTGGTGGATTGTTGTCTTCATGTATCGGCACCATGTGTCCAACATTGCGAGTTACTTTAGATGTCTTCCGCTTTGTTCTCTGTTGTAATTCGGATATATACTCCTTTTGCCATCTTCGCCAAAAGTGCTGGCGTATGCGTTCGTTCGGGGTGAAGAGCGTAGCGATTGAATGATGCCTCCTTCATATTTTCAAGAACAGCTGATAACAAGGCATTTAATGGTCTGCCAATAAAAAAGTGCCCGGGGGATAGTGTAAGGAGATCGTTAGGTGAGGATGACATAGGTCAACTATTTAAAATTGCCTCTACTTGCGCTAACATAGTGCCGAATTCTTCGAACGAAAGATGTATATTTCCCATAACTCTTTTGATATGATATTTCGCGGATTTCACCCCAGCCTCCCAGATTCCACCAAAGTGAAGTGAATAAGCCGAGATAAATCTAAATTTAACTTCCTCTCGAGTCGCAAACTCAGATAGATATTCGTTATTTTGCCTTAAAAATTTCGTCCATTATCAGAATATACCTCCGCAGGCTAACCGTGACGCGCAACAAATCTGCGAAGCGTTATTATATATGTTTCTTTTAACAATTCTGATACTGCTTTTAAATTTACGCATTTAGACCGAAAACAAATAAAAATACATAAATAACACTTATTTAATTTAGCACCTTGACCCTTCCTATTTAGAATTAAAAAAAGGACCAGCGTAGTCAACTCCTACTGAACGAAATGGAAAGCCAACTGAAACGCGATAAGCAGGTAAATCGCCCATTTTAGGCATGACTGTTTGGCCACGAAGACGGCCGCAGATGTTAGAATTTCTAACAACGTTTCTAGCAAGTCTTCTACCATTAACAGGCCATATAGCTTCTTTAAGCGTGGCACTGGCCAGTAATAACTGAGAACCTGCGTGGATTATCCTCATAAGTTCACGCTCAAAAAGTAACCTCATCATATAGTGAGAAGCAACCAAAATAGGGTGCCTCTTTTCGAATTGATAATTTGATGAATCTTTTCGTCCTCCAACTCTAATTAAGGAATGTTCATCTACAAATGGTGACAACGATAGAATTTTAGACTTAAAAATTAAAGTCATTTCATTTAATAGTCTATTATATTCTATGTTAAAACACTCCCAACTTGTTCAAACACTGTTATCACCTTTAATTCAGGCAAATTAACAATTACCCTTTTGTTTATCGAAGTAAGCCACTCAGATTCATCTTTAAGTAAATAAGTAGGACCTGACCACCATAATTGCAAATTAGAAAGCTGGCTGGCATTGATACCACGTGCTATCAGATCAGCAGGGTTACATGAAGTTGGAACGTAGCGCCATGATCAAGGTTTTGTTAATTATAAAACTCCATTCTAATCCATTACATTCTAGACCCATTCTAATCCCTCTAGCCATAGTTTTTGTAGCAGCACTTTAGCTTGAATAATACAAGGACTTAAAAGGCCTAATGGATCAAAAATGAGAGATGAGTGGGAAAGTATGATTCTCTTTGTAATTATATCATCTTCAGATGGACTTTTAATTGGAAAAGTAAAACTGTCCTTTGAAGAATCTCAACCAAGACCGAGCGTGCTCGAAGACTCGCTCAATATTACATTATCCTTAGAATCTAAATGTGAAGTTTCAAACAATGAAGCAGCATTACTTTTAAATTTACGTAAAGGCCACATTTAGTGAATTAATAACTGAATTTAGAATGTACCTTAATTGTGCTTCATCGTCACAACCGGTTATTAAATCATCGACGTAGAAGTCATTTTGTATGATATCTCTAATAAGCTGATCACTACATTCTTCACCAATTTGTTTAAGACATCTGGTGTAAGTAGCTAGCACTTGCGGTTCCGTAAGTGATAATATTGATTTGAAAAATTTTGATTGGATAGATCAAAATTCGATAGACAGAGTTCGTTTACCCTCCATAGGATCATTGTAAGTTTCTATCCTCTTCACTGACGTTTACCTGACAATACATTTTTGCGATGTCACCAGTCAAGAGAAATCTATATTGACGTGCTCTAATTAATATAGATAACAAAGATTGTTGTACATTAGGGCTCACCATCAGAATATCATTTTAAGACTATCCTGAGGTGAAGGGAGCCTAGTCATCGAATACCACACAAATTTTAGTTACTCGCTTTCTTGTTTAAAGACATCGTGATGGCATAAAAAATAGGATGAATTTGGAATACATGTTATTGATTCAGATATATGATTTAAATCTTGATATTCTTGCATGTAACT
Organism: Diatraea saccharalis; assembly: GCA_918026875.4. Taxonomy (NCBI): domain Eukaryota; kingdom Metazoa; phylum Arthropoda; class Insecta; order Lepidoptera; family Crambidae; genus Diatraea; species Diatraea saccharalis. Next base: position 10,846,382 of record OU893351.1, read on the forward strand.
GACATATTGCAATTTTAGTTCTGTATTTTTCCGAAATCGTTTCTCTAGATTTAGAAATCTATCTATCTATCTCAGTCTGCAAGTCATCAAACCTGGCTGACAAACCTTTAATATTATTTAACTTTAAGTTTAATTCTGCAAGTTCTACGTTAGATCTTTTTTTCTTTATTATCATTTAGCTATTCTATATAATATTTAAATTTTGTAATTTGTCCCTTTATCGAACTTCTTTTAGTATAAAGTGAGGTTTGATAATGAGGAAGTACTTTAAAAAAAAAGTTCCCGAAATGAAACTAGATGTCGCTACTGTACGTTCTTGATTTCTCCATGCCAAACATTCCTATTTTCTTTCATGTTTAAAAGTAAATTAGTTTTCAAAACTCATATATATTTGTTCTTTTTCTTATTTGTATTGATATCTAAGTTTCGAACTTTTCAAATTTCAGTTTTTTAATATGTTAGTTAAAAGGAACGGAAATGACTGTCTTTAGTCCATACGTTTCCTGCAAATAAACAACTTTTGCTAGAGTCGCCATCTAGTGGAGGTGCTTTTTTAGTGCTTTCGTTTTTTTTAAATACTTCCTCATTGTGGTTTAGGTGATATCGGTGAAGTCATTTTAAATCTTAATTAATGAATGTTACAATATTATAGTAAACTTTGTTTAATAAAAGTCAACAAGGCTTGAAGAGAAAAATAAAGGAGAAAAATTAAATCAGATTGGTTAATTAAATAAATACTAATATATTATAGTCAATTATAGGCTTATCTTTCTCTCCGGATTGGCGAAAATATTCCGTCCGCTTTCTTCAAGTCCAAAGGTCACTCAAAGTTAATTGCCTGGAAATGTTCAGAATACCAACTTAAATACTGTATAAAGCTATGTATTTTGCAATAGTATGCGTACTAATGATAAAGGCTTCAATTTAAATTAGTTTATTTTAAGTATTTTTACGTAGTACGTAGGTAAATTAAATATAAATTGCACTATTTATTACACGTAACGTAACGAATGAAGAATGATTTTGTATCTTTTAATTAAACAAAAGTATTAGGCAAAGTATAAAGTACTTATAATCTCGTGACTTGCCCCTGTAGTCTTAGGTAGTTGTTTATTCAATAAATTCAGAAAATTAGACAAACCCAGGGCAAGTAGAAACAATTTAATTATATGGATATCACTAAGAAATATTAGGTAAGGAATGTGTTTTTTTTTTTTGTAAGAAGGCTTTATGGAACAAAGGATGGCACTTATGAAATTTCGAAGACTGTGTAGCTTTCAAGCACGACTCTTTTGTTGATTCGTTGATCTCGTAAGCGAACGCCTAAAATTCTCAATCCACATGCTATAAATCTCTTTCTTGGCTTCGTAGTTGTATATTTTCACGGCTAACGATTCCATGGGCGTTGACGAATTTCAATTCGTTCAAATATGTCACGGTCGCCAAAAAAACTTATGTTTAGCAAAAGACTGGTACTGATTCTTCAATAAAACGTTGAACACAGCACAATATACTTATTTTGTTTTTGTTTTAATTTGTGCCCAATGGTTTCGCAGATCCCGCCAAGTTCCTTATTGGTTCATATATGTTTTATGACCGTATTTGGGTCAGCAACTTATATCCCTAAATCTCAATAAAATAAGTTCAGTAACTTCTTCTGTGATAGACAGACACGCACAATCGATCCCTTGAATAAAATTGCGTGTTTTCTACTTTTAGTACGGCACCTTGAAAACCAAATTCTTTTTTCAGATTTCCCGAAGCCCCAGCTCCACCTAGAAGGGTAGTCAGAGAAGACTCGAATAGCTCAAGCAGTTCCGACGTCAGAGTACAGCCGATCAGCGCCACAGTTCGAGATAAGCTAATTAGGGCATTATCAGCCGACACTGAACCAAGACCTCACAGAACCGAGACTGTGACCTCCACAGTCTTATCATTAGATACTGCCATGGACTTAACCAAGAGATCTGCAGAGGCAAGACCAGTGCGAACAGCCAATTTCTACCAAGAGACTTTGCTAACTGATGATGTGCAACACAGAAGCGTCATAACAGTGAATCCCACGTACGCTAGCCCACAACCTTCAACTAGCTACACGAATTTAACTCCTGTGGAACCGGTCCACAAGATAGAAATCGCAGTGCCAAAACAAGATTACTACGTAGACATGAAAGCTGCTCCTGTGACACCTAGGACACCGGTTACACCAATTTTAAATATAGATTTCACTAAAAACTTAGCGAAACCTGAGATAAAGGTCTTAGACAATACAGTTGCTAGTATGGTTGGTGTACAAAAAGAGACTGCCAAGAGTAACGTGAAATTAAATAGACAGAATTCGAAGGTGAAGTCTGAAAGTAGAAAAGTGGATTTGAAACCGCCGTTACCGCAAATGCGACCTATCGATATAGATCATTTGAATTCGGGCAATCTACAAATAGACGAGGACTATGATACCTGAATTATTTTTAACGTCATTTAATGTGTTTTGTAATTATATTTTTTACCAGCACAAGATTTGTTATTCAAATTATTGTTTGGTTTGTGCTCGTAATGAGTTTTGTTATTATTTGTGTTTAAATTAATTGTTAGTTTTCATTTATGTTTCGTAAACAATTTTTAATCGAGTAATTATCCTACGTTTGAATGATATGATTCGTCGTGCGATGGTTCAGTGAGTATACTGATATATCGCACGATGTCGGTATCATCAAGGCAATGGAGCACCATTTCAACAACAAATAGAAATAGCATTGACAAACAAAAATAACTTATTTTCAATTAGAACTTCAACTGTGACTTTAATTCGTCGTGCGACGAAATCGCATCATTTGTTCGTACGATTATAAACAATTAAGACAAGTTCTTAAGGAGCATTTAGAACGCAATAACTTTCGCGTGACCGTTGTAAATTACATACTAGATTCAAATTTTCCGCAACTATTGGCGCGGTCGAGGCGAAAATAGTCTTGCAACTACCGCGTGGTGGCAGCGTACAATATGAAATTTCAACTCTACTAGTCGATAGATGAAGAATGTCACGAAATTAAATTTCGCAGCCATAAGGCGGCAGCCGCATGTCTCCACATCATATTATCATGCGCAAAATAGTTCTCATATAAATGCAGCCTTAACGATATGTCTCTAATTTCTAATGTCACTGTATCTTTGTGTATTGTCTATGAATAAAAAAGATATCCCAGTAATTGTAAACAGAAATGTTCTTCTCGCATGATAGTCAAATCAAAGTTATGTTCAATTTGTGTTTGTATTTATTCAACATAATTTATTAATTTTATGAGGTGGAAAAACCGAAATAGTAGTGAAATGAGAAGAAATTTTATATGTGTACATACATCTTCATTGACTTTAGAAACTAAACGTTTTCATAAACACAAATACAAATTAGTTTTTATCATATCATAATTACAATTAAACTGTCTTCGATTTTGGGATTTGAAAACTGTTATATTAAATGATACCGGAAAGATGAAACGGTTTGTAATTTATTTGACAATAGAGAATTGCTCGCTACCGTGATTTTCGACAGAACATATTTGTATTTGATGTCCATACATCATCTATCCAGTATTGGCTGGTTGACAGTTTTAAGAAACAAATTAAAACTTCAAATTGATCATATAAAAAAGTGTAACTTAATAAAGGAAAATCATACATATTGTTTTCATCAATTTAAATACATTTTCCCGCGTAAACAGACACGGGAGCCGTGTCGTCATATTTCAATAAACACTCGCAACAAATACGTTGACTAATATAAACTATTAAACTTTCGCGTTGCATTATATTAGATTGTATAAGACGGGTATAAAGTCGGGAAATATAGGTAGGTGAAAAACCAAACCATCGAAATTTATCGACGTTCAAAATATTGAAATATTCGGTTCTTGTATCCACAAAGTATAAATCTCAACTTAATTTTGTAAAAAAATTAAATATACTTACTAAATATATTATTTAAATACAAAATATACTACATTATCATTGTTTACATATAATTATTAACATTACCAACATTTTTCTTATTGTGGTTATAACTGTCAAGTAGCCAATGGTCATCATAAATTAAATAATTTTCTTAACAACCTTATTTACTACTTATGAAGGTCTATCTTATTTTAGTTTTGTCACACGAATTTGGTCAATTTTAGATATTATCTGTCGTCTTGTCACATTTTGTGTAACATAGCATTTTAAGGTGGAAAGTCATTTATTCGTTCCGAATGTCAAGAGATGGCGCTAGTGTTCTTAAGAGTTTTTAGAATTGAAAATGTTTGTGTTACTTTTTAATGATGTCATTCGAGGTCATAACGCAATCTAAATATATATAACTCAAAGGTGACTGACTGACATAGTGATCTATCAACGCACAGCCCAAACCACTGGACGGATCAGGCTGAAATTTGAAATGCAGGTAGATATTATGACGTAGGCACCCACTAAGAAAGTATTTTGATAAATTCCACCCCTAAGTGGATAAAATAGGGGATGAAAGTTTGTATGAAACTGTCAATTTTTAACCGCTCTGGCTGAGATTTTGCATGTACAAAGCTACTATGACGTAGGCATCCACTAAGAAAGGATTTTGAAAAATCAACCCCTAAGGGGATAAAATAGGGGATGAGAGTTTGTATGAAACATTATCATTTTTAAAGCGATCGGGCTGAGACTGCGTGCATAAAGCTAATATGACAGAAATCCCCTAAGAAAGTATTTTGTTATTTTCCACCCCTTAGCGGATAAAATAGGTGATGAAAGTTTGTATAAATCTTCTTAGATTTTCGACTGATTGAACTGAAATTAAGGATTGGAGCTATTATGATGAAGATGTCCGCTTAAATTGGGTTTGATAAATTCTTCACAAAGTAACCACGCAGACGAAGTCGCGGGTAAAAGCTAGTATTTTTAATAAATTGAATGATGGATATGGTTAGTTCACAAAATATATTTATAAAAAATCTTTAAATGATTCGAGCCTTTGAACTTTTTATTTGTATGCATTTACAGGATTACCATGTAATTTGTTTTAGTGAATCCCAATATTATGTCCAAGTGGTGACTGAGTAAACAATGATAGGGTAACGATTGCAATGTCGTCTGTAGGTGGGTAGATAAATATAAGATAATATTGTCTAATAAAGCCCACTGTTTTGGACCGCCGATGTGGTAAGAACCCAACAGAAATAAGTTTATATTACATTTTTCTTTCCTTATTCATGAGTTAGTGCGAGATTGCAATCGAGACTTATTCTAGTATGCTTATCCGTACTAAAGCGTTCAAGATATTGGACCTTCTTAGGCGATAGTACCTTATATGTTTGCCAATAGCATTTATCCGTAGCACAACATTTCAGTTACGCTGTGGTCAAATATCGAGCACTCGATCTAAATAATTATTCCAATGTTAGTGACTATGGTAGAGTAAATTGATACATCAGCAATGTTATACACGCAATACGTGTCACTATAATAGAAATTTTAAGCTCTACTATCCATTAGGCGCCATTCATAAATTACGTCACACGTTAGGAGGGGGGGGGTCAACGAACTGTGACATTAGAACAATATTTAGTAGAATTTGTATAGACAAACATGTGGCACGAGGGACAATCATGAATTTTGTGTGACGTAATTTATGGACGGACCCTTAACGTTAAGGCATTAAGGTTTAAAATTGTATGGAGAAATTTGACAGAGTTGAATAGCCTTATGGTATAACTGTACGTATTATTCCATAAAAAGGTTATATTATCAAATTTGAACACTAATGTGTGCGAGCAGCGCGGTAATGTAGTGGATAAGCGCTGGGGTCCGCGATCGTTGTTGCTAAGCAACTTTAGCAAGGGTCAGTCACGGGATGGGTGACCAAAAAATTATTATCTCGAGCTACTTCGTACTTCGAAGGGCGCGTTACCGCGTTTGTCCCGGGTGCATTTGCAGTCCTTAATACCCTCCGTAATTATCCTTAAGGAAAGCCTGATCTTCTGCAGTGGGAACATAATAGAGCTGATGATGATTATGTGTGTGACATCTCATGTGAGAAATTAAAACTAATGTCTAGCGCCATCACTCGACAGTAATGAGCGTTACTTTGTATCTTTATAAATTGATACGATAATAAAACTATTTAGTGAAAATAGAGATAAGATGTTTGTAAATAAAATAACACTCAACCATAGACAAATATTAATTTGAGTAACACATTTGGCTTGTATTGTTGTTTACCAGTTTAGGTATAATTTTAGTTCAGTAAGTCGTGTAATTGTTTTTTTGTATAATGAAGATCGTTTGTTTTTGTGAGTGCGTTTTTTGTTTTTTTTTTTCAATGAGATTTATGTTTAGTTAATGATTTTGTAAGAACATTATCTAAGAGTGAGGAGAATGAAGTTCTTTTTGTGAAAAGTTACGGTTTCATTGTTTACGACTGTCCCTAGGTGGCGTTAAAGATAAAAAAAACCACGAAATTTATGTTTCATAATTTGTTGTTGTAATCAAGAAGCCGATTCAATGCGCTTCAAAACACTTGCGCCATCTATTCACAGTCAAAACAAATGAAGTGTCAAGCTCCATCTGAAACGTGGAAAAATTAAAGGCAAGTTTATGAATTTTCTTTTGTAAATTGTAAGCAAGTATTTGTAGAATGTAAATATGATACAATTTCTAATCTGCATAGATCACAGAACACAGAAATATGTTAGAATTACGAGAGTCGGTTTAACGATATCACCACCACTGTGCAAAGTAACAAACCTATTAGTTTTTTCAATATATGGTGTTAATATTTTTTTAAATAGTTAAAGTTTCAATATTCTTTTATTTATTAATATACTTACTCATTTGATCATGTCACTAAAATACTTTTATAAAATTTCTTATAATTATCTTAGGAATTTAAAACCAAATACATGGATAAATAATAATAAATGTCATCATCGCCATCTGTTGTCGTCCAAAAGAAAGTTTTGACACTTGAACATTGGGAGCTTTCGCACACAGCCATAGCAGAGCCCAAAACAGAATGATAGTAGCTTTCATTTATACGGAGTAGACCTACCAATTCGGATAATAACGAATTTATGATTCAAAAATAAAGTCAGTTTTGTTTTAAATACCATGAGGTGTAAAATACAACGCACAGGATTTTCCATCTCAGTCACGGCACTTGAGACGTTCTGATTGGCCGCGATTCCAAAATGTCCCTTGCGCTTAGTCACATCGGCCAGTCATATAACAGTTGTGGCCGTCGTACAAGTTATAAACTCATACAAACTAATAATGTGATGTTATTTATAGCGGCAATAGAAATAAATCATCTGTGATAACTGGCTAGCTCACACCGGCCTTAGTAATAGGGTCCAGTTTGTACCCCTTGGTTACGGAAACCTAAAATGATACGAACGTTTCTGTTGATTTATACAATCGCACACATTCTAATGTTGTATCAGCCCCACTCACATTGCATCACTACACTAATATATTTCTATGTTCTGTTGTATAATTTTTAGAAAGAATCATGTCCAATTTTGACCTAAAAATTTACTGACGCGTCTGGTGATGATATATCTCGAAATGTAGCTAATTTTTTACTTATTTCATATCATGTAATAAAGTCTTAATGTAAAATCAGTATAAAAATTGCGAGGCTGATAAGTATTTTCAAAAGTTACTTTTATTCGATTCGGACCCTACAATGACGGTTGGCTGCACTACCCTAATGCAATTCGGACCGTACAATTACGGTTGCTACGCTTCGTTTCATCTACTACGGAAAAATATTCTTTCGTCATAAGGTTAAAATATGCACATTAACAATTACATCTTAATTTATTTCCACATTTACAAGTCAAAGTATAAAATGCTTGCATTAATTTTTAAAGTAGCTTCACAATTATCTCGAGTTTTTACAGCTGATAACCTCAAAACATTATTTACAAATTGCGAATCTCCCTAGCCTCCAGATGAAAAGATGCTTACATATTATTGTATTTTATGTAAAATTATCACTAATGTAGATAGACACGGTCTTCAAAAAAACAGGTGACGGACCAATCAATGTATGTAAAGTGGACATGATTCTTTGATTAAATGTTTTGATTAACCGTGTCAAACTATGTTCAGGCCGAATTTTATAAAACGACTTGTCATTTTTATTTAATATAATGGTAAATGTATGATTAAGGGTGTCGCAAATTATTTTGTAACTGCCTCACTCGGTTTTTTTATAGTTAAGAAAGAGACAGAAGACGTCATGTTGACAGCTCCAAAATTATTTGGATATATTTAATATTGGACTCTATCAAATATTGAAAATATAATCAGGAAAAGTTTTTAATAGTGTATATTTACATTAAGTTATTCAATTATTAAAAAAATAATTCGCCACCCCGACAAAGATTAGTACCTACGTACTAATGAGGAAGTATTTAAAAAACGCACTAAAAAGTACCTTTCTACTTTAAACTAACATATAAAAAATTGAATTTTGCAAAGTTCGAAACTTAGATATCAATACAAATACGAAAAAGTACAAATAGAATATGAGTTGTTTACCGAGTTTTGAAAACTAATTTTCTTTTATACATGAAAGAAGACCGGAAGAGTTGTCATGTAGAAATCAAGAAAGTACCATAGCGACATCTAGTTTGATTTCGGGAACTAATGCTTTTTTTTAAATACTTCCTCATTACAAGAACAATTGTTATTATAAATCCACGTGGTTGGCACCTATTGGACGATTCATGCTTCATTGTCATCATTTGTCACGCCTACAATAGACGTATCTTTAGGCCAAGGGAATTTTAACCTTGGGGTAGTGGCGTAACTGTTCCGTTTGAGGCCCGTGGTAAATTCATTGGATATTATTTATTTTTTTTACTAATTGCGTAATAATAAATGTCAGGAATAAGGAGTTTCTTCTGACCGAGGGCCCCTTCCAGCTGGGGGCCCGTGGCATTGTGCCGACATGCCACCCTGTAGTAGTTACGCCACTGCCTTGGGGCATGTTAGTAAAAGTACTTACGGTAACAAACAACATTAAAGTGCGCTGATTAAAAGCTTTCCTGTATATTTATATATATTTTTAAGAATTTATTTTACTTCAAATGACATCTCACCTGGAAATAGATTGTGCGCAATATTCTAGTCCATTCATAAAGTGAACTCTAATTGTTTAGACAAACAGTTCATTTTCACTGTATATTTTTAAAATATTCAACCTTTTGTTTAAACGCAACAAACGCATTTGTCTAAAACATTAATCAAAATAAAAACCCGATGACCATGTCTTTTTTTTAATTACTAAAAACATCAAAATTTTTCCATCACTCCCGAATAAAAAATGTATAAACTTTTGAGTAACAGAATATATGAAACAGTGTTGAGAATAAGTAATCTTCACCTACTGAATACTATTATAAAGAGTTTTTTTGCTTGGTTGAACGCGCTAATGTCAGAAACTACTGGTTCGAATTGAAAAATTATTTGGAAGGCATCACGCTGTGACTTATAGGTCAGTTCATAGGCATGGCAGCAATAAAAATGTAAAGATAGGAAAACCACGCGGGAGAAGCGTCTGACGGAAAGTTAGTCTATGTTAATATAAAGAGGAAAGATTTGATTGTTTGTAACGAATAAGCTTCGAAACTCCTGGGCGGCCTAACACATAAATACTTAAACTATTTTAATGTAACTGACCTCATTCGATTAGTTTACTCTCTGGTTGTCAAATTCTTTGGCAATAGCATTATCTGTATTTAAATTAATTTTTATAATCATGTTAATTGATTTCAATGCAATGCATAATATTTAAATTAAGTCGCATTTCTCAGTTCCCAAATTAAGTAAATTTTAGCTCTTTTATTATGGAAATCTGAAACAACGAAGATGAAATCACCCAGACCCGAGACAATGCAGAAAATTTCATTTTTCACATTGACCGGGCTGGGAATCAAACCCGGTTCCTCAGTGGTGGCGACACCTTGAAAACGGCATGCAAACCGCTATGCCACTGATATAACAATTAATTGATTTACGATCTAATAACATTACGAATGAAATAAAATAATAAATAAGCTTTGCTAGATTACGAATGAAATAATTGCGACAAAGCTGCTTTGCAGCTTACTCCCTCCTTGTTTTACAAAATAAAGCAATGATGGTGGCAGTCCTTTCATGTCAGGAACCTCTCGCCACACAGAAAGAATTGTAGCGAATGGGTCAAGTCAGAACTATGAAAAGTGACAAGATCTGAGTATTAAATCCACACTAGTTTCATAAGGATTAAATTATATAAATCTTAATTAGTTCAATTTCTACAGTGCAATAAGGCAACAATTTATGGACCATAATTTTGTAAAATCACAAATTTGAAAAAAACTTTAACAATTCGTTTTTTTTAGTAAAACTTACGACATCTCTACAGCTATAAGGTACCTACATATAAAGTAATATGTTTGCGAAATGAGATGTTTGTCAAATGTTTAGTTTTGTTTTGTCAAATGTTAATGTACTCTTTCTGTCAAAACAACAGTTTGAGATAATGAACCGCTTCTGTCGAAAGAACAATTTGAGATGCAAATTCATTATTTGGGATAAAATGTTTTAGATGAAATGAAAAAAATACAAAATACCACAAGAATCTAGCAATTTAATTAAGTTACATTAACTGGCAAGATATATCAATAAAATTAATGGTTAATTCGATTTAATGAAAACAGTCTTCAGTACTGCTTCCTTATTATTTCAACAGGATTTTTGAGATTCACAATTGTGTAGTTAGAAATTTTATAACAGCTTAATAATCTAAACATGAATTAACAAATTGGACATATTAATATACCTATATAACAGTCTGTCATGTTGCCTTCACTTAAAGCTAAAATGAATAGGTTATGAATAATCCATAAATATATTTTTTCTATAATTTCATTCAAGCAAAATCATGTAGATATATTTTTAAAACAATACAAAATATTCAGCAGTAGCAGAAACTAATTTGGCAAATAAAATGTCTTACATTAATTATTTCAGTTAAATAATGATATTGTACCAGAGATATACAAAACGTAATCAGATAAATTTATTAGAGATAACAATATTAATAAGTATTAAAAAAAAACATTAGTTCCCGAAATGAAACTAGATGTCGCTACGATATGTTCTTGATTTCTCCATAACAACCCTTCCGGATTTCTTTCATGTTTAAAAGTAGTTTTCAAAACTCAATAAACAACTTGTATTCTATTTCGTATTTGTATTGATATCTAAGTTTCGAACGTTTCAAATTTTAGTTTATTAATATGTTAAAAGGAACAGATATGACTGTCTTTGATCCATTTGTTTCCTGCAAAAATCAACTTTTGCTAGAATCGCCATCTAGTGGAGATGCTTTTTTAGTACTTTAGTTTTTTTTAATACTTTCTTTTATGACTTTATTTACCTAAGGTGAACAATCAAGGTATCTTTATAATATTGATTTGTTTATAAGAGCCTACAAATACTATATAAAAAGTTTAATGGCGTAGTGATTAGTGCTAATGGACTGTGTGAACTTTGTAATTAGTATCTAAACTCTTCCATGCTTTTAGGAAGCACGATTAGTCGTATCTGCCGTAATTACGGCAGCACCAGTGTCGGATTAAAAGAACTTGATGCCCTAAGATATAAGAAGATGCCCGAACAATTATTACAATATATTATAAACCAGAATGACAGTTACATATCTCATGTAATCATAAATCTGATTACATTTTGCCCATCCCTGTAGTGTACTAATACTGATTACAGTTACTTACAATATATAAGTTAAATTGTATGATGGCTTTATTTACATGGGTACAGAAAATAATTTAGTAAAGAAATATTTAGACCCGCATTATTAAATGAAACTTATAACTACATTACATTACATATTATAATACAACCATTATTTAAAATAAATTATCGCTAAGCCTTGCTTAAAACTAAACACATTCCATATAAGATATCATGCCAGTGATTGTTAAATATTAAATCTGGTATATAAACATTTGTGCAAAAACACATTAATATATTTATTATTTATGAGCACCCTTATGTTATGGTAAGGCACATGTAGTTAGGTTTACAAAATTGAGATATATCCAGTCCTATTTTATGTTATTGTGAAAAATGACACTAAATTATAAGATTTACAACTGTAATAAAGGAAGACTTCATAAAATACTTAACAATTAAAAATAATTAATATGCTTTTAAATATTACATATTCAGCTGCTACAACTAGTATAAGTTAAAATTATCTAATTTAGTTACGACAACCAAAAATAATTAAAATCGAGTAATTTTGGAATGTTACACATGTTGGCAGTCTTGATTGATTGTTGATTTTTAGGTAGATATTTAAAAATGGTGGAAGATCATGGTTTCGTTTGTATTGCATGGTGCATGATGTGGTGCTATTGTTCTTTGAAAATGGCTCAAAACTGCTATATTTTTTTATGGCTCGAAATTGCTTTTTGTAATAAAAATATAAAGTTATTTAGAACACTAGTGCCATCTCTTGACAGTTAAACTAAACGAAACCATAATGTTTCACCTTAAAGGTTTCACAAAAGAGTGGGAAGGACAATGGTGTTTTTGTTGAACTTTGCAATGTTCTGCTTTATTGAAAATGTCTCATGAAGCATTCAATCCATGCCCTACCTCACTCACTGTATTGTGCTGAACCTGTATTGAAGATTTAGAGCCACACAGGGAGCAGCTATAAGTAAACCAGCCATTATAGATGTAAATTTACATTCTACCAACAAATACAATCTTGCATGTCAATATTTCAAAATGGCTTTTGATGTTTATGGCTCATTGTATTCTGAAGTCTTTCCACAAATTCAGCTAAACTCATTGCCTTCATACAGACTCTCGCATACTTCAAGTAACCTTAGAACAGGGCCAATATTATAAGGAAACAATGATTTTGATACTAGTCTGCTTATCTGCAGCCTTAATCTGATCAACACTCTCATAGTCTCATCCAAACCTCGAGTGCCTCCAGAGTCTGTTTGCTGGCATGTTTCTAAGAATTTGGGCCAGTTTCTTCTCACATACTTAAGAAATCTGAGCAAGTATAATAGAAAGCAGGTCTCATTATTAACGAGGTAATCGAGTAATACATCACTATCATGAGATACGACTTTGAGAAATTCAATGAATGATGAAATGGGATTCAGCATCGGTATCAGATCTGGATACATTGAATTTCTGTACACAATACCACACGTTATGTCCAATGTACACACCATTGATTCGATCAAATAGTCATCCTGCTCACTGAATAGATGGATCAACATCTTTGTGAATGGTGTTTCTGGATGAAATTCTAAGCTGTTTCTAATGAACACATCTAATTTCTTCAAGACATCTCTTATGGATCTCTCAACTATTTGCATGTCTTGTATTGCATTATAGTCTGACGAATCAATTGAGCTATCTGATGAATCACATCTCATTTCTTTTACAGTGACAGCAACTGATTTCAACACTAATAAAGACATCCTTTGCAACATTGTCTTGTCAACTTCATTCCTTGAATGTGTTGAATCCTCATTATCATCCTCACCATAACTTTGATCAACTAGTTGTATCATTGTAGATATCGGAGTTACTACAGAGCCTAGGGAATAATTATGTATAACACGACATTCATGACCCAAGAATCCAAAACCACTCCTACTGTTCTGCACTCTCACATCCGTTAAGAGCCTGAAATCTTTGACAAATCTCACTATGGAGTGAGCTAGACAGCATATCTCTTCAGGCAATATATCCTGCAATGCTAGAGTTGATCCATAACACAGGACTTCATTAAAAAGGCTTAATAGGTGTGTATAAATAAGATATGGGAGCATTGTATTCCTTAATAAATCAACAAACCCTTGCAAGTCAGCATAAAAAGGTTTAGTATCAATAATGGAGAGATTTGCTTTAACACTAATGATATTCTCCCACAAAGAGAAAAATGTAAGTATACAATTTTCAGCATTAGCTAGATTCAGGTACCTTAGAAGCAGGAGTTTCATATTTTTCACTAAAATCGGCCAGTGATGTTCCAGTGTCTTTATTGTTAAACATTTAATGTGAGATGTATCAAATGACTCAGAATCTGTTAGAATGACTGTTACACAACCATTCTCATTGATCCTCTCTATTCTTGATTGTGGTGGTTCAGGTGATGCAGAATCATCTAAATCTATACTTGACTGTGGTTCAGCTGGAAGTTTCAATACAGGGTCATGCAATTTGAATGTAGTATGTCTCTCCTCTGATGGCTTATCTTCAGTTGATGTAGATGGTGTACTGTGCGTTTGCAGATTTGAGAATGCATTATGTAATGTACTACTTTGTGAACTTGAGGAAGGAGCATCTGAATTATTACTGCTACCACCATAGCCCACACTACTCCTGAATGGATTATCTTCTTGTACATGCATACCTCCTGATGAATTTATATAATTGTTATCTTCTAGAGGGTGCTGTTCCACATCTTTCCATTCAACTATCCTTTTTATAATATCAAGACTGAAATTTATCTTTTGTACTGTGATTCTGTTAATTCTATCAAACAAATATATATTTTCAGCAATCTGTTGTAGCCAATTTTCATCAACAGTATCCTTAGAAACTATTAAGAAACTCGCAAGTACTCTACTAGCTACAAATGTAATAAATTTACTCTTATGATCTGCCAGTTCAACAACCTCAGTAATCCAGTCATGTCTATTTCTAACAAAAATATCACATGCTTGCATTACCTTTGAACATATTGTACCTGTTGCATTTTGTTTCAAATATATATCAAACATAAGTTGCATTGTTGAAAGATATGTCAAAGAACATGTTAATGGCCAGGATACAATATTAAGCTGCCTATCGAATAGTTGAGATACAAGACCGTCATCAAACCTACATAAACATTGACCCACAAGAGCATCCTGGAGTGATCTCAATTCAGAAAGGAGTTTGTCATCATTAGAGTTCCAATGTGGTGCAGAACTTGAACATGAAGGCACAATATCATTCCTGCTGTCAGTAGGAAGCCTCAGGATAGCTGAGCAGTCAACTGCATCTTCACTTACGGTACCACTATCTGGAGACTCGCCGTTTCGAGATGGAAACTCCTCACCAACATCCACAGGGGTTCCAGAATCATAAATATCAGTGAGCACATCTTCCGCTGATCTGTCACTACCATCGTCAATATCGGGGGCATCTATTCTTTGCTTCTTTTTAACAGGTTGATCTGAAGCCATAGCTTCATTTGTTGGTTCAGAGTGGATATGTTCTCTCCAAACCATTAACCCGTAGTTCCGGTCAATCGGAATCGATAGTCGTTATTTCAACGTAGCAATATTATTTATTTCGTTGTGATCATCGTTCTGAAAAGTTTAAAGCGAAAATGAATGCGTGACCTTTCTGATCAGCTACCTAATTACGCGAACGACAAAGACGTCGAATAATGAAACATCGAAGTATTCTACGACGCTTTATTGAGTAGCTAACTTTGATTTACCACTTAGATCACAGCAATTCAGTTACATTACGTTACAATAATCAATTTTTTGTAATATTTCAATGAACTTTCCAAAATATTTTGATGGCATACATACCAATGACAGAACGAGGTTGTATGAACACTGTTCACCAACGTGGGTATCCATATATTATTGATAATCATTCACTGCAATCCAATAAACCACAAAATGCACAGATTCATCCAATAATTAGCTAAAATACGATATTTTATTCACTTGTCGAAAGATCGTTGCCTCCATTACGTATGTGACGCTATATCAATTGACGCACTCATAACATTGGAATTTATGTTCTTTAAAGTATATTTTACTATACGTAATAACAGAAATACTTTTATTAAATAATAATATAAATTAATAGCTTACTTATGTTACAATAGTTCATGTTATTGCTAATTATATTATATTCGATATTAAAATATACGGTAGTCAACTACCGGTTCCTCGTAGTACGTTTGCCAGTTAGACGACTTCCGAATTTAGCAAAAGGTAGTAAAGTAAAGCATGGCATGATTACTTTATGCTTACGAGTTTATCTCATTTTATTAGTGTGTTGTCTTATCTTGAGTAGGTTTATAAAATATACTTTGATTTAAATGTATCTAAAATAAAATATTTAAGAGATGGAAAATCACATTATCTTATTATACTGACTAGAACAGTGGTTCCCAAATAGGTAACGTAAGTGGTCCGCGAAGCCTTTTAAAATTAGGCGTGGAAAATGATAAAACACTTAACTGGCAACCTACACCACCCAAATTCTAGTATAAACTATTTTTATTTAATTAATAGCAAACTATTACGATTCATCAAAAAAAATATTGATTAAATAATTTTTGTGAAAAGTGATATTTGGGTGGTGTAGACAAAGGCGTAGCGTACAAAAAGCGTAATATGTTTTTTTTTGTATTCTGAGGCATAGCATGTATAAATGACAAATTCAAGACTTTTTGTCAGTTTTATGTAGCACCCGGTCGAAACGAACGTATCAACCGGTCAAATGCGAGCCGGACTCGTGCACATAAGGTTCCGTACCGGAAACGAGCCAAAAACATCACGTTTGTTTTATGGGAGCCCCCTTAAATATTTACTTTATTCTGTGAAAATTTCAACTGTCTAACTTTCAAGGTTCATGAGATACAGACTGGTAACAGACGACAGCGAAGCCTTAGTTATAGAGTCCCCGTTTTACTTATGGGTATGAAACCCTAAAATGAACTATAGAACAATTTTAATTTGTTAATTTGTTTGACTCAATTCAATGTATATTTCTTTCCTCTACCTCGTTTTCAATTACGAAATAAAATCGCGATGCGGACAGTCCCTAACTATTTGCATGAGTCGCACGAACCATCATCATTACTTTATAAATAAAATCAAATGTATCTCCCTAAAACAAAATATCTCAATAATGATGTGATCTAAATTTAACTACCTGTTTTCCCTTGACTTCGCACAGGTAAATTATAGCCAATGTCAACCCCATCCGATTGATAAATCATATGTGGTGTGACCAAGATGTTTAAAGAAATTCTTTGTGACAAAAGGCATGGCAGCACCGTTGTTATCGGTCTGACAACATTGTTATTCAACTGTGGGCAACACTGACCCCCCCCCACCCGCGCCTACAAGTAAAAATGTCTGCTTCGAAAGACTCGAATAATAAATTTTGTAGAAAGAAATGGTATTTGTAGTGAAAATCAGTTATTAGCTTATTTTTAAGCAGGTAATATATTTAACTCGAAAGTGCGGTGTGGTAATAAAATGTCCTTGATGAGTCATAAGTGTGTTTTCGCATAACAATCGATAGAAAAATTTAGGTTAAGATCTTTGGACGTATAGTGTATTTGAAACAATATAATAATAATATAATTCAGATTATCTTGGCCTAGATCGAATGATAGTTTTAGCACACGCAAGTACATGTTATTATTTATTTATAGTTTCGATACGGAAATGTATCGATATGTCATCGGGTCTTGTAGTTTTTTTGTGTGAAATTCGAAGTTCATTCGTATGGTTGCGAAAGTGCTCTGGTATTGAATGACACCTGCAACCTTGTGCCTAACAAATAGAAAGCAATTGTTGCTTTTTGATTTTAACAATAGAGAAATTTCAATAATTCCTCCTTGTGGCCACTGATATAAATTGATGACAAATTTGCACCATCCAATTTTATTCACTAATTTTTATTACTTTAGGATTTATTTCTGTGAAGTAAGTCAACCTTTTTTGATGATAGAAACTTATTTTATAATTTCATACCCAATATGATTTTTGTTATTATGAGAATCAATTAGTAATCAATATGATAAACTGTTACTTATCATATCAGTTTGTTTGATAAGAAAAGCTATAAACTTTTTCTACAAATTATAAAATAATAAATTTCCTACTGTATCTCCTCAAAAGTTAGAAACTTAGGGTAAACAAAAAAAATAAAGTTAAATATGTACCCGTTTCATTTTGCTCTGTATTATTCTTTTCAATTCCACTATTTTTCCAAATCATTAACATGCAGATTCTTGTAAACTTTTGATTTAATCTATAACAGTTTTGATATGGTTCTTTGAAACAGCAAATGCAGTGGAGTATTGTTGAATTTTATGTATTATAAATAACAAATTTATTTCTATTTCAGATATATAATTATGACCATGGAAGTTGGATATGAGATATACAATAATAATGTACATGCTTTAATTTTTTTTAATTAGATTTTTTATGAATACCTCTGTTAAGACTTAAGTGTGATTGTGACATGTGCAGAAAAGTGTCTTACTGACTTTGTGGTGAATGAAAGACAGTAGTCTTATTGATTAAAATGTCAGATGAGGAGGATTCATCCCCTGACCAGGCTCTGGTGCCCTTCAACAATGTACCAAGTAAGTTTTATATAAATTATAAATTTCATATGCTTGTTATTCTTTCACAAAAAAAGTACTGAAAGGATTTTGATCTAACTTGGTAAATAGTAATCTCAGGTTACTTTTTATTCCAATAAACAGCTTCTCTAGGGGCCACCCAAGCCCAGGAGAAGCTGTTTACTAAACTTAGCCAGCTAATTAAAAATATGAAAATTACTCAGTTTCATAAAGGTGCAATTTACAAACATCAAGTTGCCACAAATGTCGAATTTTCTATAGCCAACTTTAAATTGCAATTTTTATCTCAATATAGTTTAAAATTGATTGGTGAAGTTGACAGTTTCAAATAATATCATAAACAGTTTACTGTAATTGTACACATCTAATAGAACAAATATTTTTTACAAATTCTTTTTGGTATATTATATTAACACTCCTATGCGCTAGAATTTAATGTAGGGCCAGTTCACTGCACACATAATAATAATAAAATGAAGTGCTACAATCACCGACTATGATTGTATGGTTAATTGGCGGTTCCTTTACACCATACGCTTTATCGCAGCTGATAGTTATAGTGCCCAGCCGCAGACCTGACAGTGTCAGGCGGCTATCAATCCATGAGTGCGTTCATATCTGTCAGAAGACCCTTCACATTTACGGACAAATATCATTAATTTGTCAGTTATGAAACAACCCTATTTGACCACACCTATTTTAAACAGACTTCTTATTAGAAAAGTTTTAAAGAACAGCTTACCAATCACAACAACATAGTGTTGAAATAATTTTATAGGTCACAGTAATTGGATGTCATTATGTAAGCATCCTATCTCAGACATGGTTATGCTGGTTTAAATTGTACACAAAATATTATTTATATAATTTTAACATCATATTTTAAAACAATTCTTTAATAATAACACCTTTCATCCAGAATTGACCACCTGACAGGTTAGTTACAAAACTATGATATCACTAGCAATCCTTAGCATATTAAGTGCATGTAATTAAAAAAAACTATTGTTGAAGATTTTTTTTTCTTAAAAATAATTTTGATTACTAAACCCAATGGCAATTTTTTTATTTTTCAACATTAAAATAATTCTAGTGATGACATTATAGAAACTGCAACCATATATAATATAATAAAAAATATGTTTGAATGATTGCTATTTACTAAAGATGCGCCGAATAGTTTCATTGAATAAACAAAAACCCTTAATAGTATTCAGTTTTAGGATCACCAAACTGGATATTTGAAATTACTCAGTTATCATTTCATTGTTTTTATTCGGCCTGAATGTTTCCCAGTGCATCTGCTAGTATAGCGAACAATTATTTCGGATGAAAAAACCTATATGTAGGAATATGCAAAACTCTTGGCAAATAGGGTCGAGAGCTTGGTGATTCTACTCTATAATTTACCATTAGTTAATACCAGTTGCACAAACGTCATTAGTTTAAAGAAACATTATTCATACAAATTTGTCATTCGTTAGTGCTTAAAGGTATCATTAAAACTAAATGGACGTTTTTGCAACTGTTCACATAAATATTAGAATATGTATTCATGTTGCCTATATTTTATTTAATTACAGATCTCTATAATATTTAAGCTCGGTGGCGTAGTGGATAAGCGCCGCGGCCCGCGATCGTTGTCGTTAAGCAACTTTCGCAAGGGTCGGTCACGGGATGGGTGACCAAAAAGTTATTATCTCGAGCTACTCCGTGCTTCGGAAGGCACGTTAAGCCGTTGGTCCCGGCTGCATTTGCAGTCGTTAATACCCTCCAATCCGCATTGGGCCAGCGTGGAGGGTCATGGCCCATCCTCCTTAACCATCCATAAGGAAGGCCTGAGCCCCTGTAGTGGGGACGTAAAAGGGCTGATGATGATGATGATGATAATATTTTTAGTGCCTCTTTGTCTCTATTATATGTTACATTGTCTATCGTTGTCAATTATCCCCTTAAATATATGCATTAACAACTTAAAATGTTAATTTGAAGATTAAAATAAAATGTTGATTTAATGTTTAAAACATGTATACCACAGAATATACCAGAAGGTAATGAAATGTATGTACTTCATTTCTTATAACTACGCTCGGTTGTCGCGCTAAGGTTGTCAACTTTGGCTCATTCACAAAAAGCTATCGTAGTACACTCGTATCTAGTTGTTTGATTTATTGTTGAGAATTAAACAGAAAGAAAAGAAAAATAAACTAATATTAACTAAATATTTTTACATTGCGAGGATTTCGGCATTGACGAAATGCACGATGCTTATATTTAAAAAGTGTAATAAATCGATTTTAGACCTTAACCTATCAAATACACAAAAAACAACACAGGTAATATCTACACAATTAAAAAATCTAACAAATAATCATGGCCACTTTCCATATTGACCTAACATATTATTTTAAAAGATCGCGTCTACCGACTTTTAGTTATAATTCAAAATTAGTTCTGTTAGAATGATATTGATAACTTAGCATCTTTTCATCTGGAGGACAGAGAGATGATGAGTAATTTGTAAATAATATTTTGAGGTTATAAAATCTGTCAAAACACGATATAATTTTGAAGCTACTTTAAAAATTAATGCACTATAATCAAAGGTTTTTAAAGTTTGATATGGAAATAAATCTAAATGTAATTGGTAATGTGCACTTTTTTATTATATAACGAAAGAATATATTTATTACATGAAACGAAACGTAGCAAACCCTCATTGGGTCCGAATCGCATTGAGATTCTTATCATGGTCCTGTTTGAAAATAATTATAAGCCTCGCAATTTTGATCCTAAACTAAGTCATTTTAAGATTTAATTTTCTTAGGCCCGTCTTAAGCACAACAGGTGCCCGGGTGCAAGCATTGCAGGGAAAAGGTGTCGAAATTTATTTTTACACATAGTTATATTAAAAAAAATTGGTAATGCGACGGAGGCGGCCATTTCAAAAGATTCGTTTAGCGTCAGCAGTAGAAAAATATAAAAATTATTGAAATAAAATTACAACTTCAGGGCGCATTACCGAAGTCATCGATGAGTAGGTTCTACAATATTAGATCATCATCGGCGCGGCGCCCTCCATCGTGCACTGCATCTTCTGCACCATGGGATGGGGGTGAATTTCCTCATATGAAATAAGTAAAAAATAAGCTACATTTTGAGATATACACAATTTTGAAGTCCTAATTTGACATGATTCTTTAGTAATACACAAGATAAACTACGCGAGCTTCGTGTAATTGTAAATGAGTGATTAATTCATCAAATATATTTCTATCTATATATCCTTAAAGCTCATAGGGGAATACAAGTAATTACCTACTAATATCTCTGAAACGACGGTAGCTTAAGAAATTATTTATCGTCATTTAAAGAACCCTTCACCGAATAGTTGTAGTAATACTAATTTTGTCATTTCATTTCGTTAAAAAATTCACAGACTTATGTCTAAAGCCGACGGCACTCGCGCTTGCACTGGTTCGAAACGGTCCAAAACATTGTGTCCGTGAACGTTGTCTATGTGTGTGTTGCTTGACCGCACTTTGTATATATATTTTCGTCTGTTATATATATTCTGTGTCTATATCGTGTTGTGAAGCCAAGAACATATAAATAACACGAACTAATATATTCGGCAGCCGATGTCGAATACGCCGAAAATCAAACGAATATTCGGCGCATCTCTATTAATAACGGTGTAACTCCGTGATCAAGGTGCTTGCTACAGCACCTAATTATCGGGAACTCTATAGATGAACACAATATGCAAAATATTCTTCAATTGATTTAATACTCCACCAACAATACATTCAGGATTAAAATCAAGAAAGAAAATTAATAGTTTTTATAGTCTACCCTGTTGTTCACTGTACATGGTAGCAATCCTGTAATTAACGAGCATTGTAACGTTAATGACCATGAACGTTTAAAACCACAAAAATATGGTTTATTATTAGACATTATTTTTAGTTATATTTAATGGATATTATAAAACATGTTAAAGTATAAGTGTTTTCAAGTCTTTAATTGGAAGTTTCTAATTGTATAATTAACTGTTTACGTAAACGAAGGTTGCCCTATTAAACTAATTAACATTTATAGATGTAAAGTTGTATTATCAATTCATCATAGACACACTACATCCTGTTACTTACGTAATGATATTTTTAATTTTTGTTCCAAACCAAAACCCATTAAAAATAGATAGATTAAAGAAAATATATCTCTTTAAAACACTATACACTCTGCAGTTTGAAAAAAACTTAATCTTGTCATCAATTGCTGATAATTTTTATTGGATTGTTTTTAATCTATACTAATATTATAAAGCTAAAGAGTTTGTTTTTTTGTTTGAACGCGCTAATCTCAGGAACTACTGGTTCGAATTGAAAAAATCATTTTGTGTTGAATAGACCATTTATCAAGGAAGAAATAATGGAAAACGCGGACGAAGTCGCTGGCGGCCACTTATTATCTAACAATAATATTTTTATACAGCACTTGTGCTTTCTACGTTGCTTATCCATTTCCCTGTATATCATTTTAGTGTACGCACCCATATGAGATGTTATTTAATATGTACTTTAAAGCATGGGTTACATTAGCGGCGCAGAGCGAGGATTGAATGCGATGCTCGAGAATGTTTTTTCTTTGTTTTAAATCTTGCCAATATTATTACAATACACATAATCAAACACGATTCCAATAATTTTTATAATCTCTGTGAGTAGTTGAAATCCCATAATTTCAACAGTATAAAGAGTAGTCCAATAGGTATAGGTGCTTGATTGACGGAAGAATTCGGATGTAATGGAAGAAAATCGGTTGAGGAACGTCAGGTCTGAAATATATAAAACACTATTTCCTTACACACTTTTCCTGAGCCACTGCCGTCAGATTTGCACCTATCCTTATTGCACTATTCATTACAGTGGTAAAAATAATTCTGCTAGATAATGGCTTGTGTCCATCATGTGTCCATTTTGATGTAACGAAATGGATTTGATGTAGCGTGGAACTTTACTAGATTGCAATTTACATTTTTGGTAAGAAATAGTCAACGCGATATCAATTCTAAGCACTATAAAGACAGGACAGAAAATAAAGAATTAAACCTATATGATTTTTTTGTTCTTTTTTACATATTATATTTGTATAGAACCCTCGGTGTCAATGTCCGATTCACGTGTGTTCTCATCGATCCGACCTGGAATTGGTATGAAATACCAATTTAAATAATGATGGCAATGTTACCATGACTTCTACATACTCTTCGTCAAACAGTTCGGTATGAATGAGTACATCACATGTACTCGTTACGTTGGTTATGTCATGTAAACACCTTAACATTATTAATTAATACCACGCGAGAATGTCGCGTTACGCGCTACATACCCACTTATTGTTCTCCGACTATAGGATATCCTCCTCGTTTTAGACATTGTTTCCTGTTGATTGTCTGTCAACACTTCTATGGTGTGAAATGATTTTTGTATAGGTTTCGCCATTTTTAGATTTATGATGCGTGTTGTTGCGCTAATCATATTTTAAACCTTATGACAATGGAGTAACAGTTTGTGTTACAAGCTCAATATGTACCTTAGGTTGTTTGTCAATAGAATAAAACTAAAGAATTAAAGATAGTGTCTTAATGGATTTGGTGCATAATACAAAAAAAGTATGAATTTATTTACATGAAATTACAATGAATTAGAACATTTAGTTAAAAATATTAATTCTTCTTTGAGGAAACTCCTTTTATTACTCCTCTTATTAGTTTCCTCCTTTTGTTACAATTCTCCTGATATTATTAAAAAGTTATTGTTACTAAAATGCCCTAATGTCACGTAAAGTTATAGCCAATGAGCACAGCAATTAATGTAAGAAATCTTTGTATTCCAGTCCTGGGCGTCAAGCGTCTCAAGCAGATCGAGACGATGTTCCTCTCTCGTCGATTGCAAGGCCCCAGGGCTGCAGCCGCAGGGCTCAGTGTGGAGACCTTGCTAGACGTCCTGTTGGTACTACACGATGAGTGCTGCAATAGTTCCCTGAGGAGGGAGAAGGCGGTCGCCGACTTCATACAATATGGTGAGTGAAATTGGAGGTACGATATATTTTGCTGGGTAATCATTTACTCGTTTCTTGCGCTCATTTTCACGCGCACACAATAATTGAAACATACAATTCTCAGACATTTCGGATCCCTTACAGGTTCTGTGTTTACTAGACTAATATTCAGTTTCACAAACGATCTTTACCAAAATAGGCGTGAGGGGGGGGGCAATATTATAGGTATAATACTTATTTACAGTTTAAAAAATAATGAGCTTTACAAATCTTTTGATACACATTATAGGCTACGCGGGACGGACTTGCTTCAAAATCTCTACATGAAATATTTAATAACATACACCTCAAAACTATGATTATATAAAATTCGACTTCATGGAGCGTGGGAGGGGGATGGGGGGGTAGCTGAGTCTGAGGTTTAATGACGACTAAGCTGTAATGAATATTCTGTTCTGTTCAGCTGTAAATTTGTATCGGTAACGGGGCGCTTTAAACTAATGAAAATTTTAATGGATATTTGTGCAAGGGGTAACAATTAATTTATTGCTGGTCGAACGTCTTGTATGACAATTATGATTGCCGTATACTTATGTATATCTATTTCGGAAGAATTAAGTTTTAAAAGTTTTTTTCTGATAGTAATTTATATGACAGCTATTATAACTTATTGTAACGGTTTACTATGTAAAAAGAAACCTTAATATAGCATAAAATATATATTAAGGTACATAAACATTCACATAATATTTTACTGATACTGATTTTTTATATAACACAATATAAAGAATCCGGTCAGCTGTTAAGAAAGTTGGACTACATACTGAAATATTCTAAACCATTTAATGTCTGTCAACAGTAAAGCCTGTGGTAACAGCGTTGAAACGGTTACGGTTATCGCGAGATGACTTCGAGCTGGTGAAGGTTATAGGGCGCGGCGCTTTCGGTGAAGTTTGCGTTGTGAGAGCTTCCTTCATGCAGGTATGTTTATATATTGCGACTACGATAAAAATAAGCTTTTATACTCCCATAATGAATGCACACACATCGCATAAGTTGCTCTGCCTACTCCGTGAGGCGTAAAGATATAGGATATATGTTAAAATATTCAGTATCGATTTTGGACTCTACTGCCATGACTTAAGGTTTAAAATCAATCGGTGATTATTATTCTATCAATCTTATAATATATTTTTTATTATTAGATTGATATAAAGAGTTAATATTCTTAAGAAACAAGTGTCAATGCGCATACAAAACTAAATCATGTTTATTAAATTTATTACATCCTGTATTCATCTAATACATAAAATACTTCTTCCTTAATAATATATATAAATAATGATAATAATAATAATCAAATAACAAAAATTCAAATGGTTTATTACAAATTATAATCAATTTACAAACTAGGTTTTACTTTTCAATATGATCCAATATTTTTTATATAATGTCTTATTATAGGACAATTATATTTATCTGATATAGTCCTAAGGATAATGTTGTGCTGACATGCACTCTGTCTAATAATGAAGTTGTTTTTTGGCGTATGATAGTAGCAAATCCATCGCCAAATAACAAATCATTATCAGCCAAAAGACGTCCTGAACGAGTGGTAGGGAAAAAAATGTTGGACGATTCAAAAGTACATTTTAGAAGTCTATTTGAATAAAGATTATTTTGACTTTGACTTTGCCATACCCGATGGATTTGCCGCTATCATACGCCAAAAAACAACTTTATTATTAGATAGAGTCAGAGCCTTAGCAAACATACCAGAAGCGCTACAGAAGCGAGGCAGCCCCAACAACACCCTGAAGACATTATTATATTGCACATTTAATTTTAATAACGCCCCTCTATGCATATTAAGTGAAAATACTATGCACTTTTGAATTTCGCATTTTTTTTTATATTGTTTAGTGATTTATGTATGGTTATGTTCAGGGCGCGGAGGGCGGGGT
The DNA here is from genome assembly GCA_918026875.4 of Diatraea saccharalis. Lineage (NCBI taxonomy): Eukaryota > Metazoa > Arthropoda > Insecta > Lepidoptera > Crambidae > Diatraea > Diatraea saccharalis. The sequence goes on from OU893351.1 coordinate 10,872,884, forward strand.
AAACATGGCGGCGGTGGGAGGCGGTACAGTGTCCACTACAACAGGAGAACGAGTATACGCTATGAAAATACTCAATAAGTGGGAAATGCTCAAGGTTATCTAGATAATAAAATTTAATTGAATGTTTTGAATAGGATCTGAAAATACTGGCCTAATTAAAAAAAATCACTTTCGGCAAGCTACGTCAAGTGCGGGTGAGACAGGTTATAATATACTCATAGAAAACAGCTAGTCACAAATAAGAACACAAATATTTTAAATTCATATAAGCGGTTTACGTGATCGAAACTTTAACTGACCAATCAGGATTATTCTGTCCATCCTAGTTAATCTGTCAAATTGATAAAATCAGGGCTTCATTTTGTTGAAAGTAACCTATCTGTGGCTAAATTGTGTTATTTCAAAATCCATCGCATTCCGTTTCAAAGGTATAGCAATAAATATTTGGAATTATGAGATGTTTAAAGTCGCAATTGTTTTCGAAACAAATGATTTGAATGATCGAGAGACATGATAAAAATTTGGTAAAAAAGACAAAGAAAACAGTTGCACCCACAATACAAAATCTTGAACCTTAACTATAAGCGAGTGAAATGACACTTGACAACTCCCAAAAACTCTTAGGAGTTGAATTAGCTTTTATTTCTCCTATAATTATGTGTCCATATGGACACTAGGCAGTAATCGGTTAAGTCGAAGTTATATTTACATCAAACGCTTGCCTTAGACAATTCCAATTAACAATATCATCATTTTGCCGTCGATTTTAAAATTAGACATTTGGGTCTCAGAACCTACATAGAGTATAAACTAACTATATTATTAAATTGTCTGGGTTTACATTCAATTTAATAATATAATTAGTTTTACATTCATTGCGTTAAATTTAAGGGTGTTTTAAAATTAGACTTAAATCTATTTTGCGCAGCAAGATAATGGCTCATTAGTGTTTAATGAAGTCTTTAAAATGTAATACCTTTTGCTGCAACCGAGCGTTAGACTATTGCTCACAAATTAATGCGAGAAATGTGTTTTATATTTGTTTTTATTTATGTTATGTACAGAGAGCCGGCACTGCTTGCTTTCAAGAAGAACGCGACGTACTGGTATTTGGCGACAGGCGATGGATCACAAATCTGCACTATGCCTTTCAGGACGAACATAATCTGGTGAGTGAACCATTCTGTTTTTGGACATATTCCATTATATCATATTCTATTCTTATTATTAAACAACCACTAAAGTTTATCCTTGGTTTAAAACATTTGCAGTCTAAAGCAAATTGACAGTGACAAAAGAGAAATGTCAAAGTGACACGTGTTGACTTATTTTGGTCGGATAATGGTTTAAGGCCCTTTTTTACCTCCGCTTACGTTCCCATACGTATATGAATCAAGAGTAAAGACGCGCTCGTTTGATTTCATAAATTTTGATCACAGAAAATACAAATGAAGTTGTAAAAAAAGGTTTTTGTGTAACATTACAATAATATCAAAAGTATAATTTTTGAACTAATTTTTTTATATATTTAAGATGAAATTTACTACTTAGTCATCTTTGCGATTTTTTTCTATTGACCCAATTATTGAAAAATATGTTTCTGTTTTTTAGCAAGTATTTGATCATATGTTTAAATTTGATTTGATATTTACTTTTGGCTTATTTTTTTCCAGTATCTCGTTATGGATTACTATTGCGGTGGTGATCTCCTCACTCTGCTATCTAAATTCGAAGATAGGTTACCGGAAGATATGGCGAAGTTCTATATCGCGGAGATGATACTGGCCATACATAGCGTCCACGAGCTGCGATATGTGCATAGGTAAGTCTTATGTTGTATGCAATAAGACTCAAATTTCAAAAATTAGTATTCTTAAAAATAGTAGATAATTGTTGTTCTTATATTAGTGAGTTAATAGCTTTGTTTTATGTTATAAGTGAAAAGTAGTATGATTTTATTATGAAGTGTATGAGGTTTAATTTTATTATTGTTTAGGGATATCAAGCCAGACAACGTTCTATTGGACGCGAGCGGTCACATTCGGTTAGCAGACTTCGGTTCATGTTTGCGGTTAGGTGATGACGGCAAGGTAATATAAGAATATTTAATCTTAACTTGATTCCAATTCCTATTGATCATTATAGTACATTAATTAGTTGTTTATTTAAAAAACTTTAAAAATAATCTATTTTCGTCTGTTTCAAATAGGTCACATTAAAATTTATTTAGTTTTCTTTGTTCTTTCACAATGTTATGGCATATATTTTTTTGTGTGTAGCGACCGAAGCTTTTTGGAAACAGATATTGTCTATTTATTTGCCTTTTGACACGCGGGTTATATAAGGTTATTTGTAAAAGGGTTATTTTAAAACAAAATGTAAACGTAATAAGGACAAAAATAGAAATATAAACTAAATGTCAACAAACAAAAATACCTGAATAATAAATGTTACTAATATTATAAAGGCGAAAGTTTGTATGTTTGTTACTTCTTCACGTAAAAGCTACTGAAGGGATTTTGACGAAATTAACATAGGATACTATTTATCCCACTATGAAATAGTATAAGGAATTGAAGTAAGAGAAGTAACACCAGTGAGAATTTGTAAGAGTAACTAGAGTAAAACGACGTGCTACTGTATGGGGGGCGTAAGAAAAAAATCGTCCGTTCTGTGATTTTTGATAAATAGTTGCATTATGCTTACGTTTGAAAATAAATTTCAATCTAATTTATTGTCACTATATTAATAACTTTACGCACAACACTAATATCTATGTAAATACATATACGCGCGCGAGCGTCATCAACATATAAAGTCGTGACAGTTCATTTAAAGTTATTTAAAAAAATGTTTAAAGTAGATCAAACGTAGTTTTTATAATGCTACTTATCCAATCCTGCGAGGTTATTAGTGTTTTATACTAAAAAATAACCCTATATACATGAGGTATACACGACTATAGGGCAGTTGTCCCGTGACTTTGCTTGCCCAAATTATAGACCATATGATGTAGCTTCCCCGTAGGTGAAATAATTTTCAAAATCATTACAGTAGTTTCGGAGCCGATTGAATGAAATGAGAGAATCCAATCGTTCCTTTTTATATTAGTATAGATGTAAGCAATTTATTTATCATTTATTCGTTCCAGGTACAAAGTAATGTAGCAGTGGGCACACCTGATTATATCTCCCCTGAAATATTGAGGGTAAGTTGTATTACTACATCATATATGTTCCTAATATGTCGTCGTGTATCATAGCTCATTTACACTGGTCGATGACGTCCGCGTGCGGGATGTGGGCGATTTCTGTGGTTGGTCATTGTTTCATTGACCAATGAGATGAGTTGTCTTGGACGTAACTGAGTTTTAGCGTGTTAGTTCACGGCTTCTAACAAATTAGTTCGCTCTTTTAGTTCGTTAGTTCGTATAGATTCTTAACTTTTTGCTCTTTGCAGCAGGAGCGGTTTTAAAACGAACGAACGAGCCTTTTAATGAATTATTTTAAGGTAGTTCGTTCGCTTGTTTTGATACTGTTTCTGCTGCTAATTGATAATTGAACATCAAAATTTTGGCCAAAAAAAAATAACATAGCTATACATATTAACTATTCATAAAATATATTTTCATAATGTAAATAATTAGGATTATTGTTTAAACAGTGATTAATATACTTTATATTTCTAATGAAACGACATTAGTCTTTTCGAACTAGTTCGTTCGGGAACTACACAAGACTAGAGATGAGCTCGTAGAGGTTGGCCGCGCTCCGCATGCGGGCCCTGTCTACTTCTGTAGCTGTGTTAGTAGGTTTTGAGTAAATCTTTAAGTAACACAGTATTTACCTGCAGGGTTTTTAAAAATATGCAAATTTAAATGAAGCAAATTAAATATAAATGTTGCTTCAAATGTTTATTTTGACACCAAAACAAAGACTACAAAAGGGTATTAATATAAAATAAAGATTATGTCACTATTGAATATTTTCTCATTTAATAGGCGATGGAAGATGGTCAAGGCAGATATGGTTCAGAATGCGACTGGTGGTCGTTAGGTGAGTTAGCATTGTATTATATTTATTGTTACGATGGGTTGTACCTATTCTTTTAGCTAAATAAACATTGATGCTATTTTTTTTATAATGGCATATTACCTTAAAGACAGGGATGTCGTTAACTTCACTTTTTTTTTATAAACGTCATATCCATATAACTATCAATGATTTTTAATTTATCAAACCTTTTTGACATCTTATAATGTTTGCAAATAAGTGACGTCATTCCCTATCATTGGTTTTCATTGTCACTTGGCTTAGTTAAGTTTTATCCATAAAATATGTAATCGAATTATCAAAAAATGACGAAGGTTTCATTATCACCTTAGTTAAGTTTTATCCATTAAATATTTAATTGAATTGCTGAAAAATAAGAAGAGTTTGTTGTTTTTATGAAATTTCATTTTTAAATTGCCGAAATAAAATTAAGCTTTATTCTTCAGGTGTGTGTATGTACGAGATGCTTTTCGGCGAGACGCCTTTCTATGCGGAGTCTTTAGTGGAGACGTACGGAAAAATAATGAATCACGCGCGATCTTTCCATTGTCCACCAGATGAACATGCGGCACAGGTAAATATTAATGTTAACTGATCATTTAGGTAATTTTTTGGCAGGAATCAATGAGGGAATATTTAATTGCCAAATGATATTTTGCGAAACCAAGATTCAATGAAAGTAAACAATATGTGAAATAATACGATGCGTGGGTTGTATATAAGATAATTGTTCCATGAATTTAGTGCGGGAACGCGAATGGATTACCACTGACCAATTAGTAAAGCAGACTAACATTTGATAATATGGAATAGGGAGTATGCTTTTAATTCATGCTTAATTATATCGTTATATAACTAAAATATACCCGGCACACGAAAAACTAAAATTTAGTAACAATAATAAATTGATGAAAATAAGTAACAACTAAGAGCAGTTTAAACGCCGGAATTTTTGGCGCGCTTGTCGTGACGTCATAGTACACGAATAGAGACATAACATTTTAAATCAACATGGATTTCGAGTGAATAATTATTATTCAATTAGGCAAATCCATAAACAACTAATAGATTTTTTAAATGTATAATAGAATTTTAATAATCATATAGTTTACTAAATTGGTGTCATTAAAAAAAGCCTAAAAAACATAATTGAAATTGTAATCTGTTGTTTATTTTAGATATCGGAAGAGGCTAAAGATTTAATCCAAAGACTTATTTGCTCATCAGAAACAAGATTAGGAAAGAATGGACTACAAGATTTTAAAGTAAGTACTTTGGGTTCGTATTACGGTCCTAGTTTGAATCTATGGCAGTGTTGTTCAAACTTTTTCGATGTACAGCCGCTGTTCAGGCTGTAAAATTGTGGCGACCTTGATAGTACCCGAAAGCCAAAAAAAAAGATGGAAATATAATTAAAGTGCAACATTTATAGCTTTATTTATTATTCACTAGCTTTCCGCCAGCGGCTTCGCCCGCCCTAGAATACTATTTAGTGGGATAAAAATATCCTATTATGGAAGTCAGCTAGTACCCTATACCAAATTTCTTCAAAATCCGTTTAGTAAACTCGTAAAGAAACTTTAACATTAATATAATATTAATAGGATTAGTTTTTTCTTAAATTTTAAATAAGCACCACGATTTTATATTTTGTTGAAAAATTAAGAATTCCAGCCTTTTCACAAAAATTGTGTTTTTCTGTACTGAACCGTGTAGTACCTTAATTTTTTCCTTCTGCTGGAGTCACCCCGAGTAAGGCTTCACGGTCCCTCTAGGGCCCCTCTGTTTTTTTCCAATAAAATGAAAAAAAAAAAACGTTATAATTGTGTTTTTATTATCTCTTCCTATATTATATATATCAGTATAGATTCCTATACGAATTTCAAGGTTATCAAAGTGTCACAATACTGTTAATAGACAGGTCTTTTTATGACAGTAACACTTGTTGTTTTATGTATTAGAATCACGCATGGTTCGCCGGTCTAGAGTGGGAGAATCTCAGGGAGATGCAAGCTCCATTCGTGCCTGACGTCTCCAGTCCAACTGACACATCCAATTTTGATGTCGATGACACTGACATTAGGTAAGTTTGATTTATATCACGTCGTTATAAGTGCGAGTGTACATGACGCTATTACATTACGTGAACGAAATTGTACAGTCAACAGCACGTCAGACTATACAAATCTGTAAAAGTTCTCCACTTCATTTTAAACGTTAATTTACGGTATGTAGAATTCAAAATCAACTGGAAACCTTCAGCATGTTTATATTACTTTTCAGCTTCCCCCAGATATGATAGTTCTTTCACGAGTGCTCATAAGAGATTTAGACAGAGGTTTTCAATCTTTTTTGACGATAGAATTCTTTTGAATGAAATATTGTAATATTGACACTGAACCAAGTTTTATGTGTACCATTTATAATTTCCATATTTTACTTTAAATAAGACGGTTTACCACAATAATGTTTATATTTATGTCTTATGTTTTGACCACCCTTTGAGAAAAACTGTAAATCAAGACTGTTTGAACGATTTTGTTTAGGTTATCGGAGGCGGTGCCGCCGCCGTCGGCTTCCTCGGCGTTTTCAGGCGTTCACCTGCCGTTCGTCGGGTTCACGTTCACCGCTGGCTCTAGACTTTCGGACCTCGGTGCTCCCGCATCACCACTTAGCCCCGCCAAGAATGCCGTCAATCAGGTACTTATACTAGCTCATCCACCAATAGTATAGACTTACTTTTTTCAGCTCGAAGAATCGCTAAGTTAGAAATGGCAGACTATATGTATGATGCTTTTTTTAGTTAGGCGTCATCGGTTTATTATGTCAGACGATTTTTACCACTTATTTACCCCTCTTATGTAAGAAAAAATATTTATAATTCTGTCAACCCCTCCCTAGTTTAGTAATTATTATTTTAGAAAGTAAAGAAATAAGGTGAATGTATTTTTAAAGAATTTTTGCCTACATTAGTTTTGCTCGCGCCTTCGCACTCGAGCGCAAAAATACGAGCTATTTTCATATATTTACATCTTAACATTTTGATTTTGTTATCTTACGTAAGAACTATCTAAACCTCATCCTTTATCTTGTAAGGAAAAAATAAGATAGTCGGTTGGTTTAGGGTAGGAAGGGGGACCTCCTACCCTAATTAACAATATTAAATTAAAAGTTTAATTATGGTTAGATACTGACAATCGTAATAACACAGTGACAACTCGCAATATTTCCAGGCGCCATGTAACGCGGGTGATCGTGCAGCGCTCAAAGCGCTCGAGCGTGAGAACGCTCTGCTCGCCCAAACTATCGCCGAACTACGAGCGAGCGGCACAACCGGTGATACTGATGCTCCTACTGGTATGTTATCTGAAGTATGTATGGTAGATGTATGGTAGAAGAGATTTGTTCGTTTGCAACGAATGGCTCCGTAACCACTGAACCAATTTAAAAAATCGTTAAAAAGTCATATGCAGTAAATATAGGCTATATTTTATCCCGAGAGACTAAATAGAGGGACGAAAATAGGAGTGACATTTATATAGGGAATAAACGTTACCATAGTAACCATTGTTTACTATTTAATTTGCCATTGTAATTATATCAGTGTCACGATATGATCAATTATAAAATGATTTAAGCTGTTAACACAGAAGTAAATAATTTTATTAATAATTATCCCGCTATACAGTTCCTTAGGGGCCACGCGGGCGAAGCCGCTGGCTGTTATTATAACATAAAGGGCTTATTCAGACGCATCGAACAGTTTATTGGCTCGTCCGTATAAGAACACAATTTTTGTATTATATACTGTTGCCGGCAGATTTTTATTTTGTATATGCGATATTTTTACGGATACAGTTACATATTAGATCTGGGTGTATATTTGACGGAAAATCCGTTGCGGAACGTCATAACTGACAAAATATATCATATGAACTTGGTTACTCGACGGATAATCAACCTAGCAAAGGTACTTCCTTTGAAATTAAATTATATGAACGATTCTTCTGCCAGATTCGCACTGACCCTTAATAACCCTGTCTTTAATTAATATTAAATGATCATTGTCCGGTAGACGATTTAATTCAACTGAAAGAAGAGCTAGCTGTACTATCAAAGAGAAACGCCGATCTGGAAGCCCAAGTGAAATGCTACGAACAGTTAAACAGTGGGATCACTGCTCAGGTAAGTTAAATATATATTTTTAACAAATATTGGAGTTACTATACTACATCTATTTAAATCTTTGTGACGTCTTATGCTTTGGAACTGTTACAAATTGATAATTTTGTGTACCATTAATGTATTGAATATGTCCTTACTGTTGTGTTTTGGGAATCAAACCTTCATGTGGACTTACTTATTCTATAGGCATTGTGGTGAAAGTCACTTATTTGTATCATAGACACTCATTTTTTACCATTAAGTCTTCATGTCAATGTACTTGATGGGATATTAATAGGGCTAAGGGGCCATCCATAAATTACGTCACACGTTAAGGGGGAGGGAGGGGGTCGACGAAGTGTGACATTGTGTGACAAGAGGTGGGAGGGTCCTAAATTTTGGTGACGTCACATTTCAAAATATATTATAATCTAAGTGTTAAAACACGAATTTTAAACTATTACTTTACGAAAACGTTGCATATGTGACATCACACTAGGAGGGGGGAGTCTTACAAATGTGATCAGCTGTGACTAGGACAGGGGAGGAGCAAAAAAATCATGAAAATTTATGGATGACCCCTAATTATAATATTGAAAACTATTATTTATTTAACAATAATTATGCATAGGATATGACGTCGAGTCCACAAGAACTGGCACTGCGGTTACGCGAGCTCGAGTTAACCATAAACAATCTTACCGTCGAAAAGGAAGAACTTACCAAAGACAAAACAGACTCTTTGGAGAAACTTAAGCTGCAGGTAAATTAAAATAACAATAAACCTTTTTCTTACGTATCTTGTCCCTAAGTTAGTGTTTCTTGTGTGTGCACACCTTGTTCTATAATTATGCATCTATGTCTATGTAACAATTGAATTCTGTCTTTCTGGATTTTCTTGTATTAGAATTAGCAATATTGTTTTTTTTTTACCTTGATTTACTCTTGCCTTAAAAGTACAATCTGATTAGATCCTCAATTCAGTACGTTAGACATCTAAAGAAAAACATTAATACTTATGTATGTATTTATTAATCTACATTACATTTCTTAGACACTGGGTTCAGTTAGAAAATTTTCTCCCCATACAAATATGACAGGTTAACTCTTCAGTTCAATGCTATAAAATTTTTATTGTTTTTTTTGCAGTGAATATTTATAAATATTTGAGTCATTCTGTAGACAGTCTTTATTTGTCTTATTGAATGCACAGCCCCATTTCATCTCGTATTCTCTCCGCCTTAATGCGCACTTTTAAATTTTAGACCATTGCTGATATAGCTCATATTTTTCTTGTATTTGTCTGTATACAAAGTCTAGATATAATATAAAAGTGTTACGTTTTTATTTATATTGTTTATTCCTCATTCAAACTTCTTTTATACACCTCTCAATATTTTCCTTTACACGTCTTTATTAATTTATCGAGTTTTCATCAATTTTAATTAACATCAAATTAATTGTTCCTTTATCACTAACTTATTAACTAACATGCTCGTAAAATCACTAGGACAAAGAGCTGAAGGACGCGCTGGCGCAAAGGAAACTGGCAATGGCTGAATACAACGAGGTCACCGATAAATTGTCCGAACTGAGACAGCAGAAGCAGAAGCTGTCGCGACAGGTTTATATTATATCGATATATTGTTGTATTATCGATTGACCATAAGTCGTTAGTGATAGGGTATTCTTTTTTGTTTGAAATAGTAACTGTAAATGTTTATTTTCATTCAAAATATACTTTTTTAAAATGAACGGTTGCCTGTCTTAAAATTTTAATTATAATTTACTGTTTTTACACCCGCAAAACCGCTGTGCGCTACATTGATGATGTCATATCGATATGTAAATAGGACAGACGCAAAGAGCGTATTATTTAGATTTAAAGCTATCGATCAAACAAGAACAGTGCCATCTAAGATTTCTTACAAAATAAATTAGTAGTCTGATTTTGCGAATTGCGTCAATTTTGAAAGGGGTCAGAATATTTTCGTATGCCGCCTTGGCTGTCCTCTTTCCTACAATAAAAAAGAACTATAGGAATACTCATGTGAAATCCGTCCATCTGTCACAACTAATTTGCTCCCAAATTACTGGACATAAGGTATAGGAGTTTATTATGTGTACGTCATCAGGTCCGTGATAAAGAAGAGGAGTTGGAAGTGGCGATGCAGAAGATCGATGCGCTCCGACAAGATATAAGGCGGGCAGACAAAGGCCGACGGGAAATGGAGGCCAGGCTAGATGCGGCCATCGGGGAGGCCGCTAAGGTAACGCGCATTATATATTTATATTATTATTTTATTCCTAGTAATAAGGTTAGAAGTCTCCCGCAAATTTCAGGAGTTAATTTTTTAAATTATTGCGAAAATTGTTATTTTATGTAAATTGAAATAAGCAAAATAATAAATTGATTACCAGGAGCGCAAACTTCGCGAAGAGACTCTTCGTTCTCAACGTACCGAATCAGTAGGTTCCACTGGTGCCGCTGCAGATGTGGCCAGGTTACAGCACGAGGTCGAAACTTTAGAGGTAAGCTTTTTTTATGTTTTTATCTTAAAATAAAAAGTTGTTTCTTTTTGTAGGTAGTCGTTATTAATAATATGATGTTAAATGTCTATGTCTGAAAATGATGGTAATGTTAGGACTTAGGGTTCGGGATTATAATTAGCACCAATTAAGTTCACAAGTTGATATTATTTACGCAAATAAAATCACAAAAATAGCTTGTTAACTTGTTGTGTTTCTCAACACTACTTGGATTGTCCAGATAGTTCGCTTCACTAAAGTCCGTTTCATATAACATGGGTACGGTGACGTATTTTTTGAAGTCTATAGTTATCGCTTCGAGTTTCGCTTCCGATCGCTCTTGTATTCTGTTCATTAGTCACTGAAAGTAGAGATGGACGTTGTATTGTATGTTACTTAAGTAATGACTTTTGTTTATTCCTAAATAAACAATGTTAATAAGTTTTGTTATGAGGTGATGATGTGTATATAAAACATTCTAAATATTATTGAACTGCATTACTTTCAAGATTGTGTAAACGGTAATAGTATTGTGGTCTTGTATTGTACATAAAAACCTTCCTTTTGAATCAAGTAATCAGATAGGGATCTATGAAAAAAAAACCGCATCAAAATCCGTTGCGTAGTATTAAATATTAAAGCATACATAGGGATAAAGGGACAAACAAAGCGACTTTGTTTTATACTATGTAGTGATAACACAATGTTGCACGCTTGTTATAACGATTTCTAATCGTCAGTTGAAAAAAAAAGCGTTTAAGTAATAAGCAGTTTTTAGAAACGCTTATTAAAAATCGTACAACTAATATAATAACACTTAAAAAATTTAAGCAGTTATATCCACCTCTAACTGAAAGTATGTCGGAGCGGGTAGTCTACTGCGTATTTATAGGGGCCAATACCACATCAAATGTTCTAGGTTTAGGAATTTCTAGATGGGTCTCGCTCGGCCCTTGAGATATGTGTGACCTAAAAGAGCTCGAGGGCGGTCACCCGTCTCATTCTCCTCGACGTGTATTTGACTCGCGTAGTTTCGACAGTGTTAGCGCGAGTCAGCGGTACAGTGGCGTAGCTACCAAGGGGCTAGGTAGGGCAGTGCCCCGGGGCCCTCAAGCTCAGGGGGCCCTCAAATCTTTACCAGAAGAACTCAACTTTTGAAAATTTCTCCCATTTTCAAAATAAATATGACAGGTGACAACTCGAGTTTAATCATGGCAACTCAATTGTGAGAAATTCCAAAGTTATAAAAAGGGAATTCCCCTAAATGATTTGTGTGGGTTGACAGTGTTATTAATGTTTTTATCAATTTGTCAGATATCAATATTTGCATATTATTATTTATCGATATGCGTTTTTGTGATTGGCGATTGTGAACTTCGAGTCAAGATTTTTTTTCGAGAATGGTTAAAAAGTTAATGTATCAGGAGTAAGTAAGCGTATGTCAATAAATATTTTGTACTGGTCTACACAAAAGTTCAATTTTATTTGATTATAGTACGTATACATAGTTACGTAAAGAAATGTATAGATTTCGGCTACTGACTATATAACTCAAAATACCGTGAAAAATACAAGTTATATGCGGTAGGGGGCCGTCCATTAATTACGTGTTTTTTTTGTCATTTTGGTAACACTGGCGGCGATAAAATGTTTGCCGGGGATTCCCCAACGACGTCTTGTATCGTATCATTACGTTTCGCTTTCCTTTTACTTGTAAAATAAATTAAACAACTAATGTTATGGACAAAAAAAAAGAAACCCAGTGGTGCATTTAAACGCAAAAAACGCCAAGAAAGAGAAGAAAGTAAATAAAAATTGCCTAAAATTGACAAGTTTTTTAGTCAGCCTTCTGCAAGTACTTCTGGACAAAATATTTCTATTGATAATTTTTGTAAATAGCTTGCATGGCGATAGATTAAATAACAGTAAGCTGGTTCAACGTATCTATGTTTAAATAAATACATAATAAAACCTTGAATCTTTTCTATTTCGTTTTATTGCCCAATACCTACACCAAGTATAAAAATAACTGTAATTTATGTTGTTAGTGATTAATAGTTTTATTACCTGCCCATGCACGAAAAAGAGCTGATGATAAAGTTGCTTAGCATTTTTAAAGTATTTGTATATTTAATGATTTTTCTTCAAAAAACCTAACCAGTTTTGATAGCAGTGGGCCCCATTTTTTTTATTTGCCCCGGGGCCCTAGGTTACCTAGCTACGCCACTGCAGCGGTACAACGCCATCTAGTAACAAGTTAATGAAAATCGCGCTGCTGCGCTCCGTAACAGTTATATAGTATTTAGAAATATATCATAATCATACATACATAATCAGCAGTAGCATAATATTTGTTTATGATTACTGGCGTCCATTAACAAGATTGTAGGCAATATGATAAAACTTATAAAACAAATGTAAGCGTTAAATACATTTACGAGTAAATAACGATTTAAATAGTTTTTATGGCAAAATATAACGAAGAAATACGTTTGTGACAGATGCAATACAAGGAATCTTTGGCTCAACAACAGGCTCGATATAACTCGGAGTTAGCATCGCTCAGGGATCAGTTGCAGGAGACGGATGCCATGCGGACTGTGCTCAACCGAGAGGTGATTTTTTTTTTCTTTACAAACTGAAGTCTTTTTATGTTCCTACATCGATACAGTGGAATAGAAACGTCGCAAACACCATTACTAGTCATTGATGCAGTTTTGTTTATAATTTCAATACGAGGGTCAAACTGAAAGTTCTTAGAACTGGCCACTTATAAACAATATAATAAAAAAATAATTCTAAAATTTGAAAATATAACTCTTTGCCAATATTACTGAGTATATATTTCATTCATTTGTCATTTGTTTTACGATTTGGCGGCAAATTGAAAATTGTCTGTGTCACGTCATCATGAATTTAACACGAGAAAATTTTCGTGCAATGATTTTTTATGACTTTCGATGTCATTTAAGTCAACAAGAAAGTTATGATAGACTACGATTGGCCTTTCACGATGAAGCCCCATCTCGTGCGACTGTTTACAACTGGTTTAATGAGTTTAAACGTGGTCGCACTAATCTCACTGATGATTTACGTGAGGGACGGCCTTCTACGGCGACGACTGAAGATAACATCTGTGTTGTGCGGCGTATGATAGAGACTGACAAAAGAGTGACCTATCAACAGATTCGGACAAGCTTAGGCATCGGTATGAGTCAAGTGCACAAAATCCTCCACGAACATTTAGCGGTCAGGAAGCTTTGCGCCCGGTGGATACCTCATAATTTGACTGAGGCTCAAAAACTCCATCGTGTGGATTGGTGTCGTAAAATGATTGAAAGATTTAACGGAGGTGACTCAAATGCTGTGTTCGACATACTAACAGGTGACGAAAGCTGGATTTACTGTTATGATCCTAAAACCAAAAGACAATCTGCTCAGTGGGTGTTTCCTTTCGAGGAGTTGCCAACTAAAGTGAAGAGAGATCGAAGTGCGGGAAAAAAAATGGTGGCCTCGTTCTTTGGAAGGATAGGTCATTTTGCAACAATTGTGTTAGAGGATCAAAAAACAGTTTTTGCAGAATGGTACACTACCAATTGTTTGCCACTTGTCTTGGAAAAAGTTCGAGAGAAACGACCTCGCAGTAGGATCCTCCTTCACCACGACAACGCCTCGTCGCACACCGCCAAGCGAACGATCGACTATTTGGCGACATCAAACGTTGAATTACTGGGTCACCCGCCGTATAGCCCCGACCTCGCGCCTTGTGATTTTTATTTATTTCCAAAAATTAAAGAAAAACTTAAAGGAAAGCGGTTTATGGATGCTGAAGAAGCGGTGGCTGCGTATCGCGATGCCATTGAAGAGACCCCTAAGGACGAGTGGGCAAAGTGCTTTTCCCAGTGGTTCCATCGCATGCAGCGGTGTATTGACGTGAATGGACAATATTTTGAAAAGATATAATAAAACTAATAACTGGCTAATGTAATCAGTTTTTGATTTTCTAAGAACTTTCAGTTTGACCCTCGTATCTATCAATCGACCTAAAGTTACAATTTTTCCGTTAAAAAAATACCACCCATTTACCGTAAAGGAGCATTAACTTTATTTATTTTAAGAGCGTCTATGTTGTTTACGACCTTTGCACCCTGAGTTGTCGATATCACCAATTTCTTTTATTCAAATACTTCATAATGAGGCTATTGAACTGATCATATATCTACCAAAATGGAATGCACCAAACGAGGCGAAAGAAAAACATTTGAGAATTCTTTTTTTTTATTTCTTTAGCTGCAGACGTCTAAAGAGAAGTTGGAAAACCGTCGATTGGAACAACTAAGCGATAATGAAGACAGACAAATGCTTATCAATGAGAATAGGAAGCTAGCGAAAGATCTGGATGCGGTAAGTGATATTATAAATTTTATAATATAACAATATCAACATTTAACATCTCTCAGTCTCGACTTCAAAGTAACTTTGTATTGTAGTAAACATATTATTATATATTTTTTCTTCAAAGTAACGATCAGCGGGACAGTTTCAAATTTCTTTGTTATTAAAATATATTTATTGGCATAATATAAATATAATATAAAACATCTAGGAATTTGATATTATATATATATATATATATATATATATAATATCCCTGAGCAGATTGTCTTTTATCTTTATGATTAATCTGATAGTCGTCGCCAAAGTGACGTCACACAATGGCGTGACATAAAAAATCACCACTTTCATTTTAAGATAATCGTGCTATTTTTAGACTCAAAATCAGAAGCTCTATGTTTATTATAGTATTTATGCAATTAAAAAAATATATAAGGTATTGAGGATAATAAGCTGAGATTTTGTACTTTTCTCAATTCAGAAACCGGGCGATAGTCGTAAAAATAAAAGGGAGTTAAAAATATTAGAGTTATTGTATATTTGCAAACAGTTTCATAAATATTGGGGTCGCTAACGTATCCTACACTTGAAAACATTAAAAAAATAGTTCTAACCTAATCTATTTCACTGATTATATTAATGACTTGTAATTATTTAGACGTTTTTCTTCTGATAGAAATCATTTGCATAAATTGATCGTAGATCAGTAAATATCATTACTAATATTCAAGATGGCGGAGAACGGACGGCGGTGGCAAGCAGAGAGAAGACAAATGGAACTGGAACTCGAAGAGCTTCGAACCAAACGAGACTCTATGCAACACTGGGAGACTCAGGTATTTTATATACTACTGATATTATCATGTGAAAACTACGTAGCAGACTTTCATAGAAGGGATTTATACAATTTTGTTATATATCTCTATCCTCAATTATCTTGTTTTTTAATACTTAAACAGCAATATTTATTTGAAACAGCAATTTTTATTAGCCAAAATCTTGAAAATCATCACGTTTTATATTCAATTCCGCCATTGTAATTGGTTGATGTTCTACAATACAATTTTGATAGTATAATATTCATAACCACATTTCAATGATGATTCAGTGGTTAGTTTTAAAATGTTTTGTAAACCGATTGCCAACTTACAAAAATTCTGAAGTCATATTGGCTATTGGTAGAATTTTATTATAAGACAACATCACATATATTGTTTAGATCCCAATTTAAGTAGCTAAATGCATATCTATTATTATTATATTGCTTTTTGTTATTAGATCGCGGATATTATAAGATGGGTAGCCGACGAGAAAGAAGCTAGGGGCTATTTACAAGCTCTCGCCACTAAGATGACTGAAGAACTGGAGTATTTGAAACATGGTGAGTTTTTTGTTATATCTTTTGATCTATCTTTTAAGTCATTTTTTAATGTAAAGTGCTTATAGAGTCCGAGATAATTATTGTGACAGTGGCGGATCGATTATCGAAAAAATTGTGTATCTTTTATATAATGGAAAGTAACTTCATATTCTAATGAAGTCATTTTTTAATTTTAATTCGACGTATCTGAATGCAGCTCTTGCTGAGTTTCTTGTCGGTTCTTTTCAGTGTAAGATCTCCCGCCGTAGATTTACGAATCGATGGCATAACTTTCGACATTCACAAGAACTTGACATTTGGGATTTTAAGATTTTGGTGATGTGGTGATAAAAAAAAATATATAAAAACTATTATAATTTAGTCATCAACAAGATGAACCCGAGTCAGAAAAATTTAACTGTGATGACAACAATAATTAAAAACCTGTCAAATGTTTATCGAATACATACTCTGGTTGAAACGAGTTTATTGATTTAATTACTAATAAAAAAAACGTTCTTATTTTCGTTACAAGTGTATGGCGATGTATGACCACACACCAGAATTATATTGAGTGATAAACCTTTATTGCGTAATGAATTGTTATTTAAATACTATTTGATGAGTCGCGAGTTGAATGTGGACTGACTTGAATGTAATAAAAATGATGACTTTATACAAATAAAATGTAGGTCGATAGACCGTACAACAAGTATTGATATTTTAAACTTTAGAGCGTCAGATTACAGTAATTGTGGCTATTAAAAAAATAATTTTAATATTTTTATTACAAATTGCGTGAAATGGATTTGTTAAAGGTCTTCGTACTTATGCTATGTGAAACGGACTATAATATTTGAAATTACAGCGAGTGCGCGGGGCGGGGTGGTGCCACCGTCATCCCCACCCGGGTCAGGGGCGGGGGTCGCAGTGGGTGCGGGGGGCGGAGGGGGATGGAGGAACCGCCGCTCGCAGAAACTGGACAAGATGGAGATACTCACGTTACAATCGTCCCTGCATTCGGAGATACAGGCCAAGCAGGCGGTAGGGGAAGAGCTCAGCAGGACCAGGGCAGAGCTGCTGGCTAGCCAGAGGTGAGGACAAATAAATCTAAAATGTGAAACGGTAGATACGATGACAGAAAAAAATATAAATAAACTTCAGATATTATCTTGTACCAGGGATCTTGTTGGTTGTATCGAAGTTCCCATGGTTAACTTTTAATTCTATCATCATTTCCTGTATATTATTTTTGACCACAATTCTTGTGGAGACAAATAGAAAAAAAAGCTAAAACTTTATGTTGCTTTGCTTAATTGTCTAACTTGGAAATCATTTATTTAATTGCCTACCGCAACAAGTTGAATAAAAACTTTTAAAAAGTCAATGTAATTTGTTATTTACAAAAATGGAGATTTATTTCAATAGCCACATAATAGCGAACTTTATTCATAGTGCGTGACGATCCTTGTTCACAAACATCAAGCATGTGCTAAGGTGCACATAATGTAACATTACTTTGAAAGGTAGATCTAATTAAGGTATTAGATCTACCTTTCAAAGTAATGTTACATTTAGTTACCCTATCAGTTCCAGTCTAGTAATATTCACAAGTGTCACGTCATTTGGGTGTTAAATATTGAAAAGATTTTGAAATGTAGGTATCTCGTGTAATTATTATAAATGTTAGTAGTCTATAATAAATTGTAATACTAGGGAATTGGTGGAAGTACGTCAACGGCTTGAATCGCTCAGTCGCGACATGAAACACAAGGAGCAGCATATACGTGACATGCAAGCTAGACTGGACCAACACGCTCCCCATCAGCCGGGCAATTCCTGTGAGTATACTATACTTATACCTTCTATACACTTATATACTGTCCTTTGTCTTAATTGGTACTAGAATGGTTATGATAAAATAAAAATGTGATTACCAATTTATTTGTCTAAATTTATATTCGAATTTTACTATAGGAGATTAATTACGAAATAGGGTGGGTGCACTAGTAGTTAGCAACATTTTTAAACTAACTTTGATGATGTGACTCAATTATTACGTATCACATCATTGCGAAAAAATCATTAAACTCTTTACCATATAATCATGTAGCTTATTCATATGTTCTTAATTGCCATCAAGTTTATTTTTACATAAAATAAATGTGGCAAGTGGCAATGTGCCTAAGGTGGACTAGGTTGTAGGTGGCATTTATATCGCTTTTCCATGATCTCATGGTTGGTTTAGAGTTGAGAGTGAATGGGTCGGTCACGACATGGGTGACAAAAAATATTATCTCGAGCTACTCCGTGCTTCGGAAGACACGTTAAACTGTTGGTCTCCAATCCGTATTGGGCCAACGTGGAGGGTCACGGTCCTTCTTTAATCATTCATAGGGGAAGTCTGAGCCACTACAGCGGGGACGTAAAAGGACTGGTGATGATGGTTGGTTATAGTACGGAAATGATTCCCAAACGAAATTAAAAGAAATCTTAGATATGTTGGTTTGAAGATTGAAATGGTGTACTAGTTCCTGGAATGTAACTGGCGCACCTACCCTATTTGCCTATTTTTGAAGAGCCAATAAAGTAGCCAATCTTAATTTAATTCAGAAGGGTGGCTATACATGCTCATTCAAGAATGTGTGACATGTTTTATTTCAATGGAAATGTTATGATTATATTAAAAATGATTCTGTTTATTATAACACGAATATCTTTGTGGTCAAATAAAAGAATCAAAGTCTTAAGATAAAAAAAAATTTGTCTGTTAACATTATAATATTTTCTTTTATAGTTTAATTGTTGGAAATAACATTAATCTTAATTTATTTAGTTACATAACGTTATTGTCCAACACCAACACCTTTCACAGGGTAATCGTTGGTTACAAAGTTATTGCACTATGGAGTTGAACAATCAATTCGAATCTGTATACACATAGATATTTTTATTGTTCTGTTGGAAACAATTAAATTTGGCTAGGCAATTTAAGAATTATGAATGTAATCAAATTATAAATGTCATTTAACTAAAGTGAGCAAGATATTAACTTACCAAAAGTAAATCCAAGAATTAAAGATATACCCTCTTTAGTCGGATTTGCTTGCGTCAGCATATGTCTTAAAGACAAACAATTTAAGATCTGTCATAGTTATAATAGATGACAAGATTATGACGCATAATACATTGTGTTATGCACAAAATAAAGTGACCTACTCACAACGCCTTTGCTGTTTTTTTTTTTACATAAATACGTGTGTTTATATATGTATGTGTATTAAATGTATTCTATTTATTTATATTACAGCGCACCGCCTTATGTATAAAATAGTAATATGTTTATTTAGTGCACCTTTTCTTTTTGTTTTCGTTACATGTTCCGCACAATCCCATCCCATTCAAAATATGACATGTCCAATAATGGCGCTTATCAATGGAAACTTGGGCTCCCACCTCAAAGTCCAACGTCGCCCGCGACGAAAAAAACGGAAATAATGCGGTTGTTTGCTTAAAAAAATATGTCTATGGACAACGCATTACCTTATATGGACTCTAAAAATGTGTTATTATATAAAAAATAATGTGAAATTCCAAACTGTGATCGATCTGTGTTGATTGGCTATTTTGAAATTGGAATACCATTCGACTGTGCACGCAACCAAACATGTATTCGTGGCATTTATTTTTTTTGCGTATAACGCGTTTATTGTTTTTTTTCTTCTTTTCTAATTTGTATCTATGGTTTCTGCATTGTTTATGGTAACAGCTCGGTCGTGGCGATGGTCGAGTCCATATATGCCGTTGTTTATAGGCGTGACTTCATGTTTATGGGGTGTGGCAATACTCGTTTATCACCAGATATACGACTGATATTTGCTTTATTTCTATAGTCACAAAATTGTACGCTGTTCCTTCTTACATAAGATTCAAAGTCGCGTATGACAATTGAAACATATATTAAACGTTACTGTATTAATAAGATTGGTATTATTTTTTACATGAAATCTTCTTAATTATTACATATAACTCGGGACATTAATAAATAAACATAATCAGTTATTATCAATGATGATAATCTATAAGTATTTTATTAATTGAGAAACAAATACATATCGGGTATAATTTTGTTACTATAGAACTCCAAATCATTATTGTCTACTCACAAAATGATTTCAAGTTTTTTTTTTTGTATTTAATGAATTTTTAGGATTTATCCAAAAAGAATTTCAGGAATTTTCTAGTCGTTGTTATTTTATTCTAGTATAGAAATTTACCAAAGATTTTCACATTGATTATTAAATTTTATTATTTATTTTTACATTTGTAGCGCCACGATCGATCTTATCATAAATCTCGAATAGATGATATGAATGTGACGAGAATGTAATCCTTTTTTTTTAATTATTTTTAAATTATTTTGATACAGTGACAATTAAAAATTAGATTGTATTTACGATATATTTTGTCAATTTAATTGTTTCATTTATTATTTATTAAAACAACAATATAAGAGAGTCTAGTCAATATGTAATTTCTTTTCTCAATAATTTTAATAAAATGTAGATTTTTATTTTGCATACGTATCATGACAGATGACGAAACAATGCAGGAAACATATTTATAACATTATGTTACGTTATATTTTTAATAGGTTTTAAGTTTTTCATTTATTTACATTAATTTGTAGAATCTCAGCGTTCATTTTGTAGTTCCGAAACTATAGTCATCAGTTCTATGATGATGATGATGATTTATGAACCGCTAATTATTAAGTCGCTATAATATTACCAGCCATACGTGTAAATGACTTCGGCTCTATGTTAAATCTAATATAATATTATCTATGGTCAAGTATATTTTTTTCCGTATTGATCTATATAGGAATATTGTCTTAAATGGTAAGTTCGTTCAGTAAATATCGGTATAAAGTTTCCATAAAGAAGTGTTTCATAATTTCCATCACACTGATTAACTATAGTTTCGAAATAGCTTTTTTTTATGATAATTTTTTCTTTTATTATATTTTTAAATTACTATCGGCACATTTATTCTGCATTTACTTATACATTTTTTGATTATATTTCATTAAGTGGTCAGTACTATTTTGTAACTAACTTATGTCACGATGTGACTCGTCGATGTAAATAAGTTATTAAAGCACCGTTATGCTATGTTGTTATTATTTATTTCGTTTTATTTAACTTGTCAATCTCATTAAAAAAATATTTTAGCCCATAACTAAAAAAAAATAATCGTTCAATTTGAATCTTAATTCAATGGATTTAAAGTTGTAAGTTATACGCAAGCAGCAAGGCAAGGATCAGCCAAGTCGTCAACGTACTGGAGCGGCAAGGAAGACAACGGTTCGTTATTGTTTTTATCAAATATAAACCAGTTAGAGAGTAGACACACTATTGTATGTGACTGTGCTATGTTTTGTCCCTTACATTACCTGTTGTTATATAAAAAGAACCGTTATTGATTTATACTTACCTAAAGATTTTGATGAGACCACAACACTGAGCTGTACGTCCGATAAATTTCTTTAATTAATTTAACGTCTATAATACAGATTTTATATGTACCTACGACTATGATACAGCATGTAAATAAAAATAAATACACATATTAAAGACAATAAAGTAGAATCAAGAGTTTCCAATTCTAAATATACTCGTTTTTGGCTCTATGTTATGTCTTCTCAAAACTGTCTCGAAATCTGTTCCAAAATGAATGTTATTTAATAAAAAGAAGGGATAACTTAAGTAAATATGTTTGACCAATAAACAAGAATTTGAACGATATTAGAACTGTTAAAAGTTTAAATAATATTATGAATAGCTATTGACAGTTCTTACATACCCAAGTAATTACATATATTCTAGTATTATTAGTAAATAGAGCCAGCTCCGTATAATAAGTTAAACCATAAAATAACAACAAGTAATGTGGCATCATTTTGAAGGTTGTTTTTGTGCTGCGTTCTCCAAATTATCGAAATAAATACAAAATTCTTTGTAAATACGAGCAAGTGTCAAAGAAAAATTTGTTTAATAGAAGTACATATTCATCACTGTTTTGTGGGTATACTCTTTGCTGAATTAACAAATTTAGTTTTTCGTTTGCTATTGAATTTTTAAAACTTATTTTGACGCATTAAATTCTAATATGTAAACACATATACCAGGGGTGTCCATTGCCAATTTTATAACTTAAAAACCAAGTGTATTAGAGATTGATAATTATGTATATATAAATACAGCTGTGGCCATTAATGTTCCAACAAAATTTAGAGTTACCCCAAACCAGCGATCTGTAAATTGGCGAAAAGATATTTATTTGTTTCTTGTAAATCGCTTCGCTTTTGCTTGAGCTTGCTGCGGTGGCATGGATGTGACGATAAAGGTAAAAACGGTCCATAATTCTCTTAATTTTCAAACCACATCATAGCCTTAGAGAGACGTCCATTCATAACACCCATTATAACGCCCCGAGCGACATGGTTTTTCTTTAACACTTGTTTGTATGCACATAGGACTTTTTTTGACTAATACTTATTTAATTGTGAACAATATTACGATACCTACACCTTGTACCTTGTTTTTTTTGTTAAACGACTTTTCGGAGCTCGAGTCAACATAAATACATTGTGTTAATAAGTAACTGAATTTGTACTTCCTTTAATAAAAAAAAGTTCAATGACTTTGTCTCACTATTAAACCGAGCATCTTTCTGCAAAGAGGCGGATAGAGATTTCATATTTATAAATAAGAAAACAAAGATTATAATGTGGTGTAGACAAATTTTTAATATTTACAATACCAGAAAAAAAAAATCGTTTACTGTCTACTCTCGTATTTTGCTTAAAAAAATTGTCCCTGGTGTTCTTAGATGAGATTCGAATCTATGAACTCTTTCGCTTTCGGCTGTTTGGGTGGATTGCTTGAACGTTGATGAAAATACGGTCTGTAGTAGCGACAAAGTAACAAGTGCTTGAAAAATTCGTCAGTCCTGTTAGGTCCTGGTTACCTCAGTGGTTAGAGCAGTCGCCCGGATTGCGAAAGGTCATGGGTTCGGACCCCATCTCAGGGCGTCAGGGACCAAATGGATTTTTTAAACATTTTTCATTAAAATAATTTTATAGATTTTTTCATATTTGTTTCTACAGTAAAGAAAATGACATTAGAAATTACAAAGAAATATAAATATTTTTTAATTCTTTTAATTTTTAAGGGGTTTTTATTCTTTAGAACATGCCAACCCCATCATACCATACTTAAATCTAAATTCATTTTATAACAATATTTCACGAGGGAATTTTTTACAGCATTTACTACAGTTTATCTTAAATTTATGAGTAGTTTACATAGTTTTTGTGCAATGATAGACTTAGGCTCTGCTAAAATACTTCGAAGAAATATATATAACGGTAATTCGTATGTGAATATTAATTTCATAATTAATATTAAAAATAAAATTATCAAAGAGCTCTGGGTAAAGTTTTACGTGTCTGTCATACGTAAAATGTTGAAAGGGGAATAGTACGATAACATTGTTTTTGTGCGTCAACAGATGGCGTTGATGTTCTTAATTCATTGTTTAAACATTTATGTATTTCTCTATGGATTAAACATTGTAACTATGTAGCTTTAAATCGACAGACGTTTTGTAAGTTAAATACTAAAATGACTGCTAATGCCCATCCCAGACGAGTTTGCCAATGGAAATTGGCTACAGCTGTTACATGGTCTTTCGACGGTTCTGCGTTGTCTTTGTCCGCCCCGGTCTCATACATATTTTTTATCAACGGGCCGTCAGCAGCGATCAAGAAATTTTGTCATCCCATGGTACACGCTGTGTTGATATTTGCGCGTGATTACCGTATACATTTTATTTTATATTTATCGCATTGTCTACATTTATGCTTTTTTTTTCATTTATTTTTCTATCAGCAGTTATTTACTTATAAAAATTAGAAAGAATGATTTTATACACACATAACATATTCATTGCATTTAAGTAAATTATCTACTTACATAGTATATTATATACAAATTAAAGAGATCAAGCTCCGAGAATTCTTTATTATAAATGTTTCAAATTTTCTCGTATTGACACTACACACTTTTTAATTTAATATATTTTGAAGACTTCAATATTGTACGTTGTCGCGTTGGTTCGTCCTATGTATGCAGTCGTTAACCCTTATCGATTCACTCTAGGCCTGCGTGGTTGATTCTGACCAGTCAGTTTTCTCAATATACTAGTAGATAACATTCCTAAGATAAGGCAAAAGTGAACATTAATAATATGTTGATATGGTAATGTATTCATGTTGGCTCGTGTACGGAAGCTGTGCTGGGCGTAGTTTAGCGTTTTGTGTAAGCGTCCAATGTGCATGCTTATGTCCCCGGTTTTATTTTGACTAAAAAACCCTTTGTGGTCAACGGATGCAAAGATATTATGGAATTATTATTTTACATTCTTTTTTTATTTGACATCCTGAAAATGTTATTTAATTAATATATTTATGAAAGAAGTAAACATGATTATCAAAAGTGAATTTTTCATCTACAAATACATAAATGATACGACTATTTTTGCATCTGATAATTCTCTATCATTTGATGTATATTTTGTTCCCATATTTGGTGTAATTAATACGTGACGTATACGGTTTTGGTTGGGATTGGTTCGTGTTACGTTTTTATTTTTAAAACTATATAAAAATTTACTTGTATAGTTTATTTATATTTTGTATTGATATATCCTATGTTCCCCTGACTCAGTACAAAATAATAATTAGAGGTTTAAGTTGACGTGTTGGTTTATTGTAACAATAAAGCAATATATTAAATACTGCAGGAGCTTGTTTTGTTTATATTATTTATCGCTTACCCTTTAGATATAATTTAATAATCAATAATCACATTGAAAAATAAATAGTATGTCTTTCATATATAAAGTTTTTGGAACTGACGTGTAATAATTTTGTTATTTTTTTTTGTAATATCAACATTAATTATTTCAGTCTTGGACCGGCCACCGTCTCAGATGAGTTATTTGGACCAATTCTTAAAGGAAGCTCCGACGGAGCGCCATTATGACAATGTGCCCGCTATTAACAACGAGCAAAAGGTCAGTTTTAGATCGTAAAGTTATATTTTAATATTTGCTTTTAAAGAGTTTGATATTTCAATAATTTTTTTTTCTTTTTCTGCTGTTAAAAATGGACAACAATCAGATATAAAGAATTTATTTGTTTCGTTAAAAGTCCATGAAACTAAAAGACTACAAATCGAATGTATTGGTAAATAACAATGGTTTTTATTATTAAATCAAGATATAAAATTATAATTTTTAAGTGTTCACGTCAAACGATATACCAATCAGCGCTAGCGAAGAATTTTGTGGGTAATAAGGTAGTAAAATTATCTAGGAAATGCGTGGAAATCGTGTGAAATATAAAATAATTTTAGTGATTTACTGAATCTTTAACAGATTGGAAAGCTTTGGTGTTTCTTTTATAAGAATCGCACACTATGTTTTTAATAGGGTATTCTACTCTATTTGAAATAATACTTGTAACTGTTTATTTTAATTAAAAAAAAAAACCATAAAACAAATATTTTGGAAAATAAACACGTTTTCTTGAATCAAAATTTAACCTTTTTTATAATCGCAAAAACGCTATCCGTCATATTTATGACGTCATTGTGATATGTACAAAAAAACAGATTGCATAGAGTAGAAGATTAAAAGGTGTCAATAAAACAGAAATAACGCCATCTAACGATCGATTACGAAATAAAAAGTTATAAATAAGCTAAAAACTGCGCCATCTAGGAATTTGATTTATTATTAATAGGTATATGTTTATGGCAAATCTGACAGTTGTCGCTTCAGTGACGTCACACTATGGCCGGACGTGTAACGTGTAATAATCGTAAGATTTAAGACTGAATATCAGAATTTCTATGTTTATAACGATGGCATTTTTAGTTTTTGTGATATTTCGTGACTTATTTTTCACTACCGACACTATCCTACTGTTTATCTGAAAATCACTTTTATTTACCCCACATTTGACTTCATGCGTTCGGTGATATGGTTTACCTGACATTTTTAAACATTTAAAATTGTAACGCAGTTTTGGGTATATAAGAATGAGTATCCATTATGATTAAAAACTTCTTTGAAAGTTGATGGATCCCGGTATTTTTATTCTTATACCTCTCAAGTAGTGTCCCATTTTGATTCTAAAGTAATTGAAATATCACACTCTGAATTAGAAGTATTGTCATCGGTAGATTATCATTTTGTGCTGTCTAAAAACCCATCATATCATCTTATAAAGTGACTAATAAATTGGTGTCTGTAATTAGAAAGTAGTTAGGCGAAATTGTTTTTTTTTTAGTATATTTCTATATTAGTAAATTTGCTAAAACTTGCTCTAGGAAAAGTTACTTTATTGCGGTTTCCTCCGAGACCATTTTTGTAAAACAACTTTGCCTAATTACACCCGTTCAGCTTTACTATTTGTGTTGCTATTTTGTTTCATTTGTTTCCGCACAGATGTCACCACAGTATCGGTACAGGAATAACCAGTATTGTTGCAACGCTAAGGTATAATTGTTTTAGTTAATTTTTTTTATTGGCTTAAGTAACACTTGCTAATTCATTTAAGTAATTTTAATGAGTGGTAATATTAACAAAGTGTTATAATGAAACTAATAGTGTGTGTAATCTATGTATATTTATAAAAAATCAATTGCTGTTTGTTTGCCTCACTAATATTCGAGAACGGCTGGGCCTATTTAGCTATTTTTCGTAGTCCAGGGAAGATTTAAACGGTGAGAGCTGATACGAAGTACACCAAGCCGGTGGTTACAATAAATTACAATTCTTATCAGATTATAAAATCGAATGGCATACAAAACTAAATGTCAGGGGAACATTAAGTCCTGGCTTTTGGCGCTTAGGGTTTATTAGCTTTTGATGTCATAAGTATACTTCTATTGTCATCAAATTGAGTTTTCTACTGGTCATAAGTAAATAAATAATAAAAATATTTGTACATGCCTTCAAATAACATTTCATTTAACTCGAAACATTATATTGCTCTAATATTAAAAATAATATGCATATATATTAAAATTACAATGTATATATTTTGAAATGTGAAGACAAGGTCGGCAATATTATAATCTGGCGGTATTCTCTAGTGTTAACTTAAGTCTTTGCTGCAGATTATGTATGGATCTCAACAATCGGCTGTGCTAAGCGGATCTATGGACTCGCAAGATGAAGTCGATCCCAGGGCCGCGTCGCCAGCTTCCAGCAAAAGCTCCCCTAGCGAGGTCTCTACGGTAACATTATATTAATAGTGTATAAAAATAGAATGAATAAACTAAAAATATATTTATTTGGAAACACGGAAACTACGAAATTTTACGGAGAAGAAATTTGTCAAGATAAGAGCTAATTTATTTTGTAGGAAAATTGAGAATTACGTATTATATCAGGCTCTTTTAGCTAGGTCTCGAAACCGCAACTTTTCACTACTCTTTCAGCTGACTAAGAGACTGTCGAATTTCTCATATTATATCTTTCTTGCTTGTAGTGGTCGTATTTTAGCAGCTATTTAACAGCCGAAAATTATTATTCATAATCTCGAATTTTAATAAAGACGAAGAAAACCAAATATAAGTTTTCTTTCTCTTTCTTTCAAGACTGAGAATAGATAATATATCTTTCGTCAAATATTTTACATAAATAATTAAAAATATAAGATTAATTCAAATTAAAATCATTTATTTATACAGTACTTGTGAAAGTTGGGAAACCTTAATCTAAATTGCGTCTGATCTCTGTATAAAAAATATATTTAAAATGTACTCAATTTTAGTTTTAATTGGTAGGATCCGTCGCTGGGTCCCGCTGTGCCTGGCAAACAGAAGGTACACCAGTTCCTAGTGAGGACCTTCAGTAGTCCCACCAAGTGTAACCATTGCACGTCACTCATGGTAAGTGTTAAATACAATTTCCCAATTTTATTTTATTAATAAATTATATACATTTTGTTATTTCCGCTCTTCAGTTAATAAGTAATCTTTTTCATTCAAATGAACATATACAGCGCAGTGGTAAGCGCTTCCGTTGGTCCGCTATATTTAAAGTTTTTAATACACACCAATCCGCACTAGCCAATGTGTCCGGCCATGCATGATCTATTCTACCGATTTAGTCACAGAGGCTTTTAGTTAATAGCTGAGACCTTATAAAGCTGATGATGAATTAATTACGTATAACGAATTTAATACGATACGATTACGATACGATACGATAACGATACGGTTGTTAAGCAACTATAGCAAGGGCCGGTTACAGCATGGGTGACCAAAAACTTATCTCGAGCTCTTCGGGAAGACACGTTTAAGCAGTTGGTCCCGACTGCGTTTGCAATCCGCACTGGACCCGCGTGGTGGGTCATGGCCCATTGTCTGTCCCTATAGGGATGACGACTCATTTTTGTTTGATTGTCCGTCAGGTAGAGTGTTAAAAAAATATTAAACACTTTTTTTTTTTTTTTTTCTAATCATTAAATTACCGTGTTACATGGAGTTGAAATTTCGCCGTTATGGTACGTTTTCTACTAAACTGTGACGTAGCGAGCCCCCACTCCTCAACTTTAATGCCTGTTATCTAAGTTATTTCTTGTTAAATTGAAGTAAAAAAAAACACGTATCTAATATTTTCCTATTGTCTGACTGACGGACTAAATAGAATTGCATTTTTTTACCCAGTCGTCATCCCTGTTCTTGCGTATCCCAGCATAGTGGGACATTATTACGCTGGTGATGATGAATGAAATGTGTGCTAACGTAACACGTTTGCCGAACAGATCGGTCTGACCCGTCAAGGCGTCGTGTGCGAGACGTGCGGCCTGGCGGTACACACGCGGTGTTGCGGGCGAGTGGCCGCTCGCTGCCCGCTGCCGCCCGAGCGATCCCGCAGACCGTTAGGCATAGATCCCGCGCGGGGGCAGGGCACCGCGTACGAGGGATACGTCAAGGTATAACTCCAGTAGATTGCTAATCTCAACCTTGCCTCAATAACACCCGCGTGAGGTCATTTGAAAATAGAAAGTACCGATAGCATAAAAGGCAGAGATAAATTATTTATTAATTATTGAAATAATTGTGTACAATTTGTATTTTATCAATTTTGTATTCTCAATGATATACTGGAAAATATTCTTAATGAAAAATGCTTAATAATGTAACATGTGGTCAGTCCTGTTAGGTCTTGGCCAGCTTAGTGGTTAGAACAGTCGCTCGGGTTACGTAAGGTTCGAGTCCCATCTCAGAGTGCTAGGGACAGAGTGGATTTTTTTAAACATTTTCCGTTAAGAATGTTATGAATAATCCCTAAAATTTTGTTATTTGTATGCTTTTAGTTTGATAGCATGAATTTCGGAAAAGATAAACATAGTTATTGATATTTGTGTTAAGTTTATCTTTTTCTGTTTTTTTTTTCGTTATGTTTGGACCTAATGTTTGTGGGTCAATAAATTAATTTATTTTTTCTTCTTCTTTTTATATCTTGGAAATGGTAAGTTATATGTAAACAATAACTTTGTGATATATTTTAAACAAAATCAAATTGTCAGTTTTTTTACCAAGTTAATCTGTTTGCGATTGATAATATGTATATTACAAAAACTAAACGCCTTTAACTAAGCATTGTCACAATTCAGTAAACTAAACGTCGTCTTTGTGCAACCTGTCACCGCCCGAAATATCACGCGACTGACTGCTTTCGCGGGACAATGTAAAATAATGAATGAAAATATCCTTTCCTATATTAAATAACGCTTTTTGGAGAAAAATAAATGTGATGTGGTTTAATAAGGTTACGTGATAGTTTTAAAATATTTTACCCAAAAGAGTTACTAGCATGCTCATACTGAATACCCCATTAGATTTTGTGCGCGGGTAGGGCGCCACATAATACCACGTAACCGATACGTGTATCGGTTGCGGTTACAGAGTATGTGGCTTTAAATATAACAGCTATCGTTATTTAACTAAAATATTCGTTCCAGGTACCAAAGCCGGGAGGTGTGAAAAAAGGTTGGATGCGACAATTTGTTGTCGTGTGCGATTTCAAATTGTTCCTTTACGACATATCACAAGATAGGTAAATACCTACTTTTTTTCATTGATCGTTACAAAAAAATTATAGTAATTTAAACCTGGTTGACTTTTGACACTAACTCTTTGATATTGGGTATGTTCCGATATACACTGCGAGCACTGCGCAGTGGTCTTACTGCTAAAAAATCCGTTCCGTTATGGACTGCCAGTACCCTAGGGAAATTTATGACGTCATAAATTGCCGCCATATTTGTACTGTGAGCACTGGAGATTTCGAGGTAAGGTACTCGCAGTGCTTTTGATCACGTGATCAGTCGAAATAGAATCAGAAAATGATAAGTTTCTAAATAAACAAAAAAAAAAAATACTTACGTTTATTTATAAGATGGATTTAATTGATAAATAATTTTTTATACAATTTTCCAATTTTCTTTTGAAAAGAGGGAATCTTTATATTTATATTCACCTTGCATTAACAAGTTTGAAAATGGCGCCAAAAAACAGGATTAACAGTATACTGGACTGCGTTCCGTTTTAAAAAGTCACCAGTATAACTAGCTATAAAGAAACGGGCTTCCAGTATACTAAATTAACGTCATACTGTTCAGTGGTCGCAGTGTATACCGGAACATACCCATTATAAAATAGAGTGAATGTTCCATTTCTGGCAATTTGTATTTCCAAATATTAAAAACCATCGTTATAGAAATTGTTTGACTGTGAAGATATTAGATGTTTATTTAAAAAGGATTATAGTAGTCAATTATATGTTTTTGTGACAGGAATGCGTTACCGTCAGTGTGCGTCAGTCAGGTCCTGGATATGCGGGACCCCGAATTCAGTGTTACTTCTGTTAAGGAATCTGACGTCATACACGCCAGCAAACGTGACATACCTTGTATATTTAGGGTGAGTACACTTTATATGATAAGAATTATATGGATTGTAAAAAGGTCATGCAATCAAAAACTTATTTTATAGCTTAATGCATTGAGCGTAGAGTTGAAAATCAATTGCGAAAAATTGACATAATATAGTAACATGACTTGTCAAGCTTTATGTTTATGTTATACATGGAAATTACGAATTTCTTACGTCGAATAAAGTAAATAAGTCTTTAATGAGTAGTGAACACGGGACAATAGATTAAAAATCTTTTATTCCAAAATGGCTGATTAGTAAATTCATAAATACCGTTCACAATTTGCAGATAAATCGTTTATCATTCAAATTGAAGTGCCCATTATATATATGGTTATTTGGATAAGGATAATGGAATTGAAGAATTGAATGTGTTATTTTACAGATATCAACCTCCCAATTGGAAGGTGGTAAAAGATCTCATACGTTAATGTTAGCTGAATCAGAATCGGAGAAGACGAAATGGGTGGTCGCTCTGAGCGAACTTCATAGGATACTGAAGAGGAACAATCTACCGGACAAATGTGTATGTATTATGTATTCAATAAGAATTATACTAAGGTTTAAATTGCAATGTACTCCAGCAATCGAGAAGCTGTATTGTGTTAAACCCATTGTTATTTGGAAAGACAGGATAGAATATCACTAAATAGATTAATAGACGAAGATTTTGGTCCAAATTTATGAGATTATTTTGTAGTTCGATGGTATTATCAATTTCTTTTGAGCTTTTGACAAAAATCGAATTGAGCAATATTTATATAGTTCGGTAAAATATGTATGTCCTAAAGTTTCTTTCTGTGTTTCCTACAGGAACAAAATGTTCAATACTAATATGCCAATGAAAGGAGAAGTAAAATCTTTTTAGGATTTTTGTAGCTAGATGTTTTTGCCTTAAAAATAAACAATATCTTTTTTGTAATCATTATCATCAGTCTTTCTACATACACACTGCAGGTGCTTAGGTTTTCTTTTTATCGCACACCTAGATCTAAACTAAGACAACTCAAAAAACTAATGTGGAGGTCTGACAATACATTTGTTTATGTGGCAGGAACGCGACCACTGTTGATTAGACAAAAGAAAGCTAAAGTTAACTAGCAGCTCATCCCCGAACCTTTAGTGAATCTGTTATGTTGGATAGATGCGTATGATCACCGAGAATTTGAATATTGTACAAAGTCAAAACTCACTCAAATTTTTGAGTTGTCTCAGTTTAGATCTAGGTGTGCGATATATGGTTAAGGATGATGGGCCGTGACCCTCCACACTGGCTCAATGTGGATTAGAGGGTATAAACGACTGCAAATGCAGCCGGGACCAACGGCCTAACGTGCCTTCCGAAGCATGGAGTAGCTAGATGATAATTCTTTTATCACCCATCCCGTGACCGACTTATGCGAGTTTTACTTAACAACAACGATTGCGGGCCACTATGCCATCGCGCTACTCATATAATACTAATAAAATGTATGTGTATGTGTCATATAATACTAATAAAATGTATGCGTCAAAAGTATATAAATACATTTTATCGAAAGTAAGTTTTGTGAAATATTTATTTTTGATGTTAGTTGTTTTTTTAAACAATATATATATCGTGTAGGTGTACAGCGCGTGCGTGGTGGTAGAAGGTGGGGGTAGCGCGTGTAGCGCTCTCCGTGGCGCGATGTGCGCGTGCGTGGTTGAGGGGGCGCGTGTGGTGGTGGGGGGAGATGCAGGACTCGCGCTACTAGACTTGGAGAGGGGGGAGTTAACGCCGCGGAGACATCACGCGCCGGTCGCGCGTCTGCTCTACGTGTTGTCCGAGCAGCTACTGGGTGAGTTGTGTTATCGATAAATAATAGGTAGGTATCGATAAATGACGTATTAAAATATTACTATGATTTTATGCAGTGGTGATAGCGGGTCGCGGTCGACACGTTCGTTTGGTTCCGATACGTGCGTTGGAATGTTCGGAGGTGGAATGCGTCAAGTTAGCAGAGTCCAAAGGTGCCGTTGACATCGCCGCTGGAGAATTACACGCGTCCGCTTATGGATTTGCGGTAGTCTGCAAACGACAGGTGACTATATGTACAATACACGGCACGAAAATAAACATTGCGCTGAAAAAGATAACAGATATCGACGGAGGTAAAGTGTGCAGTGGGAGAAATTTGACCATAGCAACAGGATCTAGTGTTATTCCGCGCTTGACGTTATCTTCCCGCCATTTGCAAATGCACTTTTTTCATTTATAAGTACGCTCAAGAAATAAAGTGATTTATTAGTGTACTTAATTCTCCCGTTGTTGTAAGATTTTTGGGCTTTGGATATTTAAATCATTCTAAAGTGTAATATTTCATTAAAACGTTATCCACAATAATATACATACGTAATACATTTGTTACCTACCGACTTATAGTACTCTTATTTTTAAAATATTTTTTTTACCCCAATTATACCGCCGAAATGTCGCCTTATTGGGTTTATTTTCGTATCGGGCACTGTACAAGTATTACTACTCGTACGACTTAACATAACCCTGAAGGCCTATTCTATTTCGAAATACTAATATGATTCTAAAGAAACGCATTTTTTGATAAATTTACGATGCAATAGAGGTAGGGATTGGAACTGAATCCGATGCACAGATAATCTTCACGAAATTAAAACTACAGTTTTAAATTTTCCCAGTTTTCGTTAGTGGATATAAATTAGGGGCCTATAATATATCAGGTGTCCTTTTAATTCGAACATGATATAATAACAAAACATTAATTTCAGAACTCGTACGTGGTGAATGTATACGAGATAACTCGCACTGCCGCGCGCCGTTGTCGAATCGCGGAACTCCGAGCACCGAGTGCAGTACTCAGCGTGCAGTTGTCGCGGGGCAAACTAATACTCGGTTACAGGTACTTTACCTATAATATTAAATATATGAAACTAATATTAAAAGATGAAACGCGTTTATTTCTGATCATTTTGATACTATTTAATTATTTAGTAACACCATCAAGATTAAAACAGTTAACATATTTTTTAAGGAATTAGTACAAATGCAATCTTAATTGCAGGTGTTACACGATAGACATAAAAACAGTCATACTAAAACAATTAAGTCGCAGAGCGGAAAAATCTAAATTACAGAAGATAAATTACGGAAGAGTAATATTATTGAAATAAGGAGCAATTCCAATTCATGTAATTATAATAATAATAAGTCTATCGATGTAAAATTATTGAAAACAATCAGAAAACAAATTATATTAAATATATGAAAAAGAAAATTAAATTATGTTACATGTCGGGGATATTATCATCAGTCAATAAATTAATTAAAGGATAAAAAAATTAAATAATTCTTAAATGTCAACTTCCAAAACAAAAGCCAAATGCGGATAGATCAAACCATGTTTACTTCATTTAATTATGCAAATGTCAGGGACAATTAGTATTCAATTAATAAACATCACACAAAGTCACAAGATGTGAACTATGTATATAATGTACCTTATTCAAGATTAAAATAAAAATATTATTTTAAGACGTTAATCCGTTAAAACTAGTTTTATTTAATAAGAAGTGAACGTGAAAATATAAGAAACCAGTAAAAATAAATCAATTTATTGACAAGGTCACATACATTGCTTAGATTCCAAGATGAGTAGCTAAACTTAAGGCTTATGGAGGTATTATGGAGTATCTGAGACCCGCGGCAATATAGGAAAGCATATTTTCTATATTGACCCGACCGAGAATCGAACGACTACACACCACACTCAACTTCGGAAACGGTAGTGAATATGTTGTTTTGCAAACTTTTTACTGATATAAATATTAAAATTTAATCTTAAACTGGTTTACATCGATCGAGTTAGTTGAAATAATAACAATCACTTCCATAGTTACTCTTATGACATGGGACATTAAGCGCAATTTCCTTAAACGGAACAATATAAGCAAAAAAATAATCCTTATAAATCCAACATGGCTGACTTAATAAAATTATCATGTATAATTTCCAAAGTAAGAATGAAATAGCTACCGTATACTTATTGTACATGTACAGTACACTTACTTGCCTTTATTTTTATTAAAAATTAAGCCAAAGTAGCTGTTTATATTTCTGTTGAAAAAAAAACCTATGGTGCTTTTACCTTGGTAAAAAAGCATTAACTTCTAATATGTCTACCTAATAAAAATTTAAAAGGAAAGCAATTTAACCATGTCCGTTTTGACTGAACTTTTAAATCTAAATATCTTGTGAGAATTTCTACTCAATTTTCCTGGGTTAAGAGCATATCTAATAAAATGAGTTCCGAATTTATGTACAAGGGTTGATTTAATTATATATATGTAATATTAATTTACAGGGGAGGATTTGCACAACATCCGTTGCCTGATCCTCGCCGTCCGCATTTAGAACACCCCGCTGTATGTGAGTACCATACGCAATTATATAGATAACCGATAATTTAATGGCTTGCGATTGGAGTCTCGGCATTGATAGAATGAAAAAAAGATAACACATTTATTTGACCCACAAACACAAAAATAGGTATAGCAAGAAAAAAAAAAGTATGACAGTTGGGTCAATCAGTAGCATCGATATCAAAGCCCACAACTCTGTAGTTGTCAAATTTAATTGCTAAGGAAGTACAGAATATCGATTCACTTGCAATTTTTGAAATATGCAGTTGTAAGTTGCTGACCATATTTGGTCAAACTAATATTTCCTTATAAAAAGTTGGCACTTTGACAATTAATAAAAATTGAGAAAAAAGAAATTTAATGTCGAACGGCTACTTTAAATTTTAATGTCGAGTATTTTATGCAACTACATATGTTTCAGTAAAAGATTCTTGTCTGATTTGCATACAGCTCTAGTCCACCCCGAGAACCAGGTGAATCTGTTCCTGTCCCACTCTGGCGCGCGCCCTCTCGCTTGCGCCCCTGTACCGCAGAGTACTGACATGCTGTTAGTGTTCAACTCGTTAGCTTTATACGTGGACAGGCACGGGCATAGAGCTCGCGATACAGAGCTCATGTATACAGCTCATCCAGCACATCATGGTAAGTTATAGGCATAGTCCGGTCGCCGTACAGAGAATAACGTACAATGACCCGCATTATCTCTGTTACTCGTGCGCAAACATATTTTTGATGCGCTCGCACAGATGCATCTAGCCTATTCTGTCACAGTAAAGTGATTCTGTCATAGTAATGTAATGTTTAAAATATATATCAGTAGGGACAAAGGTCAACGTACGAAATTTCATCTGTCCGGCAACCGTTATTCTGGGTATGTTCCGATATACACTGCGTGCACTGTGCAGTGGTCTTACTGCTGAAAAATCTGTTCCGTTATGGACTGCCAGTACACTGCTACAGTACCGTAGGGAAATTTATGACGTCATTAATTGCCGCCATATTTGTACTGTGAGCACTGGAGATTTCGAGGTAAGGTGCTCGCAGTGCTTTTGATCACGTGATCAGTCGAAACAGAATCAGAAAATAATAAGTTTCTAAATAAACAAAAAAAAAAATACTTACGTTTATTATAAGATGGATTTAATTGATAAATATTTCTTTATACACAATTTTATAATATTTTCTTTTGAAAAGAGGGAATCTTTATATTATATTTACCTTGCATTAACAAATTTGAAAATGGCGCCAAAAAATAGGATTAACAGTATACTGGACTGCGTTCCGTTTTAAAAAGTCACCAGTATAACTAGCTATAAAGGAACGGGCTTCCAGTATACTAAATTGACGTCATACTGTTCAGTGGTCGCAGTGTATATCGGAACATACCATTTGTCTGTGTTTTATTTTATATAATTAGAAGGGTAGCTTTGGTAGTGAAAAATAATTGAAGAATTTGCAAAAAAAGTATTAATTACATTGTAATAAACATACATAATCTGATTAGAAGTAGTAAAATTGCAGTATTATCTTATTATGTTAAAAATAAAAGTAGTTTTTTGTCTGCCTATCACGTGACTTGAAACACGACCCGCTATAGTGTAACATCACTTCGTTAGAAACATTTCTGCATCAGTTAGATAGTCGTAAACTGCAGCATATTTTATTTAGTGTTAAGTAGATAATTAGATGGCGCTTTTCTTATTTACCTTATTTATTCTCTTTATTATGTATCAAGATCGTTAGATAACACTGTTCTTGTCTGATTGACATCGTTTCTAGTAAATAATAATACGCCTGTTTACTTATCGGATGACGTTGTGAAAATGGCGATTAGCGTTTTATCGTAACATGTATTAAAATTTTGATTTTGATTTCATTTTAAGGCAAATAAGTGTTTATTTTACGTAATATTTTTTTTGTGACTTAATTAAATTAAAATAAACGGTTTTAAGTGCGTTTGCTTTAAATCAGAGTACAATACCCTATTTAAAAAAAACGTTGGCTAGGCTTTTAAAATCAACTCTAACTCAAGAGCGAATAAAGTCTTAATATAATGTAATAAAATTCAGATTTTGAATACATGTGTATACAGTGATGGAGTAAATTCTTAATTGTATATTAACGAGATGTTCAAATAACATTTTATTATTTAATTAAATGTCATACTTTTCTGTTAGACGTTCTGCATTTTCAGTTTGGTTGCTATCTTTTTAAATGGAATATTTTCGCTATATATATGTTATTTCTTTACAGCTGTGAACGAAACCCACCTACTAATATTCACTGCAACGCACGTAGATATTTACGATATAGAATCTGGAGAGTGGGTGCAAACTATCAACATACGTAAGTAGATTATGCTAAGATATAATATATCGATTTTCTAAATTGTCTAACGCGTTTGAATTTGCCACTGGAGGCGCTAGTGTAGTGTAAGGTCTTCAAAATGCCAAATATCATACTTTGTTAGCGAACGAGGAAGTATTAAAAAAAAATTTGTTCCCGAGTCGAACTAGATGTTGCTAAGGTACCTTTTTGATTTCTTCATGACAACCCTTCCCGTTTACTTTCGTGTATAAAAGTTAATCGAGTTTCAAAACTCGATAAACAACTCAAGTTCTGTTTGTACTTTTTCGTATTTGTATTGATATTTAGGTTTCGAACTTTGCAAATTCCAGTTTTTTTATTATGTGTGTTAAAAGGAACGGAAATGACTATCTTTGGTTCATTCGTTTCCTGCAAAAAAATTACTTTTGGTAGAGTCGCCATCTAGTGAGGTGATTCATTAAAGCAATAAGAATTACCGGCAATGAATGTCATGCTTTAAAAATTGAGCTAAGAAAGAGGTGCTAAATTAAGTGGGATGAAAGAACAACTTAATCAGAGGTAAGTATTTATTGCAGATGTTCGATGTTTTAATAAAATGGTTTATTTATGTATTATGATGTATAATTTAAATTCAATCTCGTTGTAATCAAACTTTCATAGGACCTCTCGCGACTGTCGCGCCATCCGGTGAACGAAAAATTGTTGCCCTCATTAGAATAGATCTTTAACTTCCATAGGAACATAA
This sequence comes from Diatraea saccharalis, assembly GCA_918026875.4. Classification (NCBI taxonomy): domain Eukaryota; kingdom Metazoa; phylum Arthropoda; class Insecta; order Lepidoptera; family Crambidae; genus Diatraea; species Diatraea saccharalis. Next base: position 10,911,956 of record OU893351.1, read on the forward strand.
CAAATTTTTGCCGGATTTCATTAATTCATGTACTTATTGAGTTGCTCGGTGGCTTAGTTGATAAGCACCGCGACCCACGATCGTTGTTGTTAAGCAACTTTCGCAAGGGTCTGTCACGGGATGGGTGATTAAAAAATATTATCGCGAACTGTATCGTGCTCCGGAAGTCAGTTGTTGGTCCCGCTTCATTTGCAGTCGTTAATCCGCATTGTGCCAGCGTGGAGGGTCATGGCTTATCCTCTTTAATCATTCATAAGGAACCCCTGCAGTGGGGACGTAAAAGGGCTGACGATGATGTACTTTTTTCTCTTGGCTACTTGCAGCGAACGCTCGTCCGTTGGATGAGAGCGGGTGGGTGGTAGCGGTGGGGGGCGGGGGTAACGGTTTCCCATTCTCAAGCGACGCGCCCCCATATATACTATACCTACGACCATTATTCGCACGTAAGTATTCATAATATCAACTTTTTTTACTTATGAACATACATTTGGTCTCAATCAGCGACGACACTATAATTGCGAAATTAAATGGCTATATTTCTCTGTCTCTCTCGTTCGCTCTGTCGCCCTTTCATGACAAAACCTATAAACATTTGTGTGTTGCCTAAAATATGTGTTGACTATTATTTATAATTTTTAAGAGAAATAAATTTGTTTTTATTTTATTTATATTTTGAATATAGATAATTTTTTACTTTATTAATAATTGTTTCAGTTTATTTGAATTTGTTTTTAAGTTGTATATTCATTTCAATTAAATATAAAAATTATTATAGCGGGTCCCTTGAGCGTGGAGCTGTTATCGTTATGGGGCAATAACAAACGAAGATTCTCCATAAGGGAGCAATCACATCAGGCCATCGAGGCACATAACAGGCTGTGAGTATACCACTTTTGTCAGATTGTATTCAGAATTGGAATTATTCTAAATCAGGCTGTGTGCGTCAGAAGTTATGGATTTATACAATAAATAAGGAGTCACCATCTGCAATTTGAATTTGCACTTTATTACATTGTTACTTTTTTACTATTGATGCGGAGTGAAGCGTTACTCCAAATATTTTTCATAAAAAAATATAGGTAATAGCAAAGTATGACAAGGAATATAGAGGAAAGATTTCATTGTTTGTTTGCAACGGATAAGCTCCGAAACTATTATATAATTCTTTCACCCACGGGAAGCTACATCATATGCGGTGGACATAGGCTATATTTTATTCCGAAAAACAGCAAATGAAGGGATGAAAAGGGGAGTAGAAGTTTATAGAGGGAATTTAATATTATTCTATAGGTCTATAATTGTTAAACTATCATGTAACCATATTTTTGAAAATAAAGATTATTATTATTACTACCTTAGTAACCATTGTTTACGATATCCAAATAAAAAGTTCTTAAGAGACGGCGGAAAGTTGGTTATAAATAAATTTGATAGTCATCTTAGTCACAAATTTATATTTTTATAACGTGGACAACGAAATACATACATTTAGAAATAATATTGGACAAGTTATAGGCTAATGTGTACGTGTTTCCTTCAGATCCCAGGGTCGTTCACGTCTAATATCGGCACCGACCAACTTCGCCCATCTGTCCCATATGGGCCCGGGCGATGGTATACGGTCCCAGCGTCTACTAGACCTGCCCACCACACTAGAAACTGCGGATACTACGCCTCAGGTAACATTAATCACATCTTGGCCGTTCATATGAATGAATGATACAAATCTTACTTGGGGACTTCAAATAGAAGAAGTGAGCCGAAAGTTGTTTGCTGCAGCTGATTCCTTAAAAAGACTAAGGAATTTCCACTAGCTACTAAAACTGCGCTGGCACAATATCTACTCCTTCTAATCGTAGATTTTGCCAATGTCAGCTATCTAGTGCTCACCAATTTATTTTGCCCTGTATTGCTGTACAATAAAGTATATTTCATTCAAATATTAATGTTTCATTCGTTCATTCAATGAACGAATGAAACATTAACATTGATTACATTCTTACACTCAGTGTAGTATATTTTAAAATTTTTGGGAATACATAGTAAATTTCTGATTTTTTAAAGCGATTAAACTACGTTATGAGAAGAATTGTCTTAATTCTATTTTACCTTAACTTATTAATCTCATTTTGGGCATTTGTGTTTGAAAATCAACGATGTCTTATTTAATTCACAAGATGCTGTTTATAATTACTTTATTATAGTATATTAATATAGTAGATTAACTGATTTTTACAAAGAGTATTGTTTTTTATAACCTAATATTTTTTTATTTATCTCTATACATAGATGTATAGCAGTAGAGAGAGCAGTAAAAGAACGTCGCCTTTAACGATATCACATGGTACAGGCTCTTATAATGGTAAGTATTTACCTAATATCGACTCACTTTTTTGACACCTTTCTGTGGACATCTTGGTCTTCTTGTGTTTTTTGATCTAAAGAAGTAAAGAAACTATTGTAAATTGAACACCAAAGTTTAGTGAGAATAAAAATATAATCCAAGTTTAGGCTGTATGGTGTAGATTCCGTTGCCTTGAATACAACAATTTATGATACGTTTAGGGTCTTGGGGAGCAGGACGAGCAAGAGAGGCGCCGAGTGAAGCTCCTCCATCACCACCTTTACCACATCATCGTCCAATGGATAGGTGCGTATGTCTACATAATTAAGGTTTATTTTTTTTGCATCGAGTTAATGAAATATTTAATAGCATATATTTATTTTATTCATATGTTAGTTATATAGATAATAAAATATTAAAAAAATACACGTTGGAAGAATGAACATGACACCTAGAGCCTATTATTTTATTTCTCTAAGAAATAATTAATTTTGTTAAATACATATCTGTGAAGATTATTTACGAATTAGAGGCACTGCCTACCTCTTTTGGATCATAAATTATCGAAAAATGACTTTTTTATATTATAGCATTTGGCATTTCGAAAATATATGAAATTTTATTTTCGGAAACATATCGGCCTTTTGGGTCGGAACTCTTACACTGCCAGCGGAAGCGCCATATGAGCTGAGTAGTGATAACATAACTGTTACGTGACTTTGCGCTTTTAGTTGTTATCAGATTTTTGTTTTAATAACGTTCGAACGTTTTTTGTTGGTTTTCCTTAATCTAAAAAATATTATAAAGGTGTACTTTCTTATTTTACTTTTTTATCTATAAATATATTCATTAATTTTTAAAGACTACTTTTTTCGCACACTGTATTTTGCACAAACGTCGAAATTGCCAACTGCCATATTAATGCGTCTTGTTTTTCTTTCTTCTACTGACTGCCATCACTTATAAACTGTGTTAATATGTACACATTACATATGAAACGAACATGTAATGGAAATATGTTTTACTTTATATCTTTGCCCTTTTTTAGCACAGAGAACAAATCAGAAAGTGTGCTCGGATGAAAAAAATACACAGTTTATCGTGTTACATAAGTGTCTTTGCGTTAGGTCTTTGGGCGGGGGTTCCCAGGGCAGCGGGTCGGTGTTGTTAGAGCGATCCATCACACCACTCAGCCTCGGCAGCATGAGCTCGCTGCATGACGTGCTAAAGGTATACATCACTAAATCGATATATCACTAAATAGAATAGCATAGAATAGATAACTCATTATTGTTAACAATACATTAATTTACAGAAAAAACAAGTGAAACTTAATTAATATGCATATGGTTTAAGATATTGATTGCCTCATAAGAATTTACATTCACTTACACTTATTATTTACTTATAATTTTATATTTGCTACTTTAATTGTTTCTTCTTAAAGGAGGATGGGCTATTATCCTTCACGTTAGCCCAATGCGGATTAGAGAGCATTAACGACTGCAAATGCAGCCGGGACCAACGGCTTAACGTGCCTTCCGAAGCACGATGATAGGTGATAATTTTTTGGTCACCCATCCCGTGACCGACCTTTGCGAAAGTTGCTTAACAATATCGATAGCGGACCGTGGCGCTTATCAACTACGCTACCGAGTTAGAATTAATACTACAATGCGATATTTGCACAACATTGGGGGCAGGTGGGCACGGAGCTGGGCGAAGGCCTGCAGTCGGAAGACAGCAGTTGCGGCGCTTCGCCCCCGCATCCTTTGGACCCTTGATGGTATGTACATGTTCAGTCTATATACTATATCTGTATTATTATTCTTAATGAAAAAATGTTTAACAAGTCCACTTTGTCCCAGGTACTCTGAGATGGGATACAAAGCCACGGCTTTTCGCAATCCGGGCGACTATTCTCGAATGCCATCTTATAGTACCAGGGACAAAGTGGTTTTTTACGTATTTTTTACATTAAGAATATTTTCCAGTATAGCATTGTGAATAGATTTTTATGTAATAAATAATGTATATCTCTATATATATAAAATTCTCTTGTCACAACTTTCGTTCCCGTACTCCTCCGAAACGGTTTGACCGATTGTTATGAAATTTTGTGAGTATATTGAGTAGGTCTGAGAAACGGCAAACACCTTTTTTCATACCCCTTAGTGATGAGGGTTGCGGGAAACCGACTTCCACGCGGACGAAGTCGCGGGCGGCCACTAGTTTATTATATAAAAATCAATTGCTTTTCCTTTGCCTCGCTAAAACTTGAGAAGGGCTGGACCGATTTAGCTAATTTCTATTATGAAATGTTTAATGTGGTCCAGGAAAGGTTTAAACGGTAAGAAGTGTTACGAAGTTCACCGCGACATCTAGTATGAAATAATAATAATACCTTTGATTACTATTTTGAAATTTGTTACAGTAAACTATGCTTTGATGAAATAGAGAAGTACTCATTAGTGCAACGAGGACTTGGTAGTAGAAATAACATGGCTCTGATACGCAGGATCGTCATATAGTACTCGTATTAAAGTGTTCTTGTTTAGAATCAATATGGTTGAGGACTAATTTTTGTTTTGTTTGGCCGTCAGGTAGCAAGCCTCAACTCTAATGCCAATTATCAACGCCATTTCTTTTAAATTGAAGCATAAAAAAACGTACCTAAAATTTTACTTACAGACTAAATAGATTTTTTTTTTACACAGCCCAATCCCTTTTATAATCGAATTTAATTGAATATGGGACGGGACAGTGTTTTTTTCACCCGCGTACATGTATGAAATTTATCGAACTGCCTTTAGTTTAAAATTAATCACTAGGGAAAAATAAGTCATGGAATATCATATTTAAAGTAGACTTTTTTGTCTTTGTCTAAATCGCTTTAGTGTGACGTAATACGTACGTTTTGCCAATTGTCATTATATAATGTCTAGAAACCTCTTTACAGAAACCGACTGAATTCGTCCTGGAGCATAGACATGTCCCGTTTCTACGCTTGCTTCTGTTGACCGTATGATTTTCAGCTTGGCGGCATTAAGTCGACGGACGGACGGACGAATATTTATATTAACACTTGTATAAAATGAAAGCGCGCGGCGAATATTCGCTCATGTACCATTAAGCGTGTCACACATATTTTATTTAAGAGTTTGGTTCCTATACTATGAATGAGAAATTATTTGCAATATTTAAATTATTATTCTTATTATAATAACGGATTTTTATTATCAATATGACGATGAATAACAAAGTACCTTCCATATTATGATAATAATGAATGAAATATTATGATTAACCTGATGTGGCTTTTAGGTCAATTAGCAACTGTTTATTGTGTAGTGAATAATTTAAATAGTAGAGATTTGTGAAATGGCAAAATGATTTCTTATTTTTTTTATTGTGATTTTCAATATTTTAAAACCAGGGTCATAATAAAAGCATGTAAATCTTTATCTGATTTTCAAAACCAATAAAATACATTTGGATTTCCCTGTATAGTATTATACTTAATAATTTACTAAAGGTCGATTCATATTTGACGCATTTCTCTATGATAGCGAATGGCCATAAGATATATTGGAAATAATAAAGTTATTATATATAAACTTGCATGTTTTTTTTTGGATTTTATAAATTTGAATAATGTCTTTTTTATATATTACATTCAGTCGCATTGTGAATCGTCCTTTATGCAAGGAAAAATTCCGCTATGTCGTATATTTTTATTGCTTTTATATGATTTTTGAATGAGTGAATTGTAATGAGAAAAGTTTTTATAAAAGCTACAAAAAAGCAATGCCGCTTAATACATTCGATATGAAACTGTATTTTTGTCTCGTTGCAGTTTATTTATGGCTGAAAAGGTTACTTTTGAAGCGCTGCACTGCATGTTTTAACATTTAATTATTGTAATAGAAACTGCTGTCTGTATACCACTCATTTTATATATAAGAAACGAATCAACAGAATATATTTGAAAAATATATTATTATAATAATAATATGTAATATTAGTTGTAGTTTTTTTATTAACCAAATTTGTATTTATTTTAAGTTCCAATAAGAATTTTTATTCTAGACGCTATTTTGACCCGTGTACCGTGTTAGTACCGCCGATTTTAATTTTAAACTTAAAATTATTTTAATATACTTATTTTTTTTTTAATTTTAAGGATGCAATGGCGTTTGTAATGTTAAGATTTGATTTTATTTAACAATGTCTTATAATGTTTGCTAGCGCGGACGTTATTTACACTGCCAGAAGACCAATAAATATTAAACAAATCTATGAGGGCATAAATAAATAATTTTATTTCTATGCCTCAGTTGATTAGCATACTCATATAAAATAATTTTGCCTTGTAATTTAAGGATTTATGAGAAACGTCCCTTCACAATTTAAAAGATGGGATTTTGAAAGTCTTTCAGTTAGATTAGACCTGAATGTTTGCGCTAGATAGAAATTTAGACGACGTTAGAAGTATTAAATCTAGGGGGTGTCATAATGTATCTGAAATGTAGAAGCGGAGATATGACACTACCAAATGAAAGATGTGGGCGTAAGAAAGAGATATTATCTTTGTCTAGCAGAAACGTCATTGAACTATGTATTACTGGAAATAGTAATTTAAACTATATGTAATTGTGATATCGATGCCGTAATTCTATTATTTTTAATGATATCAAAACAAAATATAAAAATATTTTTAAAAGTTAACGATTGCTTTATATTTTAGTGGTTCTGTACTCGGTTGGACCAAAGGAGAAAATGTAATTCACAGTATTGTTTATTTTTTGCAATTATGTTTGTTTTAAATTTTTTATAAAAAAAAATGTTTTGTTGACAAAATTTGTTGCTATCACGAGAATATCTAATAGCTTTTTTAATTCAATTCAATTATTTAATTTAATTAGTTCAATTGTGGAATGTCTATCTTGCTAAAATCAGTGCCAGATAGTTATCTTATCATATGTATTTTCAAAAAATATTGTTTCATTACAGAAATGTCTTTCGGTTCAGTGTAGTATAAATAATACAGAAATATAAACTATTTTTTAATGTTTTTACGGAAAAATAGTAAAAAATATAATTTAAATCGCTTAAACATACTTGCGTTTTCTCTGGTCCAATTTTATCGTTATTTTTTAAAAATAAAATATCACTATTTCCGATTTTCATATTTTCGGCATCGGAATGTCAAAAGGTCCTAACTAATAAAAAAAAAAAAATTCTATTCCCACTTAATTGAAAATAAAATAACACCAACATGATACAGTAGCTTCGTATGATTATCATAGATATTATTATGTTAGTAAAATAAATAATACATTTACCAAATTCAACGTCACAGTCTAACGTTAAGCGAATATATATTCGTTGTGTATATTGTTGCTTCGCCTTTAATTTTAATGTCTAATACGCTTCTGCCGGTACTCGTGAAATTCAAATATAGCAATGGCAAATATAAAACATAATATATTTATAATTATTTTTATTAAAAATTTAAAAAATTCTAAATATAACTAAATGAAATATTTTTGTTGTATATCAATATTTCGAGGCTTTTCTTATACTTAGCTAGGCTTCTATTGTTATTGATAAATAAAACTGCGATTTATAAAGTAGGGATTTACATTTAATCATTACATGATTCGTTTGGATTCACTTTGTGTAAATACGTCTAGGTTTTCGTTTTGTAACAATACAAGCAAAACAAAACTATTTATTTACTATCATAGATAATTAATGGTACAATTTATGTTGTCGACTGTCTAAAGACTGAGCTAATGTTATAATTTTGTTTCATCAATCTCAATGTTTAAAATCTTTGTAGGGGTATGTTTTACGCTAATTATATTAATATTGTAATAAGTAAAAAAATGGTCATGAAACTCGAACCAATTTTTAATATAAATAAATGAAAACATTGATATCCCATCCAATTCCTTCTTTATCGTCTTAAACTGTCAGTTTTTTTTTTTTCTACTAGACAAATATAAGCAACTATATTGAGAATCAAAATAACATCATTCCATAGTTCATGACAATATAAGCGGTAGCAAAATTTTATTATTATAACAACATAATCAAACATTTTCATTCATGAAAAAATCATCGAATTAGAACATTAGCGTCATATTTTGACAGTCAAAAACAGTTCCACCTTATTGAATAAAATAAGAAAATCTTGTGTTTCTTGAGTTATATCGTTTTGTATACAAAAGGACATCGATTGTATTGTAAAAAAATATATGAATTGAATTTCACAGTACCGTCTTGAAAACTAACTGAATAATCTCATTTTATAACATGTGATTGATTTTAACATTTAAGGCAAATGAATATAATTGTAGTTTAATTTTAACAATCTAGTCTCTTTTATGTTTGTACGACCGTAACGTATTATAATGATTATGAACAGATTTTGTACCTTTTTCAATATATTTTTAAGCGTAATAAATAATTAGTTTAATTTAGTTGAAACTCATATTTTTAATTTAATTTATAACTTGTGACAACATGATGTTAAGATCATTTTTGGTCAAGCAAGAAATTTAAAAGTATATCAGGTTATCACAAGATGTGTAATACATTTTAATTTGATTAAAATTAAATGGACATAAAAGTAACCCATTTTGCATAATTTGATATGTACCTGTACGTTTGTAACAAATGATTTTGTGGAGTTGAGAATACCACATTTTATTCATAGTTAAGATTATTATGTGGAAAGTAAATTTGTGTAATATAAATTATGAATCTCATGGAATTATCATTTGATATATTGTTGCTTAATCAAAAATGATCCAATTGAACAAAATATAAATTCTTATACTGTTTTCTCTTTACCTAACTTTTAAACATCGATCCGTGTGAGTTTTCCAAAGATCTGTAAATCTGACTTATGACGGTCGGTGTATATATAAAATGTGTAATAATTTAGTGTAATTATTAGCTTTTGTATTATTATTATTATTATATATATAAATTATTATATGAATTTGTACCAGAACTGACTGTATTAGTATATTGCTTTATGTATAAATAAAAATTGTGGATTGTGATGATTATGGAATAGCAAAGAACTCATTGTAATATTTTAATTTGATTTATTTATGAGACGTAACTTTAAACGGCTACGAACAAAATATAAGTGAAATAATACAATTGTAGTACGTAATTATACATTGCGAATGATAGTGTTTTTATTATATTTATTTAAGGTTGAAAGTAATCACCATATTTGATTTTTAACTCCCGTAAAACTCGACAATAACATTTCGTTTAGATACTTTTTAGTAATTATTAAAAAAAAAAAACCGAACCTTTAAAATGAATTAATTTATAATGAAGAAAATAATCATACATACATATTTTAATAATTCAAGATTTCCGGTACTTTATATACATAGTTTTTTAAGGACATTTAAAACAATTTATTCATTTACATTAAACATATATAGCGGTGTTTTTTAATTATTTTCAATCTTAATAAAACGAATATAGTCAATTGATATCAAGTATTTATCAAACGTAAATATTGGAAATATATCGGCAAGCATTTTTTATCTAAAAATAAGCTAAATTGTTAAATTTACATAACATAGGAGGCAGAATTGTTGGTTATACTATACAAATATAATAATTGACTTTATAATGGAGTAGTGAATCGGTCTGATACGCAATTGTGTTTGGAAAATATATTACTTTATAGAAAACAAAAATAATTTCCAGACAGTAATTTCCTTACGTAGATATCTGTTACCAAACGCAGTTGTGTATCAAAGCAGTAGATTTTGCTAAATTGATATAAAAGTTTTTGCATTTTATATAATTGGAAAATACGTTTATGTGATTAAAATATATAAATAAGATTATCAATTTAAAAGATCAGACAATATTTAAAATAAACTTTTAAAATCATGAGAATTTTTGCCCGTTTATATTTTTTTTTCATAATGTCACAAAATTATCGAGTCACACTATATAATAGTGAGTTTGTAATGATGGAATAAGTAGCGAATCGAGAGGACTCACATTGGTACAATATATGAACTTGCAACTTATAATGTATAGAAACTTGTTTTTCTGAGAAAGGTGCCATTTTATAACATCGCGCCATTTTGTAAATCCGATTGTATTCGAGACTTTTTTACATATAAATAAAATTATCGTGCGATGACATTCGTTGTGACCGTTTGAATAACGAAACATTGTCTCCTGTTTATAATGTTGCATGAACATTCTACAAAACTCAGGTTGCTACAAAAGGCAAAATTTCTCCAAACGATTGTAAGTTTTGATCTGCTGATAATTAAGTTCAAAATTGTTTGCAGAAATTCAGCTTTGTGTGGCAAAAATTATGTAATAGATTAACGAAACATAGCTTGAACGAATTTGCATAGTTTTGAAGCAAGAGTTAGTGAAAGTATTATTATATTGTTAGCCTATTCCCTAAGTATCTTCCTTGTATCTAACACACATAATAATTTATAATTTGTATGTAAATCGAAATTATTAACTATAAATTTGCAATTACATGAAATTCAATACTTAATTATTTTATGTAAATATCTTAATAAAGAAACATTTGAATGAAACTGATTGTTTTTATTTTTATAAGACGTCTATTTATATCTTTACACTGTATCCCTGGCGGGGTAGGCAAGAGTACCGAGCTCCACAAAGTACGGTACTTGCATACATCTTTCGCCTCATTATAGTTTAATTACTGTTTTCATAAGACTTCAATCTCAATCAGTCTCTGAAGAGGCATATAGCGCAGGACATGGATTTCCAAAGTGGTCGATAAAGGTTTCCCCATGGGTCCCCACAAACGGATTTTAGGGGTCGACGATGTCAAAGTCAATATTAGCTAAACAAATTATTAAAAGTACTCTTGGATCGTCTAACATATATTTCCTACCACTAGTTCTGAATATTTTTTGGCTGATAAGAAGAACGGGCAAAGAAACCAGCTCTAACAGAATTAATAGACGGATAGTTCGTGGCAAAATTGTGCAACAGTTTTCTAAAGTTGTTATTTGAATATGTTGAAATAACATCACTAGTACCCAGTGAGGATGTCACCTGGTTGCGGCAGCGCGAAACAAAGTTCTAGCTTTGTTGAATATTCTATTTCTAGTTGTATCAAATGAAAGTCTTGAGTATTTATTTTATGAAATGACTTCTAATAATTTAGATACTCTCTCGCGTGTCGGGTATCCGGCGAAATATGTGAATCCATTTATGACATTTCAAGCAATTAATTAATCTTTATTTTTCAGAGTTTATTTTTCACACTGACTTCGGGGATCTGTTGAGTAGCCGCGTTTCCTAAGCTTTTTGCTAATTTGAAACTATACTAAAGCACTTTTAATGTGTGTTACGATTTTTCGTACTTTAAATACCACCATTGGGTACTGGAGTGATTTATATTTTCAACATACTCACTTTTTTGACACGATCTCTTAGACTATAACGATGTTTACTTTACATAAACCGTGGTGTTACATAGCTGTAACATAAGCATTTTTATTTGTTGTAATAATCGGGTACCTTATAGTAAGCTTTCTTGACATGTGTTATTAAAAAATAATCTGGTAGGTACAGTCAACAGCACGCCAGGTTAAACAAATCTGCTAAATCTCTCCACTTCATTTTAAAGCTGAATGTTTGGTGGGTAGAGTTTAAAATCAGCTGGAAAAATTTGACATAGAGACCTGGAGCCATGTGTGCCCATGTCACCCGCGTATGGTGGAGCTTTCCATATGTGAAAGAATTTTAAAATCTGTCCAGTAGTTTCGGAGCTTATTTCAATGCAAACAATCTAGTGTCCGACCGAAACTGGTTTTTATAACCGAAACCGAATTTCGGCAACAGGCTCAGTTTCGCTTTCAGCCGATATAATATAGGTATCGAATTGAAGGCTTAACACAAAGATTTTAAAAAGGTATGATATCATGATTATCATTACCGTGATACTTATAAAAATAATTCTTTAAATATGGACTCCCTCGCTTTATAAGACATAAATAAAATAATTTTAATAATATTTCCAATTTTATTACTTTTCAAGAAAGCGGTTTTTTGTATGTCAAATCTATGCAGTCTTTGACATTTTCACTTAATAATACTGAGTATAACAACTCCTTATTTAAGAAAAGAAATTAATTGCGCCTTAGAAACACTTAAAATAGGTGAGGTGTTTATTTAAAAGTTTATTTGACTAATTTAGAAAAATAAATTTAAATTATTCTTTATTACAAGATAAGCCCATTACATATTTAATTTTGGGGAAATTTACTGTATCCATAACAATCAAAGTTCAAGTTTTTCCAAGACCGCGCGAAACAAGCTGTCTGCTGAATTCAATAATATCCGAAACCCGGTTTTTTATCCCGAAACTCGACTGAAACCCAACATTCGATCGGACATTAATCAAAACTTTTGTCTTTATAGAACATAAAAATATCCTATTAATATTATAAAGGCGAAAGTTTGTAAGTATGGATGTATGGATGTTTGTTACTCTTTCACGAAAAAACTACTGGACGGATTTGGATAAAACTTTACAGCAATATAGGTTATACATCAGAATAACACATAGGGTACTTTTTACTGGGAAAACTTCTCACTCCCACGGGATACCGACTTCCACGCGGACGAAGTCGCGGGCGTCCACTAGTTTGTTATAAACTTGGACCTAGTATAACTAGCTTATATTAGCACTAGTATAACTAGCCTAATATAAGCTAGTTATACTAGGTCCAAGCTAGTTATAAGCTAGTTATACATTACTCTAGAAAAAATGCTTGATAGAGTCCCGGGTAATAATAAAAGACAATAAATTCATATTTTTAATTTATTCATCAAGTCACTAGTTAATAAACGCAACACTTATACAATTTTAAGTCTTTGTACAAGGCAATTTATATCAACAGTATCCATTGTTAGCGGAAAGCAAATATATACTAAACTGACGCTAGCGAACCGATTTTGAAATATTTGTTTATAATTTTATATAAAACGATAAAAAACGAAGATATAACCTTATAGTTATACGAGATAAAAATATAAATGCATCAAATCAGATTTTTACTGTGGAAGCAAAGAAATCGAACTGTATACTTACTCTTTGCAAAATTATTTTTAAAATGTTTCGATTTTAAATCCATTCCATTTCAATAAAACAAAAAATAAGAAGACGCAATTTTTAATTATCCGTTGGAAATGAGTACCGATATTCATTGGTAAACTTTTTATTTTAGTCACTAGGTGGCTCCATAAAAATCTGATTAGCTGTTTTGTTTTACCAACGAAATATTCATTGAAGAAAATTTTGATTGCGAATTTTGTTTTCCTAACTTCAAGACTTTTCATACATTAATATAAAATGTTTATGTATCACTAACAAATAACATTAAATGTATCACTAACAAAGATAAATTATGTCGATTCCTTTGCCACAATATACAATAAAATGTATATTTTTTTACTTTCCACTCGTATCAGCATAAGAATTAAACACATCATATTTTACATGATTATTATTAAATTTAATATACAACTCGGGCAAATTTCACAAGAAAATTAATTATAAATAAACAGAGCTTTTGAGTATTCCTCCTAAAATACATGTTTTAAATAAAATCTCATAAGTACGTATAAAGACATTGATCTTGAGCTTTCGGGCAGTTTAGGAATGTGTATAAATAATAATTAAAAAAAAAACACTATTCAACACGAATTTCAATTTCTCTATCGCATCTGCATATCTCTTTCTTTCTGCAATGACACAACTTAAATTACTAAGAATTAAAATGTGATTAATAAGATTAAATGATAATACTTTTGTTAATAAATGAATGATCAATATATCTACGTAGACATCTAAGTGCCGAAAACAGAAAATTATAAAAAATATACGTAATGCTTTAGTGCAAGGTTTCTCAAAATGGAGATGGCTAACCAATAGGGTTCGTTCGACGGTAGGGGGTCCGCGATAAGATTTACGTAATAGCGGTTGGATGGCTTTACAATGAAAGTTAAAATTTGTCCATAATAACTCCTCAATTTAACTTTTATTCAAACAAAAACCTCATTATCTTCAACGACCAATTCTATTATTTTCTTTTGGGGGAGGGTGGAGGGATTTAATTGGTTAGTTAAGGAGTTCACTATCATTTGGAATCTTTTATTCCATATTTTCGGGGGTTCGTGGAGCCAATAGTTTGAGAAAGCCTGCTTTGATGATATTTTGAATACAAACTTCTTAAAATTCTACATTTTGGTGCGCAAATAATAGTCGTATAATTGGTGAATATAAATAGTGGTTTGCTAATCGGTCATTCACAATAACCATTAGATATCAATTATAATGAATTGATTTAATGATGTAACTAACTTAAAACTGGTTCATACTAATGTGAACAACCATAGACGAATATTGACTTTTAAAAATACAAACAACTCCGAAACATAAACTATAATAATATTTACCTACATAATTTGCATAGGATATATTAAAACCGTTCTTATACATACAATATTCAATATATTTTATTCGTTAATATGCCACAAAGGTAGTATAATTTTGCACTACCTAACGACTCAGTCACACTGGTCGATTTCTGCGGGCTCATTACGTTTATCAATAAAACTATGACATCACAAAAAAAAGTATTTGAACTTGGTGAAAATTAACAGCTTAGTGACAAATAATACCAGATATTATTTGTATTTCTAACAGTCAATATTTCTAATAATCTCACGTTCAAAAAATCGTGTGAAATATACTATAAGATAATAATTATTTACTTATATGTGTCTACCTAAGTTTACATACATTTATGGCCTTACTAATAAGCTGTACTGTCTGCGTCCTTTCAATGTAACTTTTAGTTCGAGCGAAAAAGACAAAACATTGTATAATTACAAAATCTATTCAGCTTATTAGTAAAGCCTTTACTATACTAGTGTGTTTAGTAAATAGTTGTGTTATGACGTCATCAATTTTGCAATACACTCGTGAGGGCACGCATAAGTAATTAAACAATTTTGCTCTTTAAATCGTTATAATAGCATATATTTTTCAGTGATATCATAAAATGATTTCTCCTTTTCATTTACGTTGTATTAATTTACCACCTGCTACCACTTTCTTCATTCGATTATGGATAATAGAATTCATTAAATATTTTTATAATGATGACATAAAAAGGAAGACTTGTACCTTCTATATTGTTAATGGCAATTTTTAGTTTAGGAATAATGGCAAAAATCCAGTGCCTGTTATTAATTAAATAAAAAATAGAAAGATTTCAGCTGATATGAAATTATCAGTTGTTACTCTGAAATAGTCATTAGCCAAATAATATATTAGTAAACGGCTGGGAATAATCATAATTGAGGAGTTAACTTATAAAAACTGGAAACTTTAAAAGCGGTAAGGTGGCAGCACTGGCTTTAATAGTTGAGCATACAGAATATACATGTTGAAATTATAGCCGTTGTTTTCCAGTAGCAAAACAATATGCTCTTATAGCACTATTGAAAAACAATTGTTTATAAATATAAATAAAAAAAAGAAAAACCAACAACTTATATGCGTTAGATGTAACGATATACATTTGATTATGTATGTAGATTCAGTTGAATCATAATTTGACAGCGTTCAAAGTAAAAAAATCTTTTATACGTATTATTACGGTATAAATTTGTTTCACGCAATCACAAGTGTAATAAAGACATAATATTAAACTACAGGAAAACAACCACCAAATTATCAGCATATATTTATGTTGTTAATGTATATATGTGTAATGTAGTTAATCAGCCTTCCTGGGCCGTCGTTTGCGGACCTCAGTGGGTCGTTCTTTGTCCAATTTGGAGTCGCCGCCATCTTGGGGTTTTTCTTTTTCGTCCTCAGAAGTCTGTAATACAGTCATGTAATCATGAATTAAGGGCCCTATTACATTTTGACTGAGTTTTTGTTTAAAATGGTCAATTTGGTTCGTGGGATTGGACGCGGGGCTTTCTTTTTATTAATTTAATTTTTATCTATGGGCTCATATGAAGGATTTGGTATATGTTACACCTGACAACATTGAAAGCTCAACTAGCGTATTCCGAGGGTAGCACAAGAAATTCGATAATGTCTGATCATAAGAGTAACAAAAATGAAAGTCAGAATAAGACTTTGGACATGCTTCAGTAAACAGGGTTCACATGTTGAGTAACAATTAAAATAAATTTTAAATAATGAGGGTACTTCTAGTGGTAGGAATGAATTTATTTGAGGCATAATGTGCAATTCTCATTTGTATTTGATAAAAAAAAAGAATATCTTAGATTAGTCTCGACTTTGGTACTCACATCACTCGGGGAGTTTCTTTCGGCGTCACTGTTCGCCGTATCAGCGTCGTCTACGATGTCATCATTCAATAGTTCCTATATAAAAAAAGTGAAATTTTATTATAATGCTAGCGAACCGAGCTTGAGTCTTTTGGGAAAAATATTTTAAAACTGTCATATGATCATATTAAACCAGCACCAAATTTATTTTACACCAAAATTTTTATTAAAAATAGGTAACACAATTTGATTCATTAATTTAAATAGCCCCCCCACCAGAACAGTAAGTCGCGTGACTTTTCGAGTCGTGACGTCACACTTCCATAAACATAAGCTTCATAAATTAAGACTGACGATTAGTTTACTGAAATGACGTCATACTATGCTTCGATTTATTCGCCCCATATTAAAACTTTATTTTATTGAAATATACTTACAATTTATTTTAAAACAAAAATTACTACATAATTATTACTTACATGTTAGTTATCATTTCTAGCATACTTCATAATTTATTGTTATAATTGTTAAATAGCCAATTACATCATTGTTAATTTTGTCCACATATTATGTCGGTATGATATATTTTTTATATCAATTTTTTCAATACTATAATTACCTGTTCGTGTTCATCCTTCTTTCCATGCTGATCCCCTTCGGCCATTTTGTCCACTTCTGCTTGACTGACAAACACTTTATCAGCACGACGCGGTGGATACAACAAGTCGATGATGCACACCAGTATCTATAATAATGGTAATTTATTAATTATTCATTCCGTTAAAGGCAATGTAAGTACACACCTATCTCTTTTGCCATGATTCTAGCCATAAGATACGATATCTTAGCGTTTTTGTTTCATTTGACTTCAACATGTTCTTGATTAACGAAGAACGAATAATAAGAATAATGATTGTAGATTTGACAGCAACCAAATCAAATTAGTACTTTCCCTAATTTATCCACCAAAAGACATGTCATAGAAGAAAGATGAAACGAAATATCGTCAACACATCGATAAGATATCGTATCCTATGGCTAGAGAGATAGGCAATCGCACCTTAGGACCTTCATAGGACTAATTCTGTAAATAAAATATATAATGAAATTAAAAAAAGAGGAAAATTATGAAGCACTAACCTATAGGTGTCAGATATGCGTATGGCGATTCGATTTGCCACCTTTTATTAGAAGAATCTGATTTCAAAGGATTTTTAAAGGTATTAGAGTATGGTTGGCAACCCTAAGGGCGATATACTTACCAATCCCAGAAGTGCACCAACAAATATGGTGACGATAGCAAAAATGAGATAAGAGCCCCACGTTGGCAAGCCATATGTCTCCATCAAGGTGTTATGGACACTCTGAAATACAACCAAAGGGTACATTTTTCAATATACAGTCTTTCCATACAGCTTAGTATTGTTGATTTAGTTATTAGTGCAAACGTACGGGCATTGACCCAAAGCATTATATGAGCATTTAAAGTAATCAATACTACTCGTTACCATACACTCTGTATCATTATCACGAAGTGCTGCATTCAATTGTACAGGATGGGGTCAGTGTCCAAATAGGCTAGTACAACAAAATGCAATATTTTGTGAAAACAATACAGTTCTATGGATAACAACCTATATTATTTACTTTTAACATTATCCTTGGGTCATAGTTTGTTTTTTCGTTTACCCTGGGGACATATTAATAACAAAAGTAATCATACACATGGTCGTTGTCAGATTTGAAGAGTCTGCCCTGCATGAAAAAGAAGATTCACCATGTGCCATATATGTTATCTGTAAACTATTGTGACTATCTAACGAGATTAAAATATTTCTAAATGTTGGTCCTTCGAGCCAGATATAGCAAAATAATAAATTAAAATTATCTTTAAAATAGAACAAAACTGTTTCAATATATTTCCATAAGCGTTGAATAGGAAAACTGCTTGTCATCCAGTGGAAGTTGTAAATGTCGAAAAAAAGGAATTCGGTACTATTTTGTACTTTATAGTAAGCAAGATCAATCTTGATAACTATTAGAATTCTAAATCAGCTTTTTTGTTCTACCTTTATACCGAAACAATGTGATAATTTAAAAATAAATTGGTACTTTACCCTGAGTACTTGGCTGAGTTTAAAGAATTCCGCCACGAGGGTCATTTGCAGGGAGTCCGGTGCCTTCCATCCGGGTATCGGTTCAGTTTGTTTCCATCTCTGTTGCTCGACGAAACCGAGCATAGAGGCTACATCACGCGGGCCCTTGTATTGGCGGAACTCGCCGTCTTTTACACTAATAACAAAAATACATGCAACAGTTTAACTAATAGTATAGAGCGAGCAAAGCATACTCAGACATTTGCTTCATAATATCAAACAAGTTTGAGTCTAGTTGAGGCTGACTATTAGATGTACAAGATGTACATGTAATCAGAATCAATGATATATTTACTTAACATACAGTTAGTGGGGTTATTTTAAGCCTTTGGTCGTTGCTGTATCTGCAATTTTTAATATCCACCAAACTGTAGCGGGCATGCAATATTAACATACATTGCAAAGTTTACTGACCAAGCTATCAAACTTGATCACTAGGAAACTAATGAATATGGCAGTTAATAATTTGACAATTTAACTCAGTGCGTACCTAACAAAAATATAATCTTATATGCAGAGACTTACAATAATCGTTAAAATACGATCGATACAAGTTAGCAACCGATATCAGTATGCGATCGCAGTCTTCAGATTATTGTAGGTATTATGTATGTACAACATTCACAATTATATAGCACTATCTACTAAAATTACATTTATAATTAATTCCAGCTTAAAATGGGGCTCATTGCATCATAAAATATATTGAGATCGCTTGCGACATCAATGACTATGCTATAGTACTTATTATACATTCTGACTACATGAGAAGTGCGTCCCAGATTGGTTCGACAGGGCGGAACATAAAATATCTTAATATTTGGATTTTTGGGGTAGTGCATGGAATCCTTAAGGCAATACAAGTAAATTTGTGGTGTCCGACCAAAAGTTCGGTTTCGTTTTCGGTCAAGTTTCGGCATAAACACGAGTTTCGGTTTAGTTTTGTTTTCGGCGACAAACCTGCCGAAACCGAATATGCATTCGAGAGTTTTCGTGCTGTGATCGGTCATATTCGGCGCGTTGAATTAATGAATCCCATCCTAGCCAATGTCGTGATTTGCTTGGGTTTGCAGTTCGTTTTCTTTTGTTGTGTTGGCGACTCGCCACTGGCTAGTTTTCGAGTGATTAAATTTGAATTTGGTATGTTTTATTTAATTTTATGTCGTTATAACATAAAATATATATATGTATATATTCTATGACTGATTAAAATATAATCAAGTTTAGTCTAACCTATAAAAAACGTAAACAAACATCAGTTAGGTAGTAAGTAATGACTATAGTGCATTTTATGGTGATTATATTATGGATTCAGAGTTTCAAAGTTCATTTTAGTATTTATTACCAAGGTATCCAAATGGCAAGTACAATAGATACCTACTAACTTACGTACTATCAATTTTGTTTTGTAAAATTATTTTCACACATAAATACATAATTCAATGAGAACTTACATAGGTACCTCTTAGATATCCGTATATTAAAATTAATATTTCATTTCTGTTTCTGTTTTTAGACTTTTATTTTTCCCTCAAAATACGATCCTTGTAAGGAAGTTTCGGTTTCGGCCTTTTTCCGTTGGGTTTCGGTTTCGGTCGGACACTACTAATTTGTAAAGAAAATATTATATTGACGACTTACTGGAATATAGTTGGTAGTGCTGTAACTACGAATCGTCCGCTGAGTCCAGGTGACTTTGTCACATCGACGGCGGCGGCCTTCATGCCGAGGGACTTGCGCGATGCCTGCTGCGACAGATCGCGCCATGCCGGCGCTAGGGCGTTGCAAGCGGGACACCATGGCGCGTAGCTGTGGCGAAGATACTTGAATATTAATTTCTAAGATTAAATTTACTTATGTACAAAGTTTGAACAGTGTTAACGTGGCTTCAAGCAGGATAAATGTATGCATCTTCGACCTGCTGGGACAGATATCATGCCCTACTATGGTATAAGATACAATGCTTGATTTCCAAAACTGAAAACCACATTTTTCTAAAAATATTCTGAAGGATATAAATATTTTTTAATATTCTGAAGGAATTTATTATTGTTTTGACTACACTGTTCTAAAAGATTTTCATTTAAAGAATTCTGAAGGAATTGGTTATTGTTTTGTCATGTTCTGCATTCAGTTCCATCTACATCTTCAGTACTTTGAAGCGCTTAATTTTTTAGTAATAAAAATATTTGCTCTTTTAAAAATCAAGATAGTAGGTAGTAGTAAGAGTAGCTCGGTGGTGAACTTCTTTCACAAGGGATGGGTGACCAAAAATTATCTCAAGCTAATCTGTGTTTAAGAAGGCACATTAAGCCGTTGGTCCCCATTGCATTTAAAGTTGTTAATACCCTTCAATCCGTATTGGGCCAGCTTGGTCATAGCCCCTTATCCTAAACCATCCATAAGAAAAGCCTGAGCCCCTGCAGTGGGGACATAAAAGAGCTGATAATGATGAATAAATAAAAGTTAAAGTATGATTTTTAACAATATGTCCAGTCAAGGAGTATTTATTGCAAATTAAATAATCATTTTAACATTCTATACTAACATAATAGAACATAAATGTGTTTAAAATAAATTCATAAGTTCCAAACATGAGAATGGTCTGATCAGTCCAGACATTTTTAATATTTGTTGGTGTCCAATGAAAGTTTTTATAGAGGAAAATAATTAAAGGTGCATAAATAATAAATACAATTATTTTTATTATAAACTTTTTAATACAAAGTTTACCAGCGCAATAGGGTATACCCCTAAACTAATTTTATAGATATACATGAAACCTATATGTAAAAAATTTCATTCTTATAATAAGTGAAATTAAATTAAAATTTCAAAATTTCCCATGTAAACTATGACATAATGGTACTCTGAAATTAATATAGTTCTATGTTGAATTCTCTAAGTTCTGATACGAGTAAGGGTGTGAAGTTACACTCTGTTTGAAGTGAACTGACAATGAGCAAAACATTTGTTTTTTTTTATAATTAGTTTAAGAAATATTATGAATATAGTAAGCATAAAAGAAGCAGAAAAGAATGTATTCATTTTCATTTACTCTCTACACCCATATTCATCACATTCTTTATGTATTCCTACATATAATATGTAACTAATTGAATTAGATAACATTTTAACATATTTTATTGGAAAGTTGCTTAATGCAATCATCAGTCAAAATGTTACTGGTAAGTAAATTAGTCTATTTTAAAACTATTGACGCCAGTCTTATTTTATTATTAGTCACAGTCAAAATGTCTTAAGATGCCATTTAGGTAAATTGAATGGGTGTTAAATGTGGGCAGATAATGAGTAAGGAAAGGAACTTATATAACTTTGAAACAATAAAATACATTTGTTGCATTTTACAATTTCTTCATATAAACACACTGATAGTCTCCTAAAATAGTTATTTGAAATTGAAACTTATTGTTAAATTCTAATAGGACTCTGTAGAGTCGATGTAACTAATAAGTTTATCAAAACAAATGAACAGCTGATGTATGACAAAAGAAAAAAAGGAGTTGAAATCTACTAAGAATTCCTCAAATTGCTATGTAATTAACATACATGTTAATGGTTACAATTGAATTGGATGATAAGTTGTTAAAACAAGAAATGTACATGTCAAGCTATTGTAATTTCCACATTTCTATATCATCAAAGTTATATACAGAAAAGAAAATAAAATAAAAATATTGAGTCTTATTGATATAGAAGGGAGTAGTGGCCTACTAAACTATTACAAAAGTGGGAATGTTTAATTAGTATAATTTGGAGACAATAAATGAATGCGTCATAGATTTTGAAACGGTTCTTAGACCCCAGACGACCTTGCATAGGTTTGTTGAACCCTTCAGAATGTAAATTACAAACCCATGGGAATCCATATAACAAATTTTGCAAAGAACTATGGATCGGATAATGTTCGCCGGTGTCTTAGATGCAAAAATCACTGGTTTTATAGAATTCGAAGCTAAAAATACAAGTAGTTGACACGTTTTTCACTACAATACCGGCTATCGAAAATTACTTACAATTCAACCATCCATTCGCCCTCGAGAATGTCTCTCCAATTATCTTCATTCAGCTCACGGTTGGTAGTCACTAAACTCGTAAAACATAAAATAAGTGTGAAAAAAAGGAATAAATGAAGAATTTTCGGAGCAGTATATAGACGCGCCATGTTTGACTATGTTACGGTGTTGCCATTAAAAATATTTTATAACTTCCATTCATTCATTACCACTATTCATACGGAAATAATAAATAGTAAGAATAATAGTGTTCAATTCGTCACCATTTAATATAAAAAATGTCATTCTGGAAATAAAAATATATAAATACTTATATGTCGCTAAGTAAATAAAATAAAAAAAGAATACTGTACTGCCTTCTAGTGATACTGTTTTTAATAGATTGTTTTTTTTATACTAGTATAGAATAGGCTGTACCTCTATATATACGTAAATTGCAAGTCTCACGTCAGGCAGCAATAAGCCATGCACTAATGTATGTACACCAAGCGATGACGGCCGACATTTGCGCATTGTATAGCAGTAGAATACGTAAGACAGGCCTCGAGATATTACTCTACTAGTAAGAGAGTGTTACATTATTATTATAAAATATTACATTAAATAATTTTCGATATTGATTTGACTCTATTATCCGAAAAACATACCTTTTGTCGTTTACTGTGCATGCACGAGTAAAAAGAAATTGATGGTTTACCTTGATCTTCCTTTTTAACCGCATTACATTTTCATTTACCAGCAGTCATATGTTTTTCTTACCCTATTATCAGTGGCGTATCTAGGTAACCTAGGGCCCTGGGGCAAATAAAAAAATGGGGCCCACTGCTATCAAAACTGGTAAGGTTTTTTGAAGTAAAATTATTAAATATACAAATACTTTAAAAATGCTAAGCATCTTTATCAACAGCTCTTTTTCGTGCATGGGCAGGTAATAAAACACTAACAACATAAATTACAATTATTTTTATACTTGATGTAGGTATTGGGCAATAAAACGAAATAGAAAAGATTCAAGGGTTTATTATATATTTATTTATTCATAGATACGTTGCACCAGCTTACTGTTATTTAACCTATCGCCATGCAAACTATTTACAAAAATTATCAATAGAAATATAATAATTGAAAAAAAAATGTATTGACATACGCTTACTTACTCCTGATACATTAACTTTTTAACCATTCTCGAAAAAAAAATCTTGACTCGAAGTTCACAATCGCGAATCAAAAAAACGCCTATCGATATATAATAATATGCAGATATTGATATCCGACAAATTGATGAAAACATTAATAACACTGTCAACCCACACAAATAATTTAGGGGAATTCCCTTTTTATAAATTTGAATTTTCTCACAACTGAGTTACCATGATTAAACTCGAGTTGTCACCTGTCATATTTATTTTGAAAATGGGAGATATTTTCAAAAGTTGAGTTCGATTGAGATTTTCTGGTAAAGTTTCGAGGGCTCCCTGAGCTTGAGGGCCCCGGGGCACTGCTCCGCCCAGCCCCTTTGTAGCTACGCCACTGCCTATTATTACCTACAGTAGCTCTAAGGGCAAAAATAAACAAATGTGCACTGGCGTCATTAATAAATAATGTGTATACTTTGTTTTAATATTTTCTACTATTTATTTCGCTCATTCATAATATTGGTAACATTGCTGGTTTCTTTTTTTTTACTTTGACTTCGTAGCAAAGGAGTACAAATCCTATAACTATTGTTAATATAATTTTAAATAATATAAATTATGTATTTAAAAACACCGTACTGATTCCATTGTGTTTACAGAAATATTTCACTATCTTATATAACAATAGCTACACAAATATATACGTAAATTATCTATGATATTACAAACTTTATTATTTGAAGCTCTTCACATCAACATTGTGAAAAAACGGCTGTAGGTGTGTTTGAAAGTTAAGCTAGGAATGTAAGTTATAAACTTTCCTTTTAGAACAAGTGTTTAACCGACTTCAAACAAAAAGAAGGTTCTCAATTCTTTTGTTAAGGTATACGGTTTCTTTAAATATGGTTTATGAACCAACTTTAATTTTTTCATTATATTTGATTAATTTTGCATTCACAGTGCTATACTGAGATGAAGATGAAAATATTCTTAATGAAAAATACTTTTTTATTTGATAATAGGTACTTCCGAAACCCAGCCAAATCCCATAAAAATTTCGTCAAATTCAGCAGAATACATAGGATAAAAGTAATTTACGCGAGAGAAGTCGAGGGAAAACCGACAGTCTACTAAGAATTAATGAAAGAATGAATGAAATTTAAATTGTTATTTTAATTAATTACTTGCAAACCTTAATCGAGACAATATTTTAATTGTAATATGAACTTAATTTAAATATTTGCTAAATGGGTAAGTTTTCAAAACATAAATTATTTAATTTATAAAAGAAAGTAAATACTTATTACCAATATTTTAAAGCAGTGCCCTCCCCTCTCTTCAAATTGCTGTGCTCGACGGGATCCATAATGATACTTTTTTTTTTATAAACATCCTAATATTCTATTGTGGAATGCAATAAATAAATAATATAGTTGTTAAGCCGCAAGGGCTGGTCAGAGGATGAGTGACCAATGATGAGTTCCTCCTTGCTTCGGAAGGTACGTTAAGTCATTGGTCCCGGCTGCATCTGCAGTCGTCAACACCCACAAATCCGCACTGGGCTAGCATGGTAGGTTATGGCCTATTCTCTTTATTCGATTTGATGCAATTCCATGCATAGGGAAGGCCTGTGCTCCAGCGGTGGGTAACATTGAAAGGCTGATGATGATGTGATGACTCGCAAGAAACCATTGTGATTGTTGTTAAAGTGCTCCGTTATATTAGGTATAAAGTCATATATTTATCAATTTGAAGTATAAAAGAAAAGAGTATCAAGTACGAGTAGAATTGCGATTTTTTTCTTTCGTGATAATTTTATAAATTTAGACTATATGTGATTGAACATTATACCTACTAAATTCAGCCTGACCTTAAGAGGATGAACCTAAAAACACTAACTTTCAACTGGTTTTGTATTAAGAAATGACATCCACAAGCTGCTCAATCTAAGTGTGAAAACTATATGATATATCTCAAAAAATAATCTACGCAATAGAAAAAAAAAATTATAAACGTATGGACTTGTTGTAGGTAATTACAATAGGTAAGAAATGGATCTAATCTAACGCTTTAAAAAAAAGTATATTTACCGTTTAATAAAAACCGTTTTTACCGTGCAATTAATTATCTCTGACAGTACTGTGGCTTTACGCCACCACGTTTTAATTCTTTTTTTAATTAAATATATTTCTATCAAAAATAGGTCTGAATGAAGTTAATTTTAAATGATTTGTTGTTTTAAGCTCTCAGATACTCTATAATTCGGGGGCGTTAGCTAGTCATCTTGGAATCTGAGCAAAGTATGTGATGTTGTTATATATTTATTTATTTATTTACATTAGAATTATATTTTTTACGAGATTGCTACCATGTTTCCTATCATTGCGACCTTGTTTTTATTGAGTTCACGATGTTTCGGCTGTTGCAAGCGCCATGATCACGGAGTTACTCCGTGCGTAAAAAATATAATTCTAATACTTATATATGATAATTTAATTCCTTTACAGCTATCGTTATTAAAAGATCTGAAACGTCTGAAAATTTTAGTAACTTTTCAAAAGTAAAGTAGTGTTATTGAATGAGTATAAGGTATAATTTAGAAAACTACAACAACCAAAATAATCTATTAAACATATAAATAATAAGACAAGAACATTTTGAAATAATATTTTATTGATTGATTCAATAGAACGTTTTTATATACCTGCTGGTAGAATCAAATGTCAGTGTGAGTGACGCTCTGACGCAGTGGGGCTTCCTCGCGGCTTCGCTGTCGATCGATGCAGGTTCGAGGCCTTGCGGTGGTAATGTGATTAGTTTCGTTTACTTTTTGTTTGTTATGTTAAATCAACGTTTTATAAATCATTCTGAGTATACGAGGGGCTCGATGACGCATTGATTAGCGTGCCGTGCGTAAGTAAAACAAATTTTGGGAAGGCTGGGTGATCAAAATTTACTATCTCAAATTCTTCACGTGTTTAAGCCGGGTGTATCTGGAGATTTAAAATCTATGAATCCATACTGGTGGATTGTGGCCCATTCTCCCCACTTAATTCCATCGACAGGGAACAGTTTTGCACCAGTAGTGGGGACGCTAATAAGCTGACGATGATATATGGAAAACAAATTTAGTTTTAAATATATAGCCAGTAAAATATATCTGCTTTTTCTTCAATATATAGTCTTAAATGCCTACTGTCTATACAAACTTTTTGTGGAAGAACTATTATGCTTAATAATTTGTATGCTTTATATTTATATAGATGTGTTAAAAGAGTATTGTGAGAAGTGTGATTGATAAGTCAAATTTCCTTTGTAAATGTTTCTTTTGTGGGTTGCAATTTAGTTAAACATAATTATCTAACTAAAATTGGTTTATTCGTTAATTCAATTACTTCAGTATTTTGTGGATTCAGTGGAACTAAAAGTTTTACCTGTGGATTTCTATATATGTATATGCAAGAGTCTTGCATTTGATTTATAAAACAATTATTCAGAACAATAACAATTATAATCACTCTGATCCCAAATTAAGTAGAAAACACTGAAACGTTCAAACGGAACACCAACATTTCATTGAAAAAATACATAAAAGAAAACTTAGGTACTTCAGAAATGCATGTATGACAGACGCCCATAGTATCCCATACTTAACATTTAGGATAGATCCCTTTGCTTAATAGGGCTTTGATGACAAATTTTTGCTTTTGTTTTGTTTATTGTCCGTCAGGTAGATTATTGAAAAATATTAAATACGTATTTTTTATTTATTGCATCAATATAACTACATAGTATAAAACAAAGTCGCTTTCTCTGTCCGTATATCCACATGTATGATTAAATCCTTAAAACTACGCAATGGATTTTGATGCGGTTTTTTTTCATAGATAGGGTGATTCAAAAGGAAGTAAAGAAGATAATTAAGGTAAGCAAGTTATCAATAAATTACGGCGATACATCGAGTTGAAATGTCGCATAACGTCACGCATTGGCACATATTCTACAAAACTGTGACGTAGACAGCGAGTTTTTTTTTTTACCCAGTCGTCATCGCTCACAAAAACCAGCTTTACTGGCAGGTATTTCAAGTATCTATTTTGATCAATACTACATTTTGGTGCTATGTTACTGAATACAACACATTTCTTTTTTGGACAGTCGTGTAAAGAAAAGTTTTTCTCACCAAAACATATAAATTGTAGTGTACATGATATAAAAATTGTCACCTTTAGGTAATATAAAATCAAATTCATATTAAAAATTTATCACCTTAAGTCCGTACGATAGATACCTATATAAGTAAGTACCTATCTCAACATATCGAGAGCTTATGCATTTGTTTGAATAAATAAATAGATATGGATCGGCCGAGTGACAGTTGTCAAACATCAAAATATTTTACGCGCGCTTTCTGAATGACACAACACCGCTTTCTATAATCAGGGTTGGCAATATTAATCTAAATAATTATAATTTCTCAGCACTTGAAAAGGTTTTAATATTTTTTTTTTGTTTTTATTACGTCACTTGATATGATGACTGAATGACGAAATAGTTTTTAATGTGTTTTTTTATATTCATAAACAAATTATTGTTCTATCTGAAAATTCGGTTTGATTTCGTTAGCAATAGGTATTATATTTTATACTAAACATGGCATGACTGAAATACTTTGGTTGAATGGTTTATTATTATTTATTTATTTTATATTTTATTTATGTACACAAAAGTTTTTTTAGATTACATAATTTTGGGAACTTTTATACAAAAGCCGAGTTCATGACTCAAACATGAGTTTTCTTCCAGCAAATCTTTGAGATCTTTTTTCGAAACAATTTCTACTTTTTCTTTGTAATGAAATCTAAAAATAACAAAAGATTATTGTTGTACGAATGCGCAATGGTATGAATAATATTATTATTGTCTAAGTAATTAATTTTTTTCTTCAAAAGCTGTTGAAATGCTAAAGATACCAGGATGACGAATGTAGAATGATATTGTTCTTTAATTCTTTTTTTTTAAATTCATTAATATAAATTGGTCAAAGCGGTAAAGTAGTATTTTTGCTCATAAATATCTGTCAGAGCCATCACACAATCATAATAGATAGAGTTGAGAACCTTAATTCACAATTATTATTAGACATTCGTAGCCGTCGTCTTTCTAGAAGAAAAGAAGTCTTTATTTATTCGGTTCGGACTCGAATTCGGTGGGTCACTGAAGACGATGATACCTTCGTTGTTTCTCTATAATACAAATATTCTTAAGGTTAATTTATTTTCAAATTTGAATTCTCAATGCTATTATACCTATTGATATTTTATTTGGGCTGGTAAATTTTTGACCGTTTTTAGAGATAAATTAACATTTATTTATATTTGTATGCACAAATACATAAAGCCAAAGCGACAACCATAACTTGCCCCAGTTTCGAAATTCAAGCTTCATTTTATTTTTTCATTTTTCAAATATCGAACGCAGAGGCAATGGTTGTTTATTTTCACAAGAAAGGTATTGTTTGAGGACAAGATACTTCATATCTAGATCAATATGGTGGCATTTTGGACGAGGGAAATATAATAATTGTTTGGAAGCTTGTTGCGTAGAGTTTTTATGGATGACTTTGCATTTTGCTGCGTATCTATGGTCCTTTGTCGTGTTGAGGTTCTTGATAAGGTGATAAGTGCATAGTTCCGAGGTACACATTTTTTAGTAGACTTCTTCATTTGTGTCTTCTTCGTTTCCTTACTATCTTTTTTAGTATTTACGAAGGCTCTATTTTAAGTAAAGTTATCCATTTTTATTTATTGTATTTATTCTTAATGATAAATACTTAAAAAAGAAACACTTTGCCTCAGGTTCTCAGATGGGATAAAGTGATGCTTTAAGCATTTTTCCTTAAAAAAAATTCAGAATAACATTATGAATGCAAAATTGATAAAAAATAATAATTATTGTATTTTTTACGTTAATAAAAAAATAACGGTTAATTTTGTTCTCTTTCCTGATACAAGATAAAAATAACTATATTAGTTAGATATTAAATAACTTTATTGTAATTCGGTAATCAAAGTAAAGTAATGACTACGAAATAATCATCGTGGTGGCAAGACAATTTATACTCGAATTGGATGTATAATTGTATACCTACTAAAGATTATTACGTTTAATAATATACCTACTGAACACCAATAAAACGAGTCGATATAGATTAGGTACATCATGCTTCATCACAAACGTTGTGTGGTCGGCGAAATCAAATTTTAATTTGATTTGATTTTATTATATGGGAATCGTGTTTGGCTCTATGATAGTATAAAATATCGGTGCTGTTTTTTATGAATCAGTTGAAAGTAATCCTAGAACTGGCCCGCTGGTAAGTAATTAATAAATAAATTTTGATTGTCGATTTTGTTGAAAAACAGAATGAAGCATTAAGCTATCTCGCGGTGTCATAGCGGCGACAGGGCGACATAATTTCAAATCGAACTGTCAAACCGGCAACAAGAAATACGACACACCTGTCAAATTATTCTTTTTTCAAATTACGTTTTTTATACCTTCGAGACGGTACGGATTCAAATTTTTCGGCCAGTCTCAGTTGTCAAATTAGACGCCCCGTGTGTTCGATATTTAACACTTTGACACTGGCAGCTAATCCCCAACAATTATTTCTTTTTTCAAATCTCTCAAGTGTCATGGCGGCCACAGTAATCCTTTTAAACGTGGGCTCTTAGTACATAATGTTGCATCGTATTTCTCTACTTGGGTGCTCTCGTTTCATATAAAAAATATGAAGACCTCAATGAAGTAAAATAAATCATTAATGGATCGATAACTATAAAGAATTCATTTTTTAAGCAAAGATTTTTCTTGTGACGTAAAAATATCTTATATGATTATTTTGATATCATGCTGGCAATTTGTGCAGTTATTCAGGCATTTTAATTATCTGTTGGCCAAGAGAGCAAAGATTACATTCTCATGATATTTCAAAAGATACATGATAATTTTATTACTATTCGAGTATGCTTATTGTTTGTTTGCCGAATTTTAAGGTAGGTACTATTTTATATTGAACTTAGATGAAACAACAATAACTGAGGATGATCTGTATTTTATAATTTGAATTATCACTCAAAGTATTAACTGATAGATTAGGTATCTACGCAGCGCATCATATGTCAATCACTCCACCTACCTGGATGCAACAATGACTAAATAAAAATTAATAAACTGTATAAAATACTCCGCGTTCCAAAAGACCATATCCCACGGCGACAATGTTTAAAAAATAATTGAAAAAAAAGTATAATAATCCACGTCCCTTGAGGATTACACGACAAACGCATTTTCGACGTTCGGCCACACTGAACGAGCTTCCAAATTCAAAACCTGGAAAAGTAAAACTGGTAGGTAGTTCGTAGTTTTTTAGATGTGTTTTTGCGTTAATACCAGAATATTTTGAATATTCTGTCTATTTTATGTAATAGAAAATTTACTGCGATTAAGTTTTGTCATATTTAGTATTGTATAGTATCCCTATCAATATAATAATTCTCCTCTTTATATTGCATTGTGTATGCACAAACTTTTTTTATAATAAACTTCATTTGTCGTGTGTATTTTTGAATAATTATTCTTGGAACAACTAACACCTCAGTGGATCTTTTATATTAAATGTATATTTCTAATAAGCAGCCGAATGTTTTGGATAACTTTTCATTTTAATTTATAAAGTCATTTAAATTAGAATGTTGAATGATATATATCGATCTTATGAAAAAAATATTCAATAGGTGTGATCAAATCGATTGTCCCAAACAAGTGCTGCCACCTGTCGTGATCTAGCGTGTGAATGTTCCATACAGGACTGATCTATCGATGATCAATGATTTGGCAATAATGTTTAACAATGAACTACTTGGGAAGCTGCGACTTATGAGTGACAAGGATCATAAAGATAACTACGCTATCATTCTGAGTCTACATTTTTGATGTTATGAAGGCGTGTGATGTTCAATGACAACAAACAAGTTTAAAGTTTTTTATTTTTTTAAAGAATTGCATTGAGAGGAAATTGGTTAGTGTCAGTAACAAAAATATGTAACGACTCTTTAACTTTTTTAACGTGTGTATTTTTGAATAATTATTCTTTGAACAACTAACCTCTCAGACTAGTGAACAAGGAACTTTCAAAGGATTCTAAACGTCAAGAGAAGTGACGTTTGACGTGAAAATTGTTTTGTGTGAAAATATAAAAAAAAAAGTTTCAATAACATGCGTTGTGGCTGTATCAAAAAATTGGAAATGAAGTTTTTTTTTATTAAAGCTATTAAATTATGGAACTCTGCTGGTAGATATGACGTGCATAATGTGTTGTAACTCTTTTGTAAACAAATAAAATAACATTTTCTCAAGCTGGACTCTTCTTCTTGAATATTTCTCTGTCTTTTTTCCCTCAATTTGTAGTTTTGGTTTATATTTTTTTCTCAAATATTGATTATAGTTTCATTTTGTTTTTTTTTTAGTTTTTAGTTTTTAACGTATATCAGGGTACTTGGGCCTGGGCTGAATGAATGAATGAATTATTCGTTATAGCAATGAATAAAAAATATAGTTACACTTAATTAAACTGTACAATTAGTGGCCATAAAACTATATTCTGCTGGTGGTTTCTTAAAGCATTTCTCAAAAAGGATACCTATTTAACAGTTAAGACTTTGTATATTAAAGTGTTCTTTTATATATTTTTTTTAATATAATGATATACAAATAGGTGCCACTGCACAATAATTAAATTTGATCACCCATCCTATGACGGGCTCTTGCGAAACTTGCTTAACTTTCGGGCTACCTAATGCGTCATTGAGTTCCTTGTACCAATTAATTGCGCATACATATAAGAAACAAATATATCATAGCTTTATGCTGCCTTTTATAAGTATTATGATTATATTCGTTCTGCCAGCTTATTTTCCTCGTCACTAGAGCCTGTGTGGCCTGATCTCCCAAGGGAACAGCACAAACAGTATTGTGTTACTTTAGTTCGGCTTCGTAATAGCCTCTTTAATATTAAAAAGCTGATAGGTTTCGGCTGCCTAAACTATTGGTTGCCAGCAACAGAATAAAAACATTTTTACGTATATTTTTTTACATATATACATTTTTTTTATCACAATAGTTTTTAGTGAGTACTACTCTGGTATTGTTCTTTAAATGTAATACCCATAAGTATCATTAAAAAAAGTTATAAAACATATCGATGTTGATATTCTAACTGGTGTAATATACAATAGGTTGATTAAACTTATAAATATAAATAGCTGAAAAATTTCCTTGATTCAGTGATAGATAGAAATTAAAGCCAGATAATAAAAAAAAAAACTGTAAGATATGTTTCGCGGAAAATTGAAATATCAACGATTGGTGAGTACAAGGAATTTTTTATATATATTTTTATTACTTAAATTTGATTTCAAAGTTTTAATTAGTTATATCAACTCAGTTATAGCGAAGAGTTGTGGGAATTAAGTACATTACTTCTTATACGAATTAACATCTGAGGCTCTATAATATTTGTCCGAAACGAAATTCGGAAAATTTCAAATCGTTCTTATAATTTTGTTCAATTCATATGTCGATTGTCGGTAAATCGGAGGCATAAAACACTTGAAATTTAAAATCTATAAATTAAACTGTACCAATGTTCTCAAACTCAATACAATCAATAAAAAATCTTTAATATGTGGAAAGCTATAATAATCATACGCTGGTGACTTATGCTTAAATTTATTTGAGCGAATTAGCGGAAACACATAGCATATACACGTGATTGCGAGCAAGGCGTCTGGGTTAATAGATCTGATTTGATGACATACCAAAAAAAAAAAAATTGAAATTTAAAAACTATAAATTAAACTTTATCAATATTCTCAAACTCAATTCAATCATAGAAACTTTTCAATTTAAATACTTCTTTGCGCAATAGACAGGGGGTCCCGTTAATGAACTGTCCGGGGTCTCACATATTTTTTTACTCTTTTTTACTTAAGGTACTCGAGTAAAAAGACTTAACATTATTCTATTATTAACTTTTATTATTGAAACCGATAGCTTGTTACAGTTTCTACTTACAAATTTATTTATCATAATTCATAAAGCCAATTATATGTTTCTTATATATATATTGTTTTATTTTTTATTTATTTTAGCCGCTTAACTAATGTTGCATTTAAATTTGAAACAGAAACCTTTATGTGTTTAATTTGGTCACCCATCCGAATACAGGCCTTTTCAGTAGTTCTTCAACGTCGGAGTGTAAACTTAATACGGTTCCATACCCTGTACTTTTTATTAATTGTTTTATTCATAATTTCATCAACGATTATTGTTCGTGTCTGGTTCTTATATAAATTGCATAATATTGTTGGTCTATTTAATATAAAGATGTAAGTAGGTAGTTATTTTAGAATTACATCAGTTTAATATATAATCATTCACTGACCTTTTAGCGTCAGCCTGTAGTAAAACGTGGGAAACACTATGGTATGTTATGGTCCATTATAAGAACATGGAGCAGTTCCGTTTTGCTCGAATGAAAGGTTTCTATTGTCATTCAGTTGCAACTGTGTGCACAGGTGTATTAGTATAGTATTTCTTTAGATGGCGATCGATCAAATATTTTATTACTACGGAAATGTCTGAATAACTGTTTTGAAATACAAATAAATTTTACAAGACTGGATGTAACAGTTTTTTTTTGTCGATAAACAATACATACACCTTTCAGATTGACTCGGAAAAACAACATAAATAAAATGTGTTTGTTTTTTTGATTGTTCTTCAATTTGGTTACTTGCCAAAGTGGTCTTTGCATGTAAAGCTCTTATAAACCCTTAGGTAAGTATACAATATATTGAATGTCATGGGACAGCTTAGCAAGTATACTTCAAATAACCAAGTAGAAATTGTTATTAAACTAGTTATTAACTAAGCTAGATCCAAGATCTCGTTTTCTTTTGAATTCCATATTTAAATGCATGCAAGCGTTGGCGGTAAAATGACCATAAACAACTTTATTTTTTTTCACTCACGCGCCAGCTCAACCCTGCTTTTGTGCCAGTATCCTGCTCTTTTCACTGAGACCTTTTTAAGGTAGAAATTTATTATCTATATTCGGGCATGACCAGTAGCGTTTTTAATTGTGAGTTATGAGGTTATATTTTTGTTATTTTTTAAGTTTCCTGGCCGATCGGAAGGTCACCTTTGTGTTTTTTATAGATCTGAAATTTTTATATAGCTTTTTTTAATTGGATTTGTTACGGATTAATCCGATTGCAGCATTTATGAGTTCTTATACAAATAAGCGGATGTTCTTCCTAGTTCGGTATTACAGGAAACTATTAAAATTTCTTCTATTAAATTTTTGGTTATAAAAAAACAATTCGGATCAATGAAAGTGCTCAGTAATTGAAAATATCTTTTAGATTATAGAATTCTTAGGATGTAGTGTTATGCTTTCTGGTGCTTCACTATTATCAATAAATAACACTATCTACCTAAATAAATATTTAGTTGAAATACCTGGTTCCACTGGTGAATAAATAAAAACATTGTGTTTATCACAAAGCTTAGTAAAATTGTCAGGTTTTGTTTCTTTCTCAAAATAATTGAATCGATATAATATCAATGATATTCGGAATGGAAACCCCGTGTTTACCATCTATTTGCATCAAAAGTTCTATACCAGATATTTTTTTAATTTTGAAGTTGCCCAAGGTCGTGTCAAAAGAGTCCCAATTAATAAGTATTTTGCCCGCACCTGGTCGACGATAAAAAGAAGAAAAAAGTAAATAATAAAGAAGAAAAAATATAGGCGGCGATTCTTCCCGAGCGAAAATTATAATCGGCAATGGAGCGTGGACTTTAATCCTGCAATTCTGTTTTTTAGAGATCTTTAGGAATCTGGAAAGTTTATTATGGAATATGCCACTTCTTTCTAGGTGTACATGAAGTTAAATTTACTTTATTCGCTGATATATTTTCGATGACACTGCCAAATTATGGTAATTTGATAAAAACTTTAGAAATTAGCATTATTAACAACAATCGAAAGGAGGTTTTAATACGGTACTATTTTCACGTCAATAGGATATCAAATCAGCTTTAGAATAAACAACCTTATGTATTTTGTGGAAATTTTTTATAGATACGTCATCATCATCTTCATCATCATCATCAGCATCAGCCCTTTTACTTCTCCACTGCAGGGGCTCAGGCCTTCTTTATGAATGGTTAAGGATAGTTATGAAAGAGGTATAATTTCCTAAAATATTAAGGCACGTATCACATGAGCTTTTGAGATATCATTTTTCTAAAAATGAACCTTTATTGTTATTGTTTATAGTGTTCTTAAACACTGTCGTTACAGGAAAGCACAGGAATTTGTACCTAATGTCATAAAAGGCTTAATTGAAAAGGGTAAATTTTCTTATACTGTCACGAATAAGCTAATTCACACTTTTCAATAGATTTATTGGTATTTTGATGTATTTTGCATGCTTGCAAAAAATGCTGTGTAAAATGTCTATGGTGGTGGAACCAAATAAGTTCCATATCATTTCGAGCTTGCCAACATCTTCCGTGATATATTTTTTACTACCACCCGGCTTACGTCAACAGGGCCCGCCATTTTTTTATGTAGGTGCCTATGTTATAATTTCTATTCTTTAACATTCTTCATATGAGTTTTTTGATGTATAAAACTCTTCCGGCGATTTTACCTTTCAACGGGTAGAGCATTATTATAAAAATCAAATATGTGTACTTGATACGTTGTGGATAGTGCGTTCAGTCTACAGTTGCGGATGTTTTTCGCAAGGGTTGGTCATGGAATCATCATCATCATCATCAGCCCTTTTACGTCCTCACTGTAGGGGCTCAGGCCTTCCTTATGGACGGTTAAGGAGGATGGGCCATGACCTTTGATTCACGTTGACTCAATATGGATTGGAGGGTATTAACGACTGCAAATGCAGCCAGGACCACCGGCTTAATGTGCTTTCCGAAGCACAAAGTAGCTCGAGATAATTATTTTTTGGTCACCCATCCCGTGACCGACCCTTGCGAAAGTTGCTTAACAACAACGATCGCGGGCCGCGGCACTTATCCTCTACGCTACCGAGCTACTTGCTTATGGAATGGGTGGCTAAAATTTGTCTCATTATCATCCAAGGTTCGAGATAATAAACTTTTTATATTTGATCAATTTCGAATTCGCAATGCTATAAACTTGTCGTCGTTCCTTAACAACCGTATCGCATACCGAGCCCAAGCTCCTAGTATTTAATTTATTACATTTGATTTTTTTCTAGTATTTAGGTATTATATCTATTACAAAATATTGAACGAAGAGCTTGGCTCGAAATTTTTGAAGTATTAAGTATCACTATAAGAATTTAAAGACCCTTGTTTACATGCCTACGTATGATTAGCAACTAAAAATTCTGAAATATATTTCGAAAAACTAAGAAATTCACTCCAAAAAAGTCGAATAATAATTCTTAAAAATACAAGGATAGTTAACAAATTAATCATTTTCATTTGAAGTCGCGAAGTTAAGCATGGTCATTTTCAAAAATTTCACCTAAAGCCTTTCTGTAAACATATACCCCTATTGAGATAGAATCGTATCTGAACTCCCGTAACGGACATTAACAACTTGCAAAAGCCATAGAGAAATAATGGAAATTAATCCACGCAGGATACGATTATGAATTTTTGATATGGCGCTCAGACGACGACGGCCAGCTATTGTTTCGCCACTCAAAGGGTAGCATAGACAAAAATTCGATTAATAGTAGAGATATGAATGTAGGGTTGCCAAGTTGGTACAATAAAAGCAAGCCGATTCTAATAAATAGTTTTGTTTGTTTTTTAGGGTATAATGATTTTCAATATTGCATTTTTACGTACTTTTTATTGTGACTAAAATCTGTGAAAGCGTTTTATTTTCATTTTACAATTAGTCAATGAACTTTATTTTAGGAAATATAGGGTTAAAATGTAAGTTAAAACGTACGAAACACGATTGTTGGTGTCATTATTCATTTGTTACTTTATATTAATTTTTACATAAATATAGATGCGATACGGTAAGCACCATTTTACCTAACCTGTGTGTGTGACTGTGTACGTGAATAAACATTTATAATTATTCAGGCTCTACAGTTAACTGTTTTTTCTTAACAATTACAAATAATCAAAAATATATTAATTTACTTCATGTATTATAAAATAACTTTATCTCATATTCTAACACCGTCAGTATTGACCGACCGTATTAAAATTACTGAAATAGGCAATTAAAATTTATATCTACTTTAGATTGATTTCTTAAGTTTGTATCAACATTGCCATGCTCAATTTGTTTCATCCCTAATTGTAGACAATTGGCGCGCGCCGACACGTGGCGCCACACGGCGGGTATATGTGCCGCAAATTGAGTGCTCCAATTACGGTGTCGAATTCTAAATTCGAATATCGCCGGGAACAGGAATTGTGTTTTGGAAATAGTAGACATAGAGTAAATCATATGTTATAAGATAAGGCATAGGACAGACGAGTCGCTAGTTTGGTTTAGTTTTTATGCACGGCAATCGTTTCATTAGAAAATAATTGAGAGCATTGGTTGTTATATATAGAGGAGTGGTCAACGCGCTCGGTCTGTTACACTGTTGTTAAGCAACTTTCTCAGGTCGGTCATGGGATGGGTAACCAAAAAAATATTATCTCGAGCTTCTCTGGGCTTCGGAAGGTACGTTAAGCCGTTGGTTCCAGTAGCATCTGCAGTCTTTTACAGTCACCAATTCTGGGCCCGCGTGGCGTGGTCATGGCACATTCTCCCTATTCGATTCGATTCCATATAAAGGGAAGGCTTGAGTCCCAGCACTGGGCTGGTGATAATGATTGGTTGTTAATCATTCTTTCATTAGTCATTAATCTCAGATCTTCTTTACGCTTTATGTTATACTTAATCAGAATATACAGAATAAAAATCAAAACTGGAGTAAAAAGGGAGGCTGTAGTAAGAAGGTACAAAAATTACAAATTATTTTCATTTTATACTGGTTTACACTTGATTAAGTAGATAAGTAGTAAATAGATTTTTAACTTAATTTTAAGTGATTATAAAGTAATAAATAGTAAGTAAAAGTTTACGTAACTATGTGACTTACGTAATGATGAGTTTAATTTAAAGTTTAATTTCTACTTAATTACGTGATTACAGAAAAGTTGAAAAATCATATAACAGTCTTTGCCCGAGACGGATTTGAAAGCGAAACTTTTCCCGATCGACTGATTTACCTCTGCGCTACCTTGTCACCATTGCTATCTAGTTCCTGACATAGTAATTTTTTTACTTTTTTTATAAGATGAATGATTATTTATTCATAAAACTGACTGCTAAATCGATTTAAAATAATAAAAATAATATAGTTGGTAGCACTCAATATAATGGTTGGTATATACGTCATTAAGTAGTAAGTAGTAGATTTTTAACATGATTTTAGTTAATGAATAAAGCACAAATAAGTAATGGGGATCAAGTTAAAATTTAGTAACTATTTATGAGCTTAATTAGAATTAAATCTTTAGTTAGCCAAACTCTGAATTGTTCCTTCAGCAAGTTGACCACCGGTTCGTATCACTCTTTTTCACAATTCTAGTGATATATTTTCAGCAGTTTAGTCAACATTGACGAAAATACATTTACTAGTAGCAAAAGTTATAAAATTATTGAGTAATTCATCAGTCTCGTAGTCGCTAATATAGGTCGCTTAATGTTTAGAGCAGTCGCTCATATTGGGAAAAGTTACTAATTCGGGTCCCATCTCGCGAGTCAGGGACTGATGAAAGTTTTAAGAATTTTCTATAAAAATATTTTATAGAAGCACAGAATCGCATATTTAATTTCATTAGGTTTCCTTCATTAAAAAAAACATCTTTTAATTTCTCGTCGATGCATACCAAATATAATATAAAGTATTAGATCCATTAAAAGATAGATATTAAGTAACGGAAGAAAAAGCGTCCCATAGACAAAAAATACAAATGATTCGGGACCACTTAATTCCTTTTCCTGCTTACACCTATAATTCTTGCACATAAAAAGATAAAAAGGGGACAGCAAATTGAAAAGTCGAGTAGCGAATAATCGAATATTTCCCCGATTTGCTCAATATCCAACGACATCAAAGTATTTTCCAATTTAATTCGATAAATCGTTTGAAAATTACAAAATAAGCGGTATTCGCGCGCATTTCCCTTTGGCCGGGAGTTATTCGTCTTGTTTTTGGTTTTAAAAAGTTTGAATAGAGTTACTTATTGTTAGGGTATATTTT
Source organism: Diatraea saccharalis (assembly GCA_918026875.4). Classification (NCBI taxonomy): domain Eukaryota; kingdom Metazoa; phylum Arthropoda; class Insecta; order Lepidoptera; family Crambidae; genus Diatraea; species Diatraea saccharalis. Next base: position 10,952,402 of record OU893351.1, read on the forward strand.
AAGAAATCTAACTTTAGCTAATGTGGGGTTTGTAATTTGAAGACTTAATGTGTTGTACTTATTCAGTTTAGTTACAAAAAAAACATAAACAAATTCTTCGTAGAATGTTAAACTCTACGAGGAAGGTTGTAGAGTTTAAAGTAATTATACGTACTAAAAAGTACCTTTTTCATGCGGCTGTCACTAATTAGTAATTAATTAAAAATAATGCCTGTAAAATTTCTCGGTTTACAATAAAAAACGAGAATTAAGGTGACGCAAACGATTGTTACAAATGTCTGTCTTATTAATTGTCAGATGATTTTTTAAATGTTTACAAGCTCTGCCTATAACATTATCCAAGCGAAATCAAGACTGGTGTTTTAACCAACATATTAAAGGATGGTATAAATATATTTTTTATAAAGAATCAATTATTATAGAAATGTATAATTTCAAACTAAAATCGAGTTCAAAAGTTAAATCAAAATGAAAGATAATTCTTATCTAAAATTCGAGAAACTTCTATTGAAATCGGGTGACATTTTATTTAAGTGATAAACCTTATTTATTGAAATCAGTTAAAAATAAAAATAATTTAGATATAAGTATAGATTGGATATCAGCCTCCTTATTTTATAATTCGTTAAAGGTTTGATTTATGCTGATCGTAATATAATAAGAAATTGAATTTTGTAAATTTCAAAAGGGCCAACGCTGGTGGGACTCAATTTTTCGGTGCTTTACACGCAAATGTAGGGTTGTCTATACATAGAAAAATATCTATGGCTGCATTGTCAATTGACAGCAGATATATTGTATTATTACATGTTAATCCATAGATGGGAAGCTAGCATTTCAAAGGTGTCAACAGATATGTGGTCTAAAATTCTATTTCCAGTCGAATCGATAATTTAATCTTTCATTTGCAAAATACACGTTTACAGAATTTGAAATGTTTAAAAAAAATGTGTTTCAGCATAATCTGTCATCCGATTAAAATCATATAATAATCTAAAGCTTTATTTAAAATTTAAATTATAATTATATAACATTATATTAATAATATTTTTTATTAAAGTAATTATGAACATAATTAAGTAGCCATAAATTGATTTACATATCACTTATTTTAGTATATTTGAAAAAAAAAAGATATCTACGCAATTGGTCTATAGTTATGTTTTTCTTATAACGCTTTTTAAAGAGTACTTTTACTTTCAAAACATCTGGATAAATTCCATATTTAATACATAAATTAATTATGTGTGCAATCACTGGCGGTATATGTCAATAACGTGCTAAGTATTCCTGTATTGATTTCATCATACCCTGTACTATTAGTCCTTTTTAGTGATTTATTGATGTAAAATATGTCTTGAGGAATTACTGGAGTCATAAATAATGAATTACTAATTAATCAATCAGTCAAGAAGTTATTATTATATTTTATGTTATTTATGGATGTCAGATCCTGATCAATAAAAAAAACATTAAATGTTCTGCAATAAGTTCTTTTCTTTGTTGTGTTGGTTAAAGTAGCCGACGCTATAATGATTGCTTTAGGTATAATTTATGATGATATTTTCAATAATGTTTACAATCTTACTAAATAAGTATGGGCATTAGAACGTGTTTTCAAATAATGACATCTGAAAAACAATAACATCTCAAAATTATTTAAATGAAAAAAACTTTTAAGTAAATAATATTATTTTTTAAGGACACTAATATATGTTCCGTTCTATTTCCGCCATATTATTTTACAATACGTATCATCTGCCGTTTTTTTTCTTAGTGAAAAATTACCTTTATTTATATCAATTAGGTATAATAATAAAAATGGAAGACATTTTGGAAAATAAAATTATAAAAAATAAAATATATATATATTTTAATAGATAAGCGCGTATAGGAAAAATAAAATTATCAAATTTGATCAGTGGCGTTATCGTACTATGTAACTCTATCTATTGACAGTGAAAACAGAAATGTTCCATTAAAGCGAATGTTGAATTGAAATAAACCGTTATTACCTTAAGAAAGTTTATTGGCAACCCTGCGAGTCGGGGCGAATTTATAACATTATTTGCGCTCGAGTTCGTAACGGGCCGTTATCGTCTTTGATCTATTTTCCTAGTCTTTATTATATGTAAGTGATTCAGTTTTACGGCACCGCTATTGTTGTACTACAACTTTACAGACAGATTGAACAAAAGAAATTAGTATTTGGTTCTTTTCTTGAATTGCTTCAGTAAATTAGGGCGTAATCATTTCTGTGTAGTAATGGGCTTCTTTTTAGAATTAGGGTAATATAACATAAAGTGCTCAAAGCAATTTGATTTTTGAACATAAAAATCTGAAGTGATTATTTTACTGTCTGTAGGTAAACTACCTATTCTGTTGCAAACTGTGGCGGATAAGGTCAGAAACGCATTAGCCCGAGACAAACATCTAGTAGGCGGTACAACTCTCTGGTAACAAAATGAAAAAAATTAGCGACTTTTTTGTATTTTTGATTACATTTTCCATTATTCTTTAGCTTTTTATATACCGAACAGAATATATAATATATTTCATAATTAGATGCGTCTACTTATTTAAGGGTTCTGGTCCTCAAAAAGAAAACCAGTCTGTCTGTCTGTCATAGCTGATCATTACAAACGGTTATCCAAAGTTAATAAACAATCATTAAACTTGAGACCTCTTCTGGGGGTCAAATTAGAAAATTGAAAAATAAAGTTTTACAAACTATACTGTGTGGCATATAAAAAAAAGGGCTTAAAAACTGAGAAAATTTAATAACTATATTTTTTATATAGTTTTTAAATTTTCTATGCGTGCTACCCAACAAGTCAACAACAATAATAAATGCAATTTAAGAAACAATAGAATGACGATGTAATTCTCAGTTTGCTTTTACTTTTACTTATTATTAGAATCATTGAGTATTTGTATCGTTTTTTTTGTTGTAATAAGGCTGGAATGTTTTATATAGATACCCATCTGATCTTCAACCCTCAAATACTTTCGTTAGCGAAAATATAACCCCTCGATATGCGGCGAGGCAGAAGAAACACTTCCTTGCGCCAAATGTCCGATGTATTTGCGTTCAAACGCCCAAACCCTCAATGGTCCTTACATGTTAAAGAATCCATAAATAATAGAGTTGACGTGGATTTTGTTACCCCACCCCTCGAGAACAGCCTTGTCTATGGTGCAGCTAATGCCTCTATTGTCTGTGGCACGGATTTATTATTCATTCTATTATTACATTCGATGCTTATGAGTTTTCTATAACTTTGGATTGCGCATTATTTGTATCGCATTTTTAGAGAGTTAGTTTAAACATGCGAATATTAGTTATTTATTTAAAAAGATCCATCATTGATTTTCCAATACGTTTTCAAATTTGTCATTTCTTTAACTTTTTTTTTGGAAGCTTTGGAGCAGCGTCATGCTTCTGCCAAAAAAGCTATTCAATGCAGTTTTTAATCTATTTCTGTCAAACCTGTTTTTAAATATTTATCACCATAAACAAACGCAAACGAGACTCCAATATCAGTAGAAGTGGTATAACATTTGTTTGAATTAGTAAGGATTGGTTGTTAAGTGGCCGCATGTGGCCTGGGATATTAAAATAGGGCATGATACACCCGGACGATGCTTTATTTTAGACTTCTGTAAGCACTTGTTGCTCACTTGTACAATATAATGAGTTTTTCAAAAAGTTCTAGTGTGGAATAGAAAGAGTGTATGATTATAGCAACGAAAAACTTCATTAGGTAAATTAATCTAACCTAACTAGGATTTCATAGAGAGAATCCATAAAACATTATGGTTTTTTAAATTTTACGATTCACACGAATTTTGGCTCAACAAAGTTGTGTCATTTTATTATATAAAGTATGTGTATGACTCTGTATGGGTTGTAAACAGAAAAATGCTTCGCGAATTTAATGAGACGAATGAATTTCTATAAGTTCATGTATAGTAGTATAGCTTGTTTAAAAAAAAAACAAATTTTTAAAGTCAAAATGAATTGTTGAACATTACGAACGTGTTATTTAAAAAAATAAGGTTTAATAGCTGGATCCCTTCGATTTTCATTAATTAAAAAATACATTAAATAAATCCTTATTTCTATATACTTATTGTAAATTAAACTACTACTACTACTCCTTCGCCTGACCCATGGACGAAACTACTACTACTATATATTTTATTAACTTAGTTATGTTACTTTAAAACAAATTGAAACATTAATATACTGAAATGTATTACAGGGCAGGAGGTATCTATACTAATATTGATCTGTACTAAAATTTTAGTTTTTTTTCCCAGGTTGTAATTTTCGCGGACTAGTTTACTTAAAGCATAGTCTTAATAATAGTTTACATATCTGTATAAGACCTTCTTACGTGACAAAATTTAACTTAAATAAAAATTTATATGTTATACCTATATAAATATTGCTTCGTTTCAATTAAGCTAGAGATAATTTTGCAAGACTAATCATAAGTTATGCTTTTTAACAATGTTGTTTGTATTGTTGTGAATCAAATAATTAAAAAAAAAACATATGCCCACTAGAAGGAAAGTATAAAATATTATACATTATTTTTGTTGAATATATTATCTATTGTAATTACTCATATTGAATATTTAGACGAATTTCTTCCAGTTTTTTGCTTGTTTGAATTATTTCAACGGTTTTTTTTTTTTAATTTTCGGTGTATAGGAATATCTTCCACATTCCTGCATCGTCTCTTTCGCATTTACATATGCATTGAAAGTAAACAAATAAAAGTTTTCTCACAATGTTAGAAAATTCTGAAGGGACTGACGGTTATTTAATTTACTTTATATGAGTACATTAATATGGTCCGGTCAGCTAGTTTCCAATTTCCAATAGTTGATGAGCCATAAATATTATACTTTTTAACCTCAACTATACTAGCCGGAGAGAAATATCGGCAGTATATTTCTTGTCAAACAAGATAGGCCTTTGAAATTCAGCGAGGCTTCTCGTCTACAACATATATATGTAATGCAGTTATATATAAAGGGGAGGCGAGTGAGAGTTGCGTCTACTTCTTGTAATATATATGGCTACGGTGTTATTCTGTTGCACAATATCGTATCCTTATTTATTTTATTACAAAACAAAATAAAATCGAATATTAACCCTACATTGTCTATGTGGAGTTATATTATAATTTATTTTATTATATAGAGCTTATCTTTCGGAGTTTATTAACGAAAATATGAACAAATAAATGGGAAATGATAATGGAAATGTAAAATTAAACAAAATATAATTTTGCTGAATTACTATTAGTTTTGTTTTGTTAGTTACTATTAGCCGAAGTTTTTTTTTTCACAATAGATTAAATGAAATTAACGTTACCTAAACTGATTTATTTTTTCTCAAGGCGTGACATTGAGGGGGGTAAACAAATAATCAAAATAGATTCAACATAATGTTAGCACGGTAATATATTCAGATTTGTAAGTTATATGAAGCAAACTTATAATTAAAATGAGTAAGTATTAAAAATTCAGTTAAAGTCCATGAAAATTTTGCTGTGTTTTATAAAATTCATTTCAAATATAAGTAAATTATTCATAGTTTATATAAAACCGACTTCAAAATCCAAAAGGTTATATTTTTTTATGTATACGTTCACTGTTATTTTTTCAATTGTGGACCGATTTTCTAAATTATTTTTTTTATTCGACAGCTTGATAGGCTGACATTTTATTGAAATCGAATAAGTAGTTTTCCTCTTATAACAAAATAATATACGTCTTACACTAGATATCACCAAAATATTAAGATGATGGCTAAAAAACAAAGATTGCTTATTTGATTCAAAATCTGAGAGAAGATTTTCTATGCTCAACGAGTATGTATACTTTACTCTTTGATGTATATATTTTTTTATGACAAAATCATAGTAGTAGATATTTCTTCATAAGCTGAGAGTATCATCGCCATCTTTCATTCATTTGTTTCATTTTACATGTAAAAAATTATTTATTTACTTGACATTGACAGAATTGTGCGATATGCGCACATAAGCCATTAATTAAAAAAGAAGACTTCTTAAGCTGTTAACCAATTTACATCAAACTAGTTGTTAACCCACGACTTCGCCTACGAAGCCAAATTATAGCCTTTTATAAATCGGTCCACAGTTTCGGGGAGTATACAATGCAAACAAACAAGCGATCAAATTTTTTCTCTTTAAAATATGAATATGGATTTTTAGAAAAAATATAAATAAACAAAATCTCTTTTTCTAAGACAGATATTATTATTTAGATAGATATTAAATATTTAATTTTAAGTTATGTTGTTTGGTTACTTATGATAAAAAGCTGGTAAGTTTCTTTCGCTTGTTCTTCTTGTCAGCTAAAAGACGTCCTGAACAAGTGGTAGGGGAAAAAAAATTTTTTGGACGATTCAAAAGTGCTTGTAATAGCCTACTTGAATAAAGATATTTTCATTTCATTTCATTCCAAATAAAGGAAAGAAAATTATTGTGTGTATTGCAATAATTTTCTTTCCTTTATCTGGCTTATTTTGATATTTCAATTTTGGTCAAGAGTTGACAAAAATATGTCGAACATATTAACTTTGTTATTATATTGAAAAATATTGTAGTCTTAGGATTTATTTAAGTTAAAAACTAAATGTCAACAAATTGCAGAATACGCCAGTTACACGCAGCAGCCGGCGGGGGCGGCGGGTGCGGCGTGCGGGCAGAAGATAAGCGGCTTAACTCCGCACCAGAGAGGGATGCAACTATATCTCAATAGTATACAACAGAGCGAGAACGAGAACGGTCACTGTATACAGCTGCAAACATTACTGCGTACGTCCCGAGTGGATCGTTCCGAATTCAAATGTCGAAAACGTAATTCGAGTCATTGAAATTTTTACTTTAACGTCAGTTGCTATAAGGTGATGTTTTCAGTAAGCAACCTCATTGGGTTACAACCCCAGTGTTGCCGCGTTAAAATAAAAATACATTTTCCCGAGAATATCTACCATGGTACAAGTAAAGTTTGCGTTCATCGTATAGTTATGGAGGTGTACGGGGGCACAAATTTAGCGTTCACCTAAACAGCTAATTTTAAAAGAACTCTAACCGACTTTGTTGGAGACAAATTTCAGTTATTTTTTTTAATATTTTATTTTCTCGGAGGCTTTTCAATCGTGTCGGTTAACTTTCAGTTGATTTATTAATATCTGTTTGGAAGGGTGTTTTTTTATTTCTTTGTTATTGTCATAGATATGTGTTTAGTATGGAAAATTATTATTAATACAATGGTTTCAGTATTGAAGAAGCCTATTAAGTACGTGAAGCAGTGTAAAGGTATCATGAAGGATGAAGTCAATTGCAAATAATGTTATGTTATGTATGATGTAAACAAGGTTGTACGTCAAACACAATACTTATATCAAATTTCCGCAATAAATTTCGTACTCAATCGGCAATGTTATAAGGTTTAAAATAGAGTGGAGAAATTTGTAAGTTTTGTATAATCTTATGAGTTGATAGTACAAATATATATTTTAAGCAGATAATAGAGTGGTAAAATAAAATCATTAATAGAGATGACATTATTACGTTAATATTACTCAGTAGAATTGAGGGCAAGCTTCATGTGGGCTAATTGTGTAATTTGAAAATCTATACCCTTTCAAAGGTAAAGCAAATGTCATAGCGCTTTATGAAATTATGTAGGTAGTTAACGTTGAAAGTTGCAAACGCTTTCGGAACGAATGATCATATGAATGATCATAAAACTACTAAAAACTTAAAGTAATATTTGCATTGTAACACTTACCTTACATAATTCTAATTAACTTAAAATTAACGATATCGTCCATTATTATATTGTTTTCAAAAAACATAGCGATCGCAGTTTCATGTCGAATAATTATAGAGTGAAGTTCGTAAATATCTTTTAAATGTCAATTTAAAGGGGTTTCGATAGATTATGATATAAGGAATTAGACTCCTGGTTTCATTTCTTTAATATTAGTAACTTACGCAAAGTCACTCTTTAATATTATCCTCAAGTAGTGGCTTAACACTAATATGTTATAATAGAAAGACTGATGATCACTGCTCAGGCTTCACACGATTCAGGGTTTACATCCTATGGCTAAACATGACTTTAGCCATAGGATAGGATGTAATCGCGTTTTTTTCTTTCGTTTCACTACTTTGACATTTCTTTTGGTGGTAAATGACAGTTGGTAAAACTGATGTGAAATTCACAATTCATATTATTTATCATTCATTTGTCGTTATTAAAGTACCAGTGTACTTAATAAAAAATTTGCAATTTATTTACATTTTTTAAATTTATATTGTTACGAACTATAACTCCATTCATTATAACATTAGAAAAAAGAGGATCACAGAAACAGCAGTGCAGAACATTTTATTTTAGAGATAAAAAAACATATATTTTATAGTTTTGTTGAAACTTTCAACGTTAGGTAGTCTGAAAGAGCTGGGCTCGGGGTTGAGATGCGGCCTGCATTTTCTAAATACATTTTTTACTCCCAAACCAACATGGAACTAAAACTATCTATCTTTTGTTTTGATAAATTCTAATTGTAAGAGTATATAGTAAAAAAATAAATTTTTATTATTACTTTATAACATTTATTTAGACATTATTAGACTATTGATGAGGACATTGGAAAAACATCCTGATATGCCAAAGGTTACTGTGGTAGACCACTAGGGCCTGCACCAGCATCGTCCATATTTAACAAAACTTAATAACAACTAAAACTAAACTATAAGAAAACAATAACAATTTGATCACGGAAAACGGCAAAACAACAGGAAAGGCAGTAGCATTCACAATGAATGACAATCCCAGATTACGATTTTGACAATTATGAATATATCATAACCTTACAAAATTAAAAAGCTCTACTGCCGAAATGTTTGCAAGGATTAGGTAACGTTTTAAATTTGGTAGAGTTATAGTGACATGAGAATCGTGCGGAAATTATCCAACCTTTAGGTTCTTTAAGATGAACACTTTTTATTGTAATAATTGTTAAATCATTTAAGTTAGTAAAATACTCAAAAATTTGTTTAATAGATAGCTAGAATGACAACGATTAAGTATATCAGCTGGTATTTAAGTGGATATGTAGCAAATTAGCCGTCATTTTTAAGAGTAACATGATTATTGATATTTTGTCACAAAATATACCATAAAAAGAACCTTATTTAACTTCTGTCTAATGCTATAATGAATGGAGTATAGAGTAACGAATTGCTGTAGGGCGTAACTTAATTAGGGAACGATGAATCTTACGAATCGCCTAAGTAGATTAGTTTAGTTCGAAATAAACAGTTTTTATTTTATCCCTTGACATATTTGTGATCTATCATCATATTACGCGAATTCCTAGCGCAAAGTGCCGTACAACGTATGTCGTAATTTTAGACAGTGCTTATATTATTAGGTGCTTCCGAGTCATTAGTAAAATGGATTTTCACCTAAGCGATTCCTAAATATTTATACGACAGGTTTAAGTTACTCCTAAGCATAATGAAAACTTCCAATTTCTCCACATGGGAAAAGCTTGAAAAAATGCAATGTTGCCTGTGAAATTTTTAGAATAATAATACCCGTTTGTTACAGGAAAACTGATAAAGAATGGGGAACTCCAAAAAACTAATCTGTCAGAAAACTAATAATAACTTATATCACAATTTATGTTAAAGTTTTACATAAAGCTCTCAGCTACAAAGTGACCTACGTGTTTATAAATTTTCCCTTTAAGAAACGGTATAGGTAATTATAACGAGGGATAGAAAAACAAGATTGATTTTCAGGTGTTAAATTGTGATTTTTTTTTTATTTCCATGGTATGGCCCTACAGATACCCGACGTTATCCATGCTCTAATACTCGTATCTGTAATAATAATAATAATCATTTATTTGCCTTTAAATAGGGTACAATTTGATAGTAATTTGATAATACAGAGATAGCATGCAAATATTAAATTTTAAATTTAATATTTGCAATCGAGAGAAATAATTATTTGATAATATGTCATAAATTAGGCTGATATTTTTACCAAATAATACAATTTGAATGAAATAAGTACTGTTAGAACTCGACTCAAAATAGGTATATGCTTATGTTATGACTTTATCTCAAGTAATTACTTTTCTTGACTAAGATACGAGTGTTAAGAGCTTTGTCATGTGGTAATAAGGTTAAATTTTATTATTTAAGCAATAAGAACACAATATCCGAAACTTTCTTGCTATTTATTTTGTTGTAAATAGATAGTTTAATTTTGTCTAGGTATGTGTGGAAATTTAAGTAGGTGCGAGCGAGCTCTCATGCGGCTTCAGTCGATGACCGAACATATCATGTTCCCTTTGCGCGACTAACTTACGAAGTCTATGGGACGTCATGTTAAATCATGGAATATTTTAGTAATTCCTTTTTAGTAGTTTATGTTTAAGGGTTAATTCAATTGCTTATTATAATTGAATTTGTGCTTTAAAATATGGCAATAGGTTGGAACAGGAAAGTTAATTTTTCCGCTTTTTTCATCACATGAGAATGTTAATAAGAGCTTAATAAGAGTCATTAGTCAGTGTAATTGCGTCATTAAAATACAACCTATTTTGAATTTTTGTACAATTTTAAATCAAGATGCTATAGTGACTTTTACCGCAAAAAACAGAAATTCGTCTGTCTTATTCTTAGAATCTAAAATATTAATTTCATAAAAGAGTATCTTAAGCTAAATATAAAATTGTAATGACTGCAAGGTAATCGTATCTAATAAGGGCCGGGTCTTGGAAATCCGTATAAATAAATTTTGGGAAGTGTGATAATTTGTAAGACATCGTAATAAAAAAACTATTTTTATTTTTAGAGAAAATTGTATAAAAACTCTCTACAATTGACAAGTTACTTACAAAAAAGTTTTTTAAAAGCTTGTCTATGGTCCTTTTTGAGCATTGGCACTGCTGGGGATCAGGCCTTACTTATGGATGGAATCATCATCACTAGATTAACGACTCTTTTGCAGTCGGGCCCAGCAGCTTAACGTGCCTTAAGTAAGCACGGAGGAGCTCGAGATAATATTTTTGGTTAGTCATCCTATCACTGATCATTGCGAAAGATGCTTTACAATATATCGGCGACGGAGCGAACTAAACACTGTGCCATAGAGCTCTCGTACTGTCAAAAAGTTTAGAGTAGAGTCGAAACAAAATGGCCTTTGCCCATGAAAATTTGTTTTAATTATTATATTTGATCAATTTTGCATTCCCGATGCTATGCTTAAAAATATTCTTAATGAAAAATTCTAAAAAAAATTCATTCTGTCCCTGGCACTCTGATTGCAAAAGAAGAAATGACCTTTTGCAATCTGGGCGACTTCTCTAACCACTGAGCAACCCAGCACGCGTAGCATGACGAACTCGAGAAAGTTCAAATGTCACTTTTGTCGATAGGTATCTCACTCTTGACCCGAGAAACTGACAAATGAGTGTAGACCTAGCGTTTCTCGAGTTTGTCATGCTACGCGTGCAGGACCTGGACAAGACAGGAATTTTCATATTTATCTAAAGTTTAAATATTTGAAAATTTTTCTTTAGGTTTGAGTAGATTGCCTGAATATTGATGGTAATACGATCCAGGGACAAAGTGGTGTTTATAATAATTTTTCATTTGTTGAAAAATATGCTTACATTTTTTTTCTGTAAAATTTCACTGTATTTTCCTTTTAAACAATAATAAGAGCGAGATATTTCCAACACAAGTGTAACTTTTACTTGTCTGAGTTGTCTAATGTTACATTATTGTTAAATCATTTTGGAAAATAAAGATCATTATTATTACTTTTAAAGAATTTAAGATAATTTCGTATGTAAATTGCCAAACAGGTTACCAACAAGTTGAAACGGCTAATTCCTTTGCCATATTTAAATATATCTCCTCTTCCCTCAAGTCCATCTTACCTAAACGGATGGTGCCCTGTCTTTTTAGAATACGTCTAGTGCAGGGGTTCGCAACCTTATTATCAAAACGACTTTGAATATCCATTTTTCAGTCGTAGGCAGTATGACTCAACATTGACAGGTTTCGTAGGTAAAAAAAATATTTTTTGTAATCGGAACTTTTTGCACTTTACAGCGAAGAGCCGCATGCGAATTATGAGCTTCTCATTGGCAGCCCCTGGTCTATGTAGTTAAATTCACATCACTGTAATGATATTAAAAATGAAACACAATATGTTTGTATTTTATATGCATATATTCGGATTCAATATTTCAATAGCTATCAAGAATTAATACAACTTAAATTAAAAAAAATACACTGACTCTTCATCGAATACCGTACATTAGAGTACTTAGTATACTTAAAACTAACTTAGCTACCTATGTTCAAGCTTAAAATTTACTATAAATTACAAATTTCATTACATTTAAATACTAGGTCTTATAAAATAAAATATAAATTAACTAATAATCTCTTTAAGTTTTGTAATGTTTATTTTTATTACACTGGCTTTTTTCACATTTCGTGTTGAATGAAACGTCAAAGAGTTTTATATTTTTTTCCAATTCATTTAAACAGTATGTATAATTTAAATAAATAATAATTATAAACAAAAATTAACCACACAATTTCAAGACACCTTTAAATTATAATTTATTTTGAAATTGGAATATTAGGCTGTTGTGAGCTGAAAATGTCTTCTAATGTCATTCCAAATATGAAACGAATACCAAAATGAAAAACATTATGCTGCATATTTTTAAGTTTAGACGAAAGAATTTGTTTATTCCGGAAACTTACAGACTAATAATTATATTCAATATAATCACATATACATTCGGAACACTCACATTTACAAATTGTTCATTTAAAATAAAAAACTTCTTAAAAACACATAGATAATTATATACAATAATAAAACTATGGTATTATTAGCGCTGTATTTTAACAAATTTCATCACTAAGCATAGCCTTACTTTTATTTCTTTTTAAATATAAGTGATATGACTCATGGTATCTTTTTACAAAGGGTTTTAGGGAGCAAATATAGAAAGGAAATCTCTATACATTTACTTAATAAAACTTCGTAAGTTCTTTAAAGATATAGCAACACAACATTAAGAAATAGTTACGTTATTTAGGCCTCTTTATATTTTAATAAATAAGTTTTCGTTGATAATTTCCTTGAAAGTCGTTGAAGTAAACGTCACCTGTATTAAATGCAGCTTTTATTTAATAAAATTAAAAGTTTAGGGTAAATTAAAAAGTTTAGCAAGTTTTAATATCATACATGGTATGTTACATCATGTGTTTTTGAATTTAGAATAAGATCATGGTATTATAACTTTATAGTACAGAGATAAATTGAAAAAATAAACAGTATTGTCTATGAAGAATCACAGTATGACCTTAACTCTTGCCCAAAAGATTAATTTACTCATTACGATTCCTCGTTGCTTCATAGAATGCACGATTTACAATTAACCAGATTGTTTTGTAAAAACTTTGCTGTTAAATGATATGTATTTTAACAACGCATTTTTAAAAACTCTCTCACTTATAGATATATTTTTTCTGGAGTAATAACCGAAAGTGATATAAAATATCAATCAACAAATGAGACAGGAATAAAAAATGCGTATCTATTAACGATGTTACATCTGTGTCCATCTTTGATTTCCGAACGTTATTACCGTATAAATGTCCGCCATTTTTGGCGCGCTTTTTTATGCTTTTTATAACATTCAGAAACATGATAGACGTTTCAAAAACAAACTAATTCAATGTAAACCGTTCACAATGTGACCCATCGCTCTATTTTACAAACTATTTACAACCTACAAATACGAAAGACTAGATTTATACTACACCATGTTAATCCCATACTTTTCTGGGGCGAAGTAACTGTTACCAGAGTTTGAAAAGTTCGTGATCTGGGATGCTTGGAGCATTGATAAGTGTGGGGAATTCTGTGATTGGTTCTCTGGGGATTCAGGTCCGGACGACAGTATGTTGTGGTGAGATGGCCACGCCGCGGGCGGTGATGGGTTTCCGAACGATACTTGGTTGTATAGTTGGTTGCCGTTGGTTGTCAAATTGTGACTGTGGTGGCTACTGTGTGATTGGTTTACTGATGACCCATTGAAATACTCCATCTGGAAAATAATATAATGTTAGATAATGCTAATCAAGGAAGAGGTTAGTAACATTCCTATTGACAATGACCATAGACTTTCATTAAGACAGCATTTTTTTATTAAGATTACCTATTTGTAGAAATAAAGTTTGAATATTTGTAGAAATATTTCTTTCGGCTGTTTGGTTTGATTGCCTGAACGTTGATGAAAATACGCTCTGTAGTAGCATAAAGTAATAAGTGCTTGAAAAATTTGTGAGTTAGGTCCTGGGTAGCTCAGTGGTTAGAGCAGTCGCCCGGATTGCGAAAGGTCGTGGGTTTGATTCCCATCTCAAAGTGCCAGGGACCAAGTGGATTTTTTAAGCATTTTGTATTAAGAATAATTAAATACTAGTTCTCAATTTAATGATCCAAATCTTAACACAACAACGAAACATCAAAATTAGATCTATATGTAGTTGAAGCGCTATTCCTATGAACCTATTTTCGCCAAAAATAAACTTAATTAACCTATAGGTGCGATTTTTTTTCGGTTCAAACTGATTTGCGTGTTCAGAACAATGTTTCAGATATAGCGCAAGTTACGTTATTTATTTATGCTATATTGCTCAATAAAAAAAGTACAAATATAAATAAATACAAAGTTTAACTATAGTCTCTTGATTTGAACGGTAACTTGCCTGACTAGGATAATAAGGTGAGTTATAAGCACTCTGCCCGTATCCTTGATGGTGGTGCGACGTGGAATAGCTTCTTATATAATCGGAACTGCCCGGCCAATGGAAACTGTTGTAACTGTCCGGATGGTACACGTTACCCGGACCATTCAAGCTCTGAGGTGTAATAGGAGGGGAGGGAGTGGTCATAATAGAGGAATTCGATCCGAGGGGTGTCAGATTGCCGGTCAGCCTCGAGCTGTACTGGTCTTTGACTAAGCTACTACCGAAAGACTTCTCGGTGTAGTCCAGTTTGCTCGAGTAGTCCAGCCTCTTTGGACTGTTGTACAACTCCTGCTTTGGCGTCACTCCGTATCCGTGAACGTTTGATATTGTATCAGAGGGTGAAGACTCTTTCCCGCTCAGTCTTAACGCATCGTTTGAGTTGTAATGATGGGAGATTGATGTTAGACTATTGTTTTTATTTAAAGGGGAGGATTCGTAGTTGGATGGTGCCGATTCTTTTTTGCAAATGACGTTTATCGGTGGACTGACAGACGTCGTAGGTGTGATCGGTAGGTTAGGGGACGATGTGGTTATAATAGATGAGTTTTGTGTGGTCGTTAGGCTAGTTGATGTGGATAAGGATTTAGAAGTGGTTATTTTTGATGAAGTTGAGGAATTGCTGGAAGAGCTTTTGAGGTTGCTGCTTGATATCGAAGAGGTTTTCGATGTTGATGATTTGCTAGAGATCTGAGTGTTCGTTTGCTGTTGCAGTTGCTGTCTGCATTTCGCTCTTCGGTTTTTGAACCAGACCTGTGGAAAAAAGAATTACGTTAATAATACATAGAAATCATAATAAGGTATCAGAGTATCAATCCGATATGCCTTCAATATATTGGTACTCTTAATTTCACTAATTGATTGTATCACGATTGTTGCTGTTGTAACTTCCTTTGATTTGTCACATCTGTTATAAAAGGGGCACTGTTTGTTCACTGCTCTTTTTAGGGTTCCACATGAGGTGCTCGGTAGGAGAGTTAATGATGTTCTTTTATTTTCATTACCTATTTAGGTGTAATTTTACAAGTTTTATTATCAGGGTCTTCGCACTGATATTTTAAGTATCTTTAAGTGTAGGGCGCAAATGTGATGCTAAAAACATATATAGTATAGACTTTGCTCAGATATTATTGAGAATTAAAAGTTACGAACTTCTCAAACTGTATTAAAATGTAAACAAAATAATGTAATGTAACTGTATTCATATTTAAATGTCACTTAAACAGGTATTTGCTTCTAAGTAGTTTTTTAATGATCAGTTGACAGAAGGTTGATATTACTAGGACTTTTTTCACATGGAAACGTAAAAAAAAAATATTGAGAAATAACTGTTGAGATCTTGTACATTCTCAATGTCAGCCGAATTTGATGTAGCTCACCCTAGGTGAAAGGATTTTTCAAATCGGGCCCGTAAGTTTGAAGCTTACTTAATGCTAATCTTAACTTTTTATAATATTGTATAGCATTTCGTAGATGTTAAGTTGACGAAAAAAAATATATCGTTATGGAACTCTTATGTCAAATACAAGTCGCGCTTGACCTTTTTTTGTGTGACATTAACTCATTATTCGTGAACACAATGGCCAAAGCTAAGGGGTCCCTAGTTTAATCCAAGAAAGGTTTGCTAGATCACGGATGTCAAAAAATAATCGCAAATGTCTTTATGCTAAAGGTTATAAGGTTCCAAATGCGTTGAATTTTGTTGTTGCTTTCAAAAACGGTGAAATAATATCGAGTATTAGTAAATTGTTTGAATGATATATTAAAAAAAATACTAGCTAATTTATTGATATAGAGCTAAGGTTATATTCATTATATTGTAATATTTAAATAAAATTATTGTTGAATCATTTTCATAGGCGAGAATCGTATTTTGCCCGTGAAGCGTGGCGCCATTCGGGATGCCAACTTTTTTTACCGAAATGCAGTATTTTAAAAAACGAGCTTTTAAAATAAGTACATATCATAATATATGAAATTTCACGGGGACTGAACATTAACTAAAAAAATGCGTTAAAATACAGGTTATGACATCAAATTATCTTTTATTCCAATAAGCTCATTGTAAGCAATTTTAAACCATTTTCCTCACACACTTTCAGGCGTCTTTTGATTGACCAGAAGAACAGGCGTAAGAAACTTACTAGCTATCTAGCTGTCGCATTAATCAATATGTTTACCAAGTTAATTTATTAGGCACATTCATACGTTCTGAAAATAAAGTATTAATGCGTAGGTACTAAATATATTATATATAATATATATATATATATTTTATATATATTATAGTACGGGTGGCAACCCTAGGCGCCATGCTCGACAATTAGGTTATATTTGCTATATATTAAAGGCATTACATTTATGTTAAATCCCTTTGCTAATTATAAATGTTGCTTTCTTTTTTAGAAACTCCATAGCTCCAAAGGATAATATATTGAAATTTATTGTCTTAGTCGATGTTCAATTCTTTGTCACTTTTATATAGAAAACTAATCCTTAAAAAATATTTCTGAATATAAATATATATTTATATATAATATATATTTATAATATATTTCTGAATATCCTTCTTAACAGGTAAAAACTAAGAACATTTTGTATTAAAAAAAAAACTTGCAATTTCTTCAAGTTTTCATCTTTTAACCTTTCTTTGGACTTGACAAATAATATTAAAACCAAAATTAGCCAAATTGGTGCAATTGCTCTTAAATTTTTGTGATGATATTATGAACAACTTTCAAAATATTTATTTTCATTGACGGATATTGCTTTATTTTTCACATTATATTTTGTACATTATAATAAGATATGAAATCAGTTTTAGTATAGTACCTTATGATATAAGACATAATACATTACATCCTACGCTGTCATCATCCACCCGGCCGTTACATCTCATTAGACTCGGTTAATGTTCCAACAAAGGAGTGATTCGATTTTCAAATTCGGGTTTCGAACGCTAATTCGATTGGCGCGCTAATGCTCGACTCTTGTCGTATAAAATTGAACGTTTGAACGAATTAGGAGTCAGTCGAGCGTCGTCACTCAACGGTGCACGATCTTTTATCTACATCTTTAAAATTTTGGGTGGCCATTACGACGGATTATAATTTTTGGATCGATCTCGACTTAATTGAAAGTTACTTAGGAATCGAATCCGTTGCGATAAGAGAAATTGATAATGTTAATTTATGAATGTAAAATGAGTAGGACGTCGAGTATGACATTACTAAGCTGAAAGCTCTTAAGGCGAGGTTTTACGAAATCACCACTTTTTGAACAAATTTTATTCTAAGACTATCCTAATATTTGCCAAATAAACATATGGTCAATGGAAAATGTGAATCCTAATATCTTTTTTTTTCTGTGCTTAAAAATGTATGAAAATAAGCGAGCGCGTCTTTACTCTTGATGCGTAATTGTTTGGGAATCAAGAGGGCTTTAATAAAAGTGCGCTTTATCGAATTTATCGATTTCTATATTTATTAAAAAATATTCGTCTGTTACAAATAAATAAACTTAAAAGGAATTCATTATATTGTAAGTATAGCGTTAATTAGAAAGCGATATATCTCGTTTTACTAAAATATAACTAAAATGTTTAACCATACAGCCTTGTCTTAGGTAATATTATGATTCTACTGAAATGTTGGTCTTTAACATTTAATAATTTCTTGGACAAAATCGAAATCGTAAGAAGGAAGACAGAGACATCAATAGGAAGGAGATGAACTGATTAATTACGTACCGAAACTAAGTTTGAAATTTGTTTTGGAATTATTATGACTTATTTATTATATGGTTAGGTTCTTAAAAGTGGTGTTATTGTGAAACAAATTACCGTCTGAAATGGAATTCTGATGTAAACAAAAGAGTTACCATTACAACAAATAGCTTAAATTTATCTCTTTAAAAGTTTTTAGTAATTTTTTTAAGATAAAAATAGGATAGAAATATTTTATGCTACAGGCAAGAAACAGCGATTCGGAACATTTGGCTCATTGAATTAAACTTTTTTTTATTTAGTATAATTTATCGTAAAAATATTTATAAATAACACGTTTTCCTTGTTAATTAAAAGAAAAGTAACAGTTTTTCATTAAAAAAATAATATTGTAGAAGAGCTTAATGTGTTTTGTAGTTCAGATTAGAAAATTTAAGTTGTAATCATGTCAATGTTTGTACCTTAAAGGGCTCTTACTACCAATTAATTATTGGTCCACATGCTTTCTACAATAACATAATGATTTACCTTTTGAAAAACATAATGATTTACCTCTATATAATTATGAAAAACCTGGTTCTGATGAAACTGAATTTGCCACCTACTGTACAATTATTTAGACTAGGTTGTATGTGCTATATCCCTTTGCCTTTAATTATGCCAAAAAGTAAAGTTGATTTATGTTCCGTAGAAGCTTAGCGGGAATTTTATATAGAGTTCACCTTTATTATAAATAGTTAATTGTATAAAGTGATTTGTACTATACATATTGAAGTTGCAAGATAACATTAATGAATTTGACAGTGAACAATTGTGATCTATTGACATGGATGATAAATGAATGGTCTATTCAGAAAAAGTGGAATGACTTGTCACATTTACAATATCAATGGAATAATGTAAAAATTATGTAGTTTTTTATGAATTGTTTTTTATTTGTAAAATAAATAAGTTAATATCCAAATTGGGTTTTATTAAGAATTAAATCAATACAGTGTTTAATAAAAAATAAAGGGTATAAACTAAGTAACGTGTATAAGTTTGGTACAAGTAGGTGGCAAATTCAGTTTCATCAGAACAAGGTTTTTCATAATTATATAGAGGTAAATCATCAAGTTTTTCAACAGAAACATGTGGTTTAGGCGTAAAACGTAACAGACGTACATACCTACAGATATACTTTTTCAATCATATATATATTAATGATAAACAAAAATTCTCCCAGATCTCAAATTAAGTAGCAGTTTTAATTTAAGCATTTGTATTATGGTAATGAAAAATGGAAGCTGCAGTGTCCAAACCCGAGAATTGTCTCAATATAGAACAGTATATTTTCTACATTAAGCCGGATCAAGAATCAAACTTGACACTTCGAGTCATCAACTTCAGAGATCATCAACACGACTCCGTATTTAAAACCAGATTCATGACAAAATAAATATTTCGAAAAGAACATTTGCTCTACTATGATGAAAAAATAGTTACAAAATCCACTAATTCTAACCCACAACCTTTCGCAATCCGGGTGATCGTTGTAACCAATGGGCAATAGGGATGATGACTAATTTTTGTTTGTTTGTCCGTCAGGTGGAGTGGTAAAAAATATTAAACACGTATTTTTTTATTTTTTTCGTAATCATAAAATTACGGCGTTACATTGAGTTGAAATTTCGCATGACGTCACGTTAGAGTACGTTTTCTACACAACTGTGACGTAGCGAGCCCCCGCTCCTCAACTTTAATGCCTGTTATCTAAGCTATTTCTTGTTAATTTGAAGTAAAAAAAAAATACGTATCTAATATTTTTCTATTATCTGACCGACGGACTAAATAGAATTGCATTTTTTTACCCAGTCATCATCCCTATTATACAATAATAATAATGTTACTCTTTTATTTACGGGTACCATGTAGTGGAAAACGGTAACTAACAAATAAGCTATAGTCAAGTTAACTGACCTGTACTCTGGATTCTGGTAGATTGATTTTCAGCGCCACTTCTTCCCTCATGAAGATATCAGGATACCTGGTCTTCCCGAATAAGGCTTCCAGGACATCTAGCTGAGCACGGGTGAACGTAGTCCGCTCCCGCCTTTGTTTTCTAGGATTCACTCCTGTTGAATAAAAAAAAATAGATAATTGACACAATAAGAAATGCACTGTTATATTTTATATATATATTCAAGGTTCTATATAGCTTTATATAGAACCTTGCATTTTTTAAGGTACACTTGCAGTTTTCCCGCGACTTTGCTCGTTTAATTATAGCCTATGTCACCCGCGTATGATGTAGCTTTTACTAGGTGAAAGAATTTTTATGATCGGATATTTTTATATTGTCTCTTTATTATTATAGATATATATATATACTATTAGTTGGTATAGATATAAAACACGCAATGAGAACTAGTTTTCTGCAATCGCTAGCCCTCTGCAATGTAGAGACAGGTGTAAAGCCAAAAGTCTGTCCATGTCTATCTCATGGCGCAGTTATACTAATCGATGTCAACGACGTGCAGCGTGCGGGCGATTTCTATTCGTCGCTTTTAATCATTGGTAATCGTTTTATTGAGTAGAGGTTGCCCGCACACCGCGTGTTAATTTCATCGACCAGTATAAATGAGCCATCATTGCGTCTGGCAATAGGATTGATAGTAATATATTTTTTTTTGTACATATTGGTTAAATCGTTACATAAGTAAACGAAACCCTAAATTTGTAGATCTACTACAAAAATGGTAGATGATACGGCAACACTGGCCGGAATAAATCTTCTAAAGTCTAAAAATGATTCTAAGATTTAAAAAATGATTTTTTTTTCACTTTTAAGTATTCGCGTGATATTGCTAATACTAGGAATTATCAATATTTTTAAGAATAGCGGTCGTAAAAGTATTTATTCTGTAATACTGTTATTATACAGCTTGTATTAAAACACTAAGCCATGTGAATAAAATACACAATCAACTTTCTACGTGCAATGTCCTGTAGTTAAATTAATTGAAGCAGAAAAAAAATGATCGATTTCTTAATAGTTAATTCATCAGTCAGAAAGCTTACCGGACTCAATTACTATTCATCAATAGATTACGACGCATATGAGTGATCCATTATCGATATCGACGATATTCAACACGATTTTAAACACTATCCATCACTATTCGTCTGTAAATTTATTACTAACTGTTTTCCGCTGCTTCGCTCGCGTGAATTAGCCTATGTCACCCGCGTATGATGTAGCCTACCGACGGGAACGTAGGAGTTTAATTGGCCTTATTAAATACCTTTTAGGCCTATTTAATACAATAAAGATTTAATTTTTTTCTCTATTGAGATAGTTGGACTGGAAATAACGATTTCATTGTCAATGTTTTTTTTTTGTCAATAAAGGGCACTATAGTCTGTGTATTCTGTGATTTCAAGCTACAAACGACACTTTATTTTGAATATCATATATCACTTTCGGTGTCTACATACACGGAAAATAGATAGAAATCTATTCTTATCCCTTATTTTGATTTAATTACCTATATTACAAATCAGTCGTAAAGTCGAATCAATTTTTCTTATTGCTTTTAATTTGTTTGTACCTAAATATATGCTCTTGCTAATGGATTCCAAACACTTATAAAATATTCAAAGTATCTTAATATATACAAATATATTTTTAATAATGCTTATGACATCAGCTAACGTATAAATAACTCATAATTTACAACATAAACTTGTTCTGTAACTTCTACAAGCCAACACGATACTTTGACTTTGAAGCGTATTGTTATTAATAACTTAATTTACCTTTTTAGCAATTTCAAATAAGGAGGTTATCAATTTGACGAGTGAGTAAGGAAACAAAATTTAATGTGCACTGACTACAAATTTTCCCTCTATATTATAAAAGTTTGTCTATTTAGTTTTTTTTGTCGGATTTCGATAAAATTCAACAAACTAGAAACTCTTAGCAACTTGATGTTATAATGTTATAACTCACTAGAAGGTTACCTAGAAATAACTATTTAAATACAATATTAGATTGGAAACTTTAATAGAAATGATGTAAGACTAAAATATTGCATTTTAATTCTATACTAATTATAATATAAATTTTCTTCTTGTTCTATGTAAAGTATGTAGGTAGCCTGTGACAGTGTTGTCTAATGGCGCCAATTTAAAATCTATGATCTGTGAAAAAAAAGAGATATATTCGTTCTTCAATTTCGATATGCTAATTTTATGATTCATAGCTAGACGTTAAGTATTTTTTATGAGATCCGATTTAACGTATTTTAGAACAATATATTAAATCATATTATGTAATAATATTTATCGATGACAGTTTTGCTAACCTCTTTGCTTTTGTGCTTTATGAGGACGTTCACACCAAAACCACTTACTTTCAACTGGTTTTGTACAAAGAAATAGTGTCAAAGTCAGTAAGTGTAATTAGTTGGTGTTCGCTTTAGAGGATTGGCCACGACCCTTCATGCTGGCCCAATGCGGATTGGAGGGATGGAGTAGATCGAGATAATATTTGTTTTTTAGATCACCCATCCCGTGGCCAGCTTTTGCGAAGGTTGCTCAACAACAACGATCGCGGGCCGTGGCGAAAATTGAGCCACCAAGCTAGTTCACCTCTAACCTTTAATAATATGTGAAAAATATAATTTAAAGATTTTGTTATAAAAAAATATAAACACAAGAAAACGTTACAAACATTTCGTTTGACCAAATCCGTTCAATTATTCGAGTTCACCTTTTCACATTTTAAAGCGGGGTAAATTATTCAGCTTAATAATACTATACAAACACACAAACATACATTCCTTAGCGTGCTTAGAGATGTAATCTTAAAAAAGTTTGAATCATTAACAACACTAAATAGTGTAACACTGCCTGTGTTAAGTGGCCTCTAATAAATTAAGCCGCCGTAGACTTGCGGCCAGCGACGATAATCTTCCTACCGCACTGAGTTATGCCTTTGGTTTTTGAAAAAACTAGTACAATATAAATAAAGCAAATTTTTGAATAAAAAATGTAAATCGACTATTATTAATTGAAGTCTTTGAGCACAGCAATGAGTTAGATTAATTATATCTGATCGAAGCGATTTTACAGTGAAAAGCGTTTATAGATTATGGCTTTTGTCTTATTAAGTAATAAAGTTAAGATAGATCTGTAATAATTATTATTAAATCGCATCATTACTTTTTCTAATCAGTTTTGACAAATGCCTATTTAACCAGACAAATATTACGAATTTGAACTTATGTTTGTAATTTTGTTCATATGCTTTAATTATTTTAATTAATTAAAGTAGATACATATCATATTGTTAGAATAATAAGGTTGCACTTATCCTTACACTATAGTTTGATACAAAACGTATCTCTGTGGCGGCTCACGTGAAGCGTAATGAGTAAGTTCAGTGACAAATCATTATGACAGATGTGCATGTAAACTTTTTCTGTTATACTGTGACTATGAATGGCCATAGACAGACTGCGTGTCTCTCGCTGAAGTTTTTTGTGAGCCATATACAAAACATAGAGCTTTCATTCTTCGTATGTGGAATGTTTTTGTTTCTGTTGTGTGGTATTACAAGCATAGATAATATGTTGGAAGTGATGAGCGTAGTGATCCGTTTTTCTACTTAACAATGACTTTCTTAATATATTAATGGGTACATCAAAATTAAAACGTGGCACACGCCTCTACTTCTATTCATATTAGCTGTTGTCGCAACTTTAAAGAAAATCTTTAATTTACAATTAAACTCTATTTAGAGAGGTTTTAAAATATGTGCATCAATTTTTTCACCTTTTTTTGTTATTAAAGTTTATATTACTAAAATGAATTTAAAATACATACTATGTGTACAGTATGAAATTTCTATTTAGTGTGGAAAGAAATTAACGTACTTTTTAAAATAAATTAGCAACTAATGAATAAATTTAATTCGGAAGCTACATGAGTTGTTTATGTTGTCTTCCTTTAACGTGTAAAGCGATCGATGCGAAAACTTTAATAGTCTATTCATTCACGCTTACGGATTAAAAATATAATAATAATAATAATATTGTTCGTAACTAGCCCGGCCCCTTTCAATCGTCAAACAAACATTTCATACGAAAACTGTCACATTACCCGGGCCCATAGAAAAGTGAAAATAAATAGAGCGACATCTGTCTTTTTCATACTGATAGTGTAGCCATAAGAGTGACGGGGATGGATAGATTTCAATTGTTATTTTTCACAATGGAGCCCGGGCATAATCCTCACGTCATGCCGGTTTTTTTCAGCGTTCGCTTCGATTTTATCTCTGGCTGATTTCTGATAGGGCTACCGAGTAATGCTTGTTTATGGTCGCGGTTGTCTATGCCCGCTAATGGTGTATCCGTGTACGTATCTCGTTACGGTTTATCGATAATTTTGAAAGGTTTTAGATTTTAGTCGATAATCGTAAGTCAGGGTTTAGTCGAATTGGGTTTGGTCAGTTCATTTGTTCGTTTATTTGAAGTTGTTTGTAGGCGTAAACTGTGTTAAATATGACACATTAACTGGTGAAAGTTTCAATTTAGTTATTTTATGTATTCTTGACTGACAAAACTGTAGATAAAGATTTGGTTTAAAAAAAAACTAAGAATATTCGTAGTGGTAATGAGAGATGATTTTTACGACTATTTGGTTAATAAAATTTTGAACAGAATATACAGAATAAATATAATGAAAAAAAAAAATATTGCCATCAATATTTTGTACCAAAAAATAAACTTTTATTCCTCTTTAATATGAAAAATAAAACTGACTTCAAACTTAAAAAATGAAAATAATACTTATCTCAAAAGCGACTTATTCAAGAAAATTCTATTAGAGCTTTTAAGTTTCAAGTAAGTTTTTTATTTCATGCTTTTTATGATATTGATATTTTTATATAATAGATAACAATAAAAATACTTCTCTGAAAACCGCATCAAAACCGTGTTAAAGTGCGAACCTCCATTTTTTACTCTGTTAATATACTTAAAACCTATCCCTAAGTCTGACAAATACTATGCTGCAAATTAATAAGAGACCATACTGGAAACACTATCTTTCAAATAAAAAAGAATTATCAAAATCGGTCCACCCAGTATAAAGTTATGAGGTAATAAAAAGACAAAAATACAGACGAATTGAGAACGTCCTCTTTTTTTGAAGTCGGTTAAGAATTAAAAAGAAAACTTTCAAAAAATAAAGAGACATTGGACTATTGAATTTGATTCTGAGTCATGAAACGTCAAAATGAAATAATGGGGTATTTTCGTTCCTCATCGTAACTTAATTCAGGCAGATAACATAATTTAAAATATTGATTTAAAAACTTATTTCTTTTTTGTTAAAACTGTAAACAACAAATTATCGTATTAATACATTTTTAGTTTTTCAAACATTAATTTTCGATTTATAATCTTTGGATTACAAAGACCGAAATGCGGGCTGCCACGACGGACGGCATTTTCAATGTTTCTTCATAGATCATATTCAACAATATTACCTATTCTTTAAAAGATAAAAAAAAATGTAAATTGTGTGTCTTATCAGAACTTAAAAATATAATACGATATTACAATTGACATGACCTTTATATTGTACAGAAACACCGTCAGAATTTATGTCGTAACGTAAATGTTCCGTTAGATTTGCATCATGGCAAGTGCATAGAAGTATGTAGCGACATTTATTTTGATTTCGAGTGCTTTTTATAAATATCTCCATTTAATTATAAAAAGCATAAAAACAATAAACGGTTAAAAGTGTCAAATATATATTATTTAGAAATAAGAATTGGTAACTATATTTGGGAAAAATAGAAGGATTAGGAAAAGTGGACACTTCTTATAATAGACATAATATGTGATCTTTTCGGGTTTTGCCTTCTAGATCAGGGCAAAATGGATGGGTGATATTTTACGAGTTATAACTAGTTTCTGACTAGAATATAGTTACTGTTAATTAGAAATTAGTATTTATTTATTAATTACCTTTCATTTACAATTCAAAAGAGACTTAAGCCAAGTACATTTCTATTTGTTACTACGGAAAGTTAGCCCTTCCATCTTGTCCTCCTTTCCCCTACTTATTAGTCAGCTTCGTTTATTATGCCATCATAATGTTAATGGATTATTGTCACAAATGTTTTAATGTCTATGTAAATCGACATACAAAACTGAAAGTTCCTATGTTGAATGTTTTAAGTTATTCTCTATTAGATTAAATTATTGCCTTTGGAGTATAACTAAATTGATAATGCAGCTAATTGAAAGTAAGTGCGAATTTTGTGCTATATGTATTAATTAGTAGGTAGTTCTTTAAATCACGTCACTTTTTTTTAATAATTAATAAATCCTCACTTGTAAGTAAACCCAGCATAGAAACTAAAAATATTAAAAAGAAAACAGTCTAGGGAAGTGTTTCTTTGTATATCGTTTATATCCGTTATATTATATATAATATCGTACATAACACGGATATAATTACAATGACCAATTGAATAGTAAAACAATATTTTTTTTTTGCCTATTCTTTGCAAATAGACAAATCTTTCTTCTTTATTATATAAGTATAGATATACCAACCTCAAAAAGCTTATAAAAGGAAAATATATTAGGCTACAACAATCAAAGGTTGTCTGGAAGAGATCGCTTTTACGGATAATACCGCCTTTGCCTACCCTAGCATAAGTGCCAGTATTATTATCTTAACATTAATAATTATGTGTGAGCAGTAAAGTGTTAATTATTATTATAGGTATTTCAGATTTTTTTTAAGTTCATATTAATATCTTAAACAGAACTTTCGGATCTTGGGTTTAATTTCGTGTGGATAGTTCAGTGTCTCGCACACCGGTGACGCCATTATTAAGTTTCTGGGTTCAATGAGGAAGTATTTAAAAAAGAAACAGTTCCTGAAATCAAACTACATAGGTGTCGCTACGGTACGTTCTTGATTTCTCCATTCACCTTTCCGGTTTTCTTTCTTTGTTTAAAAGTAAATTAGTTTGCAAAACTTAATAAACAACTCATATTCTATTTGTACTGTTTCGTATTTGTATTGATATTTAAGTTTCGAACTTTTCAATTTTCAGTTTTTTTATATGTTAGTTAAAAGGAACAGAAATGACTTTTGGTCCATTCGTTTCCTGCAAAAATCAACTATTGCTAGAGTCGCTATCTAGTGGAAGTGCTTTTTTAATGCTTTCGTTTTTTTTAAATACTACCTCATTGCCAGTCGACACAAGAAAATAAGCTCTTTTATATGTAGTCACGGGTGAGCTTGTTGTGGAACTTTCATTGCTTTAGAATTCTATATACAATGCTTTATCTGCTTAGTTTGGGCTTAAAATATTTATATGAGGTTATATTATGGCCAAACATCATACCAAAGTGTATAGATGTACATAATAAAAAGCAAAATTATTGCTAATAGATAATATTAATATCATGTTGTCATTATCTTAACGTGTATGTATGGTGTTAAAATTGATTCGAACTCAATCATAAAACCAACGTGCCTGTACTATGGAGTCCTTTTATTTTAATTTTCAAAATTAAGACAAGTGGTTTACCTAATTAAAGGTCTATGTTACGGATGCACGGATTCTCAAATTAATATCTAGCTTGTTTGATGTAAATTATATTATATAGAGTTGGTATAATTTCTGTTAAGTTTGTATATAAAATTAAATCATACCACATCAGAGTATATTTAATCCCATAGTTTATATGTATAAGTGTAATATAAGCGTTTAAAATTAGTAGAACATGCTAATTATAAGGTATTAAGAGATGATGTTTTAGTTTCCTGGTATCCTATGATATGAAATGAAAATGTCTTTATTCAAGTAAGCTTGTTACAAGCACTTTTGAATCGTATTTTTTTTCCTCTAGCACTCATTCAGGAAGTCTTTTAGCTGACAAGAAGAACAAGCGAAAGAAACTTAACAGCTCTTTATCATAAGTAATGACATTTACATTAATCATGTCATTACCATATTAGTACGTATTAAAACAATAATAAATAAAATTTTCAAAGTCTGTAGGACATAGGTTGATACATATAATTAGTCGTTATAGAACAAAGCGAAGGCTATTAATTCCATGCATTGCGGTCCTTAAAATAATCATCAACTTTATAATAGCCTTTACTCATAAGTATGTTCTTTACATGCATTTTAAATTTATTTACGGTTAGGTCAATCAAGTTTTGGGGAACTTTATTGAACATAGCAATGCATTTACCCAGAAATGATCCTCTGGTTTTTTGAAATAGAGAGTATCATTTACATCGTCGAAACAATCATTACTCCTATTAATTTTAAACACTAAAGAGGTGTCATCTGCAAATAGTAATGTCTCACAAAAGTTCTTCTTAAAATGAGGAAGATCATTAATGTAAATTAGAAATAGCAATAGTCCTAATATTGGTCCCTGAGGTACACCCATAGTAATGGGTGCCCCTGCAGATTTCATTTCATTAATTATTACTTTTTTTAAATTCGAGTAAGATATGATTTTATTAGATTGAGTGAATTTTTCAACACACCATAAAGGGTCAAAATAATTCTTTGCCTACCACACAAGTTAATATGAAAGTGGGTAGTGCAAGATGACGCTAGTCTAGGCGTCGTGCAAGAACGCAGCGCACCTTAGTATGTGAACGAACTATGTAGTTGCTGTCTTGCGCGATAGGATAAGTATTACATAGGAATGTAAAGTAAATAGTGATATATATAAGTTAACATTTTCTAAATGTTTTTTAGAAACTCATAGATGTTAAGAGTGGGAGGTGGATTCTCAAAGTTGGAGAACAATATATAATTTGATTTTGAACTGCTTATGTAAGTAGCTAAGTGCAAGTCGTCCCAAGCGAATATAAGAAGTGCCGGTTAAGAGAAATTTTGTAAGCACTCCGGACCTCATGATCAGAAATTAAAGAAGAAGTAACCACTATCGAAGGAGTTTTATTATACAGTCCAGCAACGACTAGCTACGTGTTATTCTTCTCAAGATCAGGAAAATCCGCAAAAGTCTAAGATATCTTTATATTGTTATTTATGTTTAAAAATTGTGTCAGATTAAATTTCGAACATTTGTCTTCTAAAACAAATGAAGTACTACCAGAATAACCTTTTCGAGTTAATAAAAAGACCCTACGAGTATCTGAAAATTCGTATACCTAATTGAAAGTTTGGGAAACAACCCCTCCGTAACGCAACCGCTGAGCTAAAACAACAATCCGGTTTAAAATCCGAACGCGCCCATTATCACCCCTCCAGAACTGTCAAATTGACAGTTGACGTCCTGCCACACTGGTGACACTTCCTTCTGAAGTTAGTCTCTACGTAGAAGGAATAAAGATCACACAGCCCAAATGTTTTTTTTGCCCGCAGCTGTGTATCTTCCCCTTAAAGTATTTTACACGTCATTAAAAGAGATGTTCCATAGGGACGCCTTGGGGGTCAAATACCGTGAAAAACGGGAAAATAATTTATTGACGCCATGTTTGTTTTGCGCCTGCTTTATGTGGGTATAATAATGAGAAATTATACAAAATGTTATGTTTTCAAAGAATGGTGCTGGTATTTGCTGATGTCTTTGCTTTTACAATTTAATTTAAACGGTTATATGTTCATAATGTTATATTATCTATGGTTTTAGAATCGCTTTAAATTTATGATTTGGTGCAAATTTATAATAAAATCCTAAGTTTGGTTGATTGAAATTATAAATAAATATTAGAAAATATCATAAACCCAGCTCAGATTTCAAATAAAATAGTTAAATAATTGGTAAGATTTTTATTATACAAAAGAACGAACAAAGGTAGCACAACACCCGGTGTCGAGGCAATATGGAAAATGACAATTTCTATATCGAATCTATCGGGAATGGAACCCGGGAGATCAGAGATGGAGACAATCGACATTCGAGTCACTCGGTCAAGGAGGTAGTCGAATTATAGAAAACTCAAAGGCCTAGAATGCCTGATAATGCATATGTATGTATGTACTTATATGGAATACTCAAGCAGTAACTTCCACTAAAACTGCCCTCATAGTCATAAATCATGTTAACACATAAATTGTGTTGGCAATACCACTAGGGGTGAGACACGACAAGTTGTGACAGATTATCATGGAAGCATGGCTATCAGAATTTAGTAGCGTGTCAAACTGTACTCTATGCCTTGGCAGTATGATTCGAATGCGTTTGCCTTTAAAGGGGCGTGAGGCAATGAGTCTTATTACCATCATAATGTTGGTAGCCCTACGTTAGGGTGCTAACCGAATTGTTAGTAAATTGAAATTTATCTAATAAATTATTGCCCGTTTGCTACAGTTGGCATGGGGGCGTTAAATGAACCTTTACAAACGACCCATATAAAATATTTTATATTATACGAAGTCACGTAAAATTTATATAAGTACGTAGTTATATATGCAGTTATAAATTATTATTAATTTAGAATAAAGTTAAGAAAATAATCATTCCTAAAAGAAAAATGCATAAATAAAATTACATAAAAACCTATTTGATCCAAAAACATTTACCATGAAATGAATAATCATTATTTGCTATTTTTAACATCACAGAATGATTTTAAATTCATTCTATTCCTTCAAAAAAATAAAGAGGAAAGATTTTAAAAATTATTTTACCAATAGGAAGCTGCAACATACAAAGAGGCTTATTACGTGGGCGAAGTCGCAGGAAAACAGCAAGTTGATTATAAATTGTTATATCTTTCTAAGGGAGTACACATTGAATTTATCAAATACGCTACCAAAGTTTATAAACATTATAATATTATATTGAGAGAAGGTATACTATACATTAATATCTATCGTCTTGATATATATAATAAAGTTTTTTTTTTAAATATATGTGCATATTGTAATATTTTATCTGTCCAGGAAGCTTATTATGCAATCATGGAGCCATTTTAATAACATTTAAATTCATGATAGCTGTTTTACAAATGCGATATTTCTAAAGGCTTAAAGTATCTATGTCAATACTATTATATCTTAATTTTGAACAGGATTTCTTTTTTGGATTATCTTTACTAATAATATAACAATTTGATTGTTTTTTGGTTGCATTGAATAGGCTCCTCCGAAACTATTGGACTGACTTTTTTGTCACCTGTGACTTACAGGAAGCTTCATTATACGCGGGTGACATAGGCTATAATTTAAGGAGGCGAAACCGGGGCTAGTCTATACTAATGTTATAAAGCTGAAGAGTTTGTTTGTTTGTTTGAACGCGCTAATCTCAGGAATTAATGGTTCGAATTGAAAAATTCTTTTTGTGTTGAATAGACCATTTATCGAGGAAGGATTAAGGCGATATAACATCACGCTGCAACTATTAGGAGCGAAGAAATAATGGAAAATGCTGAAGAAGTCGCTGGCGGCCACTAGTTATTAATAAAAACAATTTAATTACTAAGTTAACTAACTAACAGTAAAATCAATATCCATTTTTTTTCCATGACGATAATTTACAATCTTCCACTATCAAGATTTCACATCACCGTTACGACAGAGAGAACGAATGTCGCTATCTCCCTCTTACGGATTAACTTATCACATCGCTACCGTAAACTTATGTGAGCAGTGGGCGTTCGAGATAACACGCCAGGGGTTCGATTCCTGGGGTGGAGTGATTTGATTTTAAAAAGGTTTTAAAAGGGCTTCAAGGTTTCAATTAGCATCGTTACTTTCGATGTTGTTTTCGTTGGAAATATGACGTCATAACTTACAACAAATAGCTAAAGGAACTTTATGGTGTAGTAGTTAGCGAGTTCCGAGTGTGGGCAGCGGTTAAGCAACTATAGACCCAGGGATAGGTGTCCAACAGCTCTACCGTGTTTTTGAAGGCAAATTTGTCCGTGCTAGCCGCTAATTAAGAATAAAGATTTTATTTACAATTACTAGTAGAAAAAGGTTCTAAGACATTGTTAAAAATTGTATTCAATTTTTTTTATAAATTAATTAGTATTATAAAGTATTTTAAACAACAATAATACCACAACATATAAACCAGAGACAATATCGAAAAGTTCATTTTCTATATTGACCAGACCGCGAATTCAACTCGGGACCTCAGTAGTGTAATGAGTAATGGCGACACCTGGAAAGCGGCGTGTAAGCTACTCATAATTACTGTATATAAAACGTCTGAGCGATACAATTGCTGTTAATATTCAATAAGAGTTAAAGCTAGAGTTGATCTCGCTATTGTATTAAGACAATTTTGATTTCTTCAAATAGTTCGATATTGTATTCTTTTCGTGGTTTTTAGTACTTTCCACGACTGGCATGGTTGTTCATATAGTTGATAAGCACCAAGGGTCCGCGATCGTTGTTGTTAAGCAACTTTCGCAAGGGTCTGTCACGGGATGGGTGACCAAAATTATTATCTCCAGCTATCCCGTGCTTCAGAAGGCACGTTGAGCCGTTGGTCTCGGCTGCGTGTGTTGTCGTTAATACCTTCCAATCCGCATTGGTTCAGCGAGGAGGGTCATGACCCGATCTTCTTGACCATAAGAAAGGCCTGAGCCCCTGTGGGGACGTTAAAGGGCAGATGATGAGGATAACGGTTACATAGGTCATGAGTCAGTATCCTTGATAACGTCTTTAACACTGTCTTGTCTCGTTCCGGTATCCGTCAGACCCCGTGTTAAATGCCATATGATGTTTCCAAAAAGACCGGCCAAGTGGGAGTCGCATTCGCGCACGTAGTGTTCCGTACCGGAAACCAGCAGAAAAATAACGTTTGTTGTATGTGAGCCTGCTTAGATATATAATTTTATTCTGGTTTTGTTCTAACTTTCACGGTTCTTGGGACAGACAGACAAACAGAGAGACAACGAAGTTTTATTAATAGGGACTTTAAAAGTTAAAACATTGAAGACCGAAGCTTATTCTTTCCTAGCTTTGTTTTATAGGAACCAATAGATGTTATTTCTCAGAATATTAGAAATATTTTCTCTTTATTAAATTATCATAAGCAATTAATTCGGAAAACACGTGCCAACACTTGATTTTCATAGGTAAAATTTAACCAACTTATTGAAAAAGCAAACAATTGAAATACAAAAGTTACAAAATCAATTATGACCACGCACCATTGTTTGTATAAACGATAACCGTTCCACTTAAATTAATTCAATATTTCCGTACTGCTCCGGGTTATATTGGGTGCGAATTACTAAGTAAACAGATAGCGCGCGACGCGTGGCCGGCACGTGCGTCCGCTTCGAATGTTAAGTGATAACTGACGTTTCTGCAAGTACCTACAAGAATTAAGGGTAAGTAGTTTGCGAATTTTGTTAGTTAATATAAATTTATTTGGTTTATTTCAAAAAAATAATTTCGGAAAAGTAAATGTAATTAATACACACATAAGTTAACACATACAAATAAGTCTGGTCAAGTAAATGAAATGGTTGGAGTTTAAAACCCTAACATTGAATTAGGTATTTTCAATGTTCTAAATTGACCGCAAGATATTTGATATAGATTTATTGTTGCGTGAAGCATTAGAATTGGTGTGAAAGTGTAAATAAAAGCAAATAAAAAAAAATATCAATATTTTTTCATTAAATTAATTTTAACCGTCACACTTCTCCGGTTATAACCCTGACGCTCGCATGATGGGTACTTTAAGCCCATCACATAAATAAATACTGAAGGAGTGGCAACTTTCACACACAGCGGGGGCACGAGAGGTGTTTGTTGTGATACACGTCGCGGCAATTTGCCCGCGAAAACAATGGGGCGTTTGATTTTTAAGTGGGAATAGCTCTGTTGAAAAAATCTAAAATGTTTTGGTTGCTAGCCCACGAAAAAGAAACAAAACCTTTTGGTTATTTTTTAAATCCCATAAATGTGGTTTTATTTTTTATCTTTCACGAATTAAAGAAGGTTAAAGTCAATTAACCAGACCATAGGAGTATGCTTTGCAGGATTAACGTCCGTTGACCTGTGTTTGGTTAGATGCCTTTAATAACATACGTAGGCAGATATCGGTTCTGGATAAGTTTCTAGCTTGTCAATTTGACATATTTGGCTTTGAGAAAACCCTTCACAATAACATCTTTAAACGTACAAACACAAAGTTGTAACATAATTCGTGAAACCGATTTGGAAGTTTATAATCTGCGATCGGCAACATCCTTAAAATTTCTGTCATTGACTGCACAGCGGGGGGCGGTCTAAAAGACCCGGCTGTAGCAAGTGTTGGTTTTCACACGGAATCGCGCAGTGTTACACAATTAAAGATTTGTTTTGAAAGGACCTATTCTGTGTTTGTTTTGAGTGACGTCACACGGAGGGTTTTTTAGTTTAGAAAATAAGGAGGGGGTGTAATAAGATCTCTATTCTGTATCGTATAATTTGATAATGTTAACAAACTTTGATTATGAATATTATACCTCGAAGTTATTACTCGTACAATTATAAAAGAAGAATACGGGTGTGAGATCTCGGTTAGGTCAATGTGAAAAAAAAATGCCTTTTTACTGTCATAAGCTACTTAATTAGAAATTTAAATATGTTAAATATAGTTTATCAACAGAATTTTCCGGTCACAAATTGTGAAATAAAAACCGTGTAAATTACCAATGAATTGTATTTCAAAATAAGAGTAAACTACAACATATTTTTTAATTGGCAACATATTTCTAAAATTCAAATAGGCATACGATTCTTTTTCGTTTTTATAATATTAATCATTTCTCGAATTTTCTTTATGCAAACTTTAAACTTCTTGACGCGTACAATTCTTTTACATTAATATCTAGTTAATGTAAAAGACATGAACGCGTCAAGAATATGAACATCAAATTAAAGTTCATTCCTTTTCAAAATAAATAAAAGTCCAAGGCGTTGATTACACAATTCATTTTGAGCATCCTAATGTTACTATTACTTAACCACAATATTCATAAAGTTTAAATTAAATACAACAATTTTTCAGTATAGCATTTTTAATGTAAAATCAATGAAATATAATAATAATTAGAACAAATTTTCATCTTTATTGAAAGTTTAAATATTTGTAAATATTTCTTTCGGCTGTTTGGGTGGATTCCCTGAACGTTGATGAAAATACGCTATGTAGTAGCGAAAAAAGTAACAACTGCTAAAAAAAAAATCGTCGGTCCTGTTAGATCCTGGTTAGCTTCAGTTTAAGTTAGATCGCCCGGATTGCGAAAGGTCATGGGTTTGAGTCCCATATCGGAGTGCCAGGGACAAAGTCGATTTTAAGCATTTTTATCAAATGAAAATTTAACAAAACAAAATTTATAATCTTCTCTCTCAAAATTTAAATACTTAAGTCACTGCAAGTATATCAATTTTTAATCTGTAATATGTTTTCCTGATTGCACAATAAAGCTTAATCAATAGTGATTGGTAATCAGCTAAATATTCCTTGCCTCTAACCTGTATGATAATCTGTAGACCAGCTTATATTTGTTCTACAGAAAGACGCAATCAATGACCCTCTTTTGTTCGCTGCACCTTGTGTGTTAAGCCAAGTATTGTTACGCATAATACAGGTCGTATTTTTATATTAGCTGTACTGAAAATGTTAAAGCTTTCTAATCTAAGCTTTGAATAAGATTGTAATTGACTGAATTTTGCATTAGTACACTCAATAATGATTGATGAGTTAATGATTTGAATGCATTTTGCAACAGTAGTTTTTGATATTAAGTGATTAGTGATTGATTTGATAATTACATAGCTTACGTAAGTATTGTTTGCTTTCGTTGGTTAAATCATATTTTTCTTGTACCCGTTTCTTCGTGACATGCAAATTTTCTCCTGAAAATTGCTTACCCATTAATATTGTTTACCCATTAATATTGCCTTAAATAAATTTGATGAATTGAGAATATTTTAAATACACAAATTTTTATATAATATTTGGGAGCAAAGTCACAGTAATTTGTATAGCATATTTTCCTCTTTAGGAAAACTGACTTAATAACTAATTTATGCCCTTTTTCACTTAGGAGTCGTCTAAATATTTAGGAATAGCGTAATGTGAAAATGCATTTCAGCAATGACTAGGAATCACTTAACGAGATTAAGCAATGCCTAAAGTTATAACATCGTTATGCAGCGCCTTGCGCTAGGCATTTGCGTAATATCTCACAAATATGCCAGGCCACAAATATATCAAGGGATAAAAGAAAAAAATGTTTATTTGGAATTAACTAATCTTCTTGGGCGATTCGTAAGATTGGGCGTTTCCTAGTTAAGCTATGCCTTGTTCTAGGTTACTGAAAACGAATGTTACTGACATAAAACACGCACAGTCCATATCACCGAGGATAGACAACTTGAAAATGTTGGACTATGCTTCCTATTAAAGTAAAGATAATAACTAAGACAGTATTTTTGAAAATTCACCATTTAAGGCGAAAAAAGGTGTAAATTTGTATGAGACTTCACTTTTGAAGCTAAATTAAAACATATATAAGATTTTCTGAAAGTTCAACAGAAAAGAAGTGAAAATATTTGAATGGCCTAGTGTAGTTCATGTGAACAAAGTCGCGAGAAGATAGCATTTATTAGATAGCATAGCAGTCGTTATAAATGAACAATGCCATATGATTTAGCAATCATTAAAATCCATATATTATGTTAATAACTGCTTAGAAGCAAACTATCTTAAGGTCGTGTAATCATAGACGAAACAAAACGCATTAACTTAACCACAAACCATAGATAAACGTGAGAGCTCAATTCCGTTATCGGCAAGTAGCAAAATTATTTTTTTTTATTTCACAATGACGTTTCTTTGATAAGCGGTGACGGTGACAAGAGCATTGCATTAACTCAAAAGAGAAAAAAAAAACAAAACAAATATGGATGCCTAAGATGGCGGCGCACCAAAGGGAGCCGCCGGTAGCGGTTGGAATTCATAAATGATAAATTTAATATTATTTATGGTTGTTGATGTACTTAGAGCTGCGCGCGCGAGATTATGTGGCATTTTCTTTAATTAAACTAATTACTTGAGTGTCACTTCAGCGTCGGCTAATTTATTAAGTTAATTAAATAGTATAGAAAAATATCTACTTAGTATTTTTTTACTTAGTAACAAAAAGCTGTGAGTCTATAAAAACAGAGATAACTTACTTTATTTTTATACAAAATTACTGTTTAATAACGCATTATGTTTTTAGAATTAATGTCTTATCATTATGGACTTATTGAATTTATCTACATGTTCGTTATACATTAAGTGATTGTAAAAAACTTATGATCCATTAATTTATTTTATTTTATTTACACCTTACGTTTAATATTGACTATTATTTGACTATAATATTAAAATAGTGGATTCTTTATGTATAGCACACATTCATTGTTGTAAAATTACATATTTAAATTACTTGAAAAAAATTGGATTTGTACTCTAGTCATTATTTAAAACAACTCATATTTTTATATTTATCCTTAAAAGAAGCAAAAAGTTCATGCTTGTGTAGTTCAAAAAAGAAACTGTTTGCTCATGTCCGTTGCGTTCTCTAATTGAAATAAAAAATAAACAATTATTAAATTATTACATAATGCATATGCATTATATATAAATTAATAAAACGTATTTCTTTTAAGTAAGACCAATTAAAAGGCCTAAAATTGTAAATACGTAAATGGTGGTATCACAGCTCTATACAATTTCTGAGTCGACCCGGTATAAAATATGATAGTTAATTTTAACCGCATCGCATACTTGTCTCTGACCCGATTTCACGCTCCATGTTTATTTATCAATATAAAAAAACGCATCCGCTGTTTAAAACAGTAAAAGACACATAAAAACCAGCGAGTACAAGTTATAATTCGTACGAGTAGTAATGAAGAATATATAATATACAGACAAAGCCAAAGTTTTAGATGTTACAAACAATACTTATTAAAACAAGAGTATAATTTCGATTTAAGAATAATAAGTTAATTTTATACGTTGTCTTGATCTTAGACAACGTATAAGTAAATAAAGTATTGATAAAAATGGTTTTAGTGGAGTATTTTTCAATTCGGGTTTGGTTTTTTGTTATATCGGGACCAAAGACATTAAAATATGATCTCTTTGATCGGGACTGACCCGGGAATAATATGCTAAAGAGGTTCGAAGTGAAATAGTTTGGAAGCGATTTGTGACTTATATTATTAGTAACAAGTTCTCAATATTAAAAAGCAGCTGTTTTGTCACCTGCGTATAAGGTAGGTTAGGTAAAAGAATTTTTAAAATCAGTGCAGTGTTCCGTATTTTGTTTCATGTAAACAAAAAATTTTATCTTACTTATTTATAACATGAGTATAGTAATTTGTGATATTTCTTTGTGCAAAACAAATCTTGATCGAATTTAAGTGCGCATATATGTTTAGACTATCATCACCAGCCCTTTTACGTCCCCACTGCAGGGGCTCAGGCCTTCCTTATGGATGGTTAAGGAGGATGGGCCATGACCCTCCACGCTGGCCCAATGCGGATTAGAGGGATTAACGACTGCAAATGCAGCCGGGACCAACGGCTTAACGTGCCTTCCGAAGCACGGAGTAGCTCGTGATAGTAATTTTTTGGTCACCCATCCCGTGACCGACCCTTGCGAAAGTTGCTTAACAAAAACGATCGCGGCGCTTATCCTCTACGCCACCGAGCTACTTTTAGACTATATGTTTAGACTATAAGAGATTTAAAACAATTTTAACACTAAGAAGCTGGCATAATTTGCCTATCTTTTTTTTCGTCGAGGAAATGCATTAGGCACTTAATTTGCCTACCTACAAATACGCCCGGTCAAATTACTGTCAAACACTTATTCATTTAGTCACATGAAATTTAAAAAAAATAAATAAATTGTAAAATGTAATATTCTTATACGATTTAATACTACTTTTAAATATAAATTACAGTTAAATGACTACTTCCACCTTTTTAGTGTTAAAAATTTATACAACATCCAATACATTGGTCAAATATCAAAGAGCTAATTTTTTTTGCTTAGGTAATCTTCCACACCTATTGTACCACAACATATCTTTCTTAAGCACAAAAGTTATCGTCATCACCAGTCTTTAAAAATATTAATTGCTGGAGCACGGGCCTTCCATATGAATAGAACTGAATCGAATAAGGAAAGAGGACTGACCTACCACATGGGTCCAGTGGTGGATGTAGTCGGAATTCCAAACCCGGAGACCTCAGCGGCTTTGAAACTGTCATTATCGAGCGATAATGTCATTCGACCATGGATATCGTAAAAAATAAGGGAGGTTAGTGCAGAAGTACAATATTCTTATAATTAAGGCATATGACCGG
The DNA here is from genome assembly GCA_918026875.4 of Diatraea saccharalis. NCBI lineage: Eukaryota > Metazoa > Arthropoda > Insecta > Lepidoptera > Crambidae > Diatraea > Diatraea saccharalis. Next base: position 10,992,427 of record OU893351.1, read on the forward strand.
TTTAAGTCCACAGAACATAGAAAAGAGGTTAAGCCATTTTAAGAGTTACAAAGAAGTTTGACATAGTTTTTAACGGTATTGTTTTACCTCTTAAAAACCGTTCACGGTAAAGTAACCCATTTGCCTATGTGCATCTAGATGTCCTAATTGACCTAAAATAGGGGGTAGTGGCCAAAACCATCTCTTCTGCACTATTTGTGATAGTATTTTATTTTTTAACTAAAGAAGTATTATTAACACAACACCTACATACACTAGGGACTATACAAACAAACAGATATACGACACCGGAGCGTGACGGATTAGGGAACTAGTTTGGTTTCTTAAATCGATATGGACACTCTCTAGTCGGCTTCTTGTACGCTCGCCGACACAAGATTATAAAAGTTTTTGGTGACGAATACTCATAGTTAATATTTAATACTCATAGTTATATAGTCAGTTGCATAAACGTCAATTAAGCTTTAATGACGCCTTTAATTTCGAATGAATGTCAAAATTGTATTATACTTTAAACTAATGAAAATTTTAATGGACGTTCGTGCCCCTGGCTGATAGTGTATTAATATTATTATCAGTAGACATTTAAATCATGATGGTAGCTACTGGTATCGATTTTGTTGTATAACTTTCAAAATTAAACTAAAAAATAACTTCAATTTGTATTTGTTTCCATGATATTTCGTAATCACATATGATCAAAGAAATATTATTAAACTCTTGTATACTATAATATAATATATTAACTATTGTTAAGTATCTTAGTTATTTCTAAAAACAGTCTCTCGGGTTACCAAAAGTGATTGTAATAGTAACATTTCAAGATTTATAAAAAAAAAGAAAATATCTTTTTGACAGATGTTTAAATGTATTTTGAGAGTAAATTTTGTCGACGACTGTACAAACGAAGTCGAATGTTACCATGCTTATGATCAACTTGTAAACTATAAAAGACTTAAAATTGTGAAACAAACCGGGATTCGAACCGGCACTATTATATTCAGGTGTACTTATGATGTAACTTGTGAACGAACACCGGCCATGATTTGGCATCACAATAACCAAAGAATTGAGACGCTTTAGATATTATTTGTCACTCTTTTTCCTTTTGTTTCGAACGGACATTTCCTCTATAGTGGTTATCTTATCTGACTCGTTCGGTCTGTGACTTATTATAAAGTAAATTTTTAATTAAAAGAATTTTAAACTTAACGTGTAATTATAAAAATATTTAATGTAAAGAACTGTAATTTCTAATGATGAATATTATTTTTTGGTCTATACTTCAGCAAGTAAGTAGCAACTAAATAGTTATTTTACTTAAAAAAAAATTCCTATTGTAAGTTACATGATTCTGTTGCTTGCACGTCAATTTTCTTTGTCTTCTATATTTATCCGACATTCTCTATGGTCGAGTGGATCGCTCAATTTTGTAATTCAAGTTGTCACTATTTCTGAAATCCCGGGTTTAGTTCACGTGTTGTGGTATCGTCATTTTTTTAAAGAAACGACACACAATAGTTTTAGTTCTGATCCAAATATCAAATTAAAATCATTTCTTCAGTCTAGGCTGTTACTAGCACTTGTAATGTCGAAACTCTATGTCATCAGTTTGTAAATCTACGGCGGGAGACTTTGTACCGAGATGAACCGGCAAGAAACTTAGCAAGGACTGTTTTTTCTACCTATTTTATTTAGAGATGTTAAAATTGAAAAATGACTTCATTAAACTATGCAATGATCATCACAATATTGAGAAATAACAAAAAAAATACAATTCACTTGTCAATCGAGTCACGTGCCGTGTATTAATGGTCTATTTTTATTTGTCTTTTCTTTATTCGAAATTTGATTTATTTCTGGCCTGGAAGAATGAGATACAGTCGAAAGTGAACTGTAGTTAATCAAACACATGGGAGAACATATCGATTTTTCACCAGTAGCGAGTAGCGTTAAATCGATATTGAGGTCACTGTGTCGTATGCTGAAACCCTAAAAGATATGCGGTTACATTTTTTAAGCATCATCGTAAAATGAAATTATAAAGTTAATATACAATAATAGTCTGGGTAGAATAGTTATTTTGAGTAGCTTTATTATTTCCATCATATAATATATCTTTACACAAATATTTATAAAAATACAAATACGTTGGTTATTGTAAAAATACTTCACTTACACTTGTATCTATAAGTGTACTCGAGAGAAGTAATTGCTTGAGAAAATGTCATAACTGAAGAAAATATTTTTGACCAATTGCCGAGAATATTAATGAAGTAAGAATTGTTAATACCTATAAAAATAGTACTCGAACTATTTATAGTTTTACTTGATTCAATTTCTTATTTATTTGGTAAAATATCTCCTCAAGTTATGTTACATTCTTAAGTAATTACTTCTCTTGACTATAGATACGAAGTTTAGTATTTTCTTTCGCCACGTTTTCTTTTTTGTATAAAAATTGAAAGTTGGTAAATATTTATGTTGATTATTGTAAATATTTATGAATAGAAAAATAGAACGTAAATTTTTAAATCAAATTATGTGCTACGTGTGCCGAAAAAAAGTAAATATGAATCGACTTGATCCTAATTAAAAAATAAAATCTTTTTCATTAGCAAGCAACTACTTGCACATTATGTTTTAATCAAGTGTTCTATTTTTTTTATTTTGAATACAAACTTTGTAGTCTGTTAAACTTGAATATGTTGTCTTTCCCGCTTCTCTCAATACAAAGCCTAAAATTCTTTTTAACTTATAAGATTTAGTTTTCCCTATTGCTTTTAATCACAATTCTGTCCTAGATCCGGTTTCCTGTTACAATATCTACAATATGAAAAAGCGAGAAGAAAATATCAATTAATTTTATCGCCGACAGATTAAAAAAGCAACTGGCCGCATATAATTCTAAGGGATGCCAATAAAAAAGTAAAATACAACGGTATAAAAAAATAAATTTCAAAAAAGAACGCCCAGCTGCCATCGTTACGCGTTGCGTTAGCGAGAGAGAGATTCATTAGACGTTCACTCAAGTGCGAAAGAGACGGCATGGGGATTTTAAAAATGGAAGTTGTTGGAAGATTAATTTTATTCCCGCATTAGCTGTGTATTCGATTTTAAATCTAATAGGTCGCGAGTCGTTAATTTTGTTTGTAGGTTTACTACTGACTTTTATGTGTTGATTTTTTTTGCATTTGCAAAGCGCAGTACTGCAGCAGTTATGGTCAAATAAAGACTTTTTTTAATTGCTGTTCTTTTTTTTTTAGACAGATTGTTTGTATTGTTAAAGGAATGGAGACAGAAGTATATTTCAAGTGATAGACGACAAAAAAAAGACGCCCAAATTTATTTTCAATGATTTTTTCATAAAGATCTACGATTATTGTAAAATCGCTCATATTAGACTATCTATAATGCTAATTCATCAGCTTTCACAAACAAAAACAAAAATTATTTATTACAAAAAGAAATCAATATGGTGTAATTGGTTTTCTATCGAATAACATAGACTTTCATATATTATTATGTATAGTGCTTTGCTAGCTGACTTTTCGCGACTTCGCTTGGGTAAAATATAGTCTATGTCACTCGTGTATGATGTAGTTACTCGTAAGGAAAAGATTTTTTCTTGGCTATAAAGTCACTCACATATTTATAATTTTTTCTTGTAAATTGAATATAATTAAGAAAAGAAATGGTGAACTAAACTTTGTGATTTATTTTATCAAGAAAAATTTTATATATATCATTTAGTTTTCTCATTTTTAATAACAATTTTCTTGAAGGTTATTCCTTTGTACAAAACTAATTGAAAGTTCCTGATTTTTGGAATACACGACCTCTTAATAGGCTTGACAGTATTCATTGTCAAGTGCCTAAATTACAACATGAAGCTATGCATTGTAGTCTGATGGTTATTAATTACTCACTTCAAGACCTAATTCATGATTAGTGAAATATCATAGACAATGGAAGCCATTTAGAGAATTCACTTTCAATTTTTTTACCCTCCTTTGTCTATTCACACGATCCATAAAAAAACATAAGCAACCTTTTTCAAATAAACAATAAACGGCGGTTGAAACTTTTTCGAACCAGCTACCTGAACGTTGCATTGAAAAAAAATTGCAAACGGGTCAAAGGAACAACCCTTTTAGAGATTAAATACGTTTCGAGTAAAGCCTGCGTGGTTGGCGACGGTTTTTTTTGCTATAAGTAAAAAAACATCGAATGTTTTTCCTGTTAAATAAGTTAAAAACTCTAACAATAAACCACTATTTACGGTTACTTTTAGTTTTAACAATCGATAAATACAAAGGAGTTTTAGACTTTATATGTATACGTACGAGTCAAATTGAGATTGAATCTAAGGAAGCTTTAGGATTTCTAATGAAAATACACCTACTACTATTTTTAATATAGATAATAATTCAAATTTATTATTTAATTATAATATTTGATAAATTTTGCATTCACAATGATATACTGGAAAATATTCTTAATGAAAAAATGTTTAAAAATTCACCAGTTCCAGGTAATCGAACCCACGACCTTTCGGCATCTGGGCGACTGCTCTAACCACTGAGCTACTCAGGAGCTAACAGGACTAACGAATTTTTCGAGCACTTGTTACGTTTCGCTACTAGTAAGCGTATTTTCATCGAAATATTTTTTCATTTTAAACTTTCGGTTAATATGAAAATTTTGTTCCAATTATTTTATTTGATCAATTTTGCAATCACAATGCTATATTGAAAAGTATTCTTAATGAAACAGGCTTAAAAGTCCCCTAGTCCCAGGTACTCTAAGATGGGTATCGAATTCATCATCTTTGGTAATTCGGGCGACTGCTCTGACCACTGAGGTACCCAGGTCCTTTTATTAAGAATATTTTCCAGTTATTTTTTCTTTAATAAAAGATATAATCATTTTCTAACATTATGCCAGTAAGTACATTGACTGAATTTTTTAACAATATTAATTTTATTTCCTCACTTGAGAAACGAAAGATATATACTAACAACTTGGATATAATATTGGTAAAATAGACGCACGAATTAATAATTAATTGCTTTTGCGACTACAATTTGTGTAAATACATCATAAAAGTTAATTGTAAAGAAAAAATAATAATACAAATAAAAGCTCAGAACAGAAAGCTCTGAGAATAGATGTTCTACGTACTTTTTGTACCACAAAAATAATAGCCTTTTTCATAAAAGTTTAATGTTCAGATCATAACATTTCAATAGAGAGGATAGCTAAATTATCTGTCTGTCTTGTATAAGAGAACTATATCTAAATCTTTAAGGCTTCGAGCCCATGTCACCACTTCCGCTCTTTAGCTGTGTCACTAGAAACTATAAATACGCTTCTCGTTGCTAGAACTTTTATTTATTTCATCATAGGAAGACCTACAGCTAATAAAGATAAATTATAGTAAGAATAGTAGAAGACAGCAAGTTACAGATTCTCACAATTATAAAACATAATTTACACGTAAGTACAGTATTACTTGTATACAATTAGAGTTGCCAACTGAAAAAGTCTTTGCTTAATGCGATTCTGCCTGAAGATAGACTTGCATTTTTGTTAATTTCTAGTTTCCAAATCTACTTTTTACACTAATCGCAGACCAGCTTTTGAGACCAGCCTGCGTAACATGAAACTCGAGAGACTACATGACTTCTTGAGTCTCGAGGGAACGAGTTGACAACTACAGTACTTATTCTCTATATTCCATAAATATATTTAGTTCTACTGTTTATAAATGATTAAAGTTTGGTTTAAACATAAACATTTTCAATATAAAATATTGACATAATATATTAAATAGACATGGAAAGAAGTAGTTGAGTCTATAAACATCTAGAGCCGATCTGACGTGTTTCTACAAATAACATATTAGAAAAAATACTTCTATATTTGATCTAAATTATATTCAATACAAATTAAAGGTATGAATTATTAATATCTTGTACAAATTCCATATTGATAGCGAGTTTATCGTGTTTCAATCAATTTTATTAGATTTCAGTTTGAGACAATTAATCTTGATAAAAACTGATTGATGAGTTATTATTTTTCAATTTTTATTTTAAATATTTTTTCTTTCGTAGTGACGTACTTTTCGATTAGATCATTACATAAATATGTTTACACATGGTTTACATTGTTAAATTAACAATCTATGACTTCGTCTACAATAAAAAACTATATAGAGACATAAAGAGTGACGGTAGAGTACCTTATATTATAAAAATTATGTGCCTCAAATTTTGTTTTCAGATTATAAACGATTATGAACAAGTTTAAATGATATGAATAAATCTGAAAATACAATTTAGTTGTACATATAAATAACTAGCTGTTTTCTCGCGACTTCGCACGCGTAAATTATAGCCAACCCCGTATGATGTAACTTCGGTTCAGTAGTTTCGGAGCCTATTCGGTGCCAACAAACAAACAATAAAATCTTTCCTTTTCATACTATTAATATAGAAATAGATTCGTATTTTAGATTTTCGATCGCATGTCTATACATTCCATTCTCAAAAAAGAGGGTCCTTTCGTTCTCTCTGGCTCTAATGCGTCCTCTTCGAAGAAAATTCCTCATTGAAACCAGTTCCATATTCGAAAATGTGAAAGGGCGTAAATAAAAGAGTTCGTATACTTAGGTATAAATAAAAAAGATCGTGTTACAGTTAGGAAAAATGAATGTAATAGAAACACATTCATTTTGAAAGTAACATAAGTTTTAAAGGAAGTACTGTTACAATTATTCTTTAAATTATGCACATCATGCTTAAAATCTTAATTGAGATTTCATCAAATTTATCCAACCATACTTTGTTTTTTTTTTTCCATCAGTAATTTCAAGTTAAAGAGATTAATATATATTGTGTAAGTATTAATGGCTTATTTTGACAGATGTTGCTACGGTTTAGTCACCATTTAACCGTTCAGGTTTATTTGGTGTAAATTCACGATTTATAAATAATTAAGAAAAGTAAGAAAGGTTTGAATAATAATAAAAACACTTAAAATAAATATGTGTAACCATCCAAGGAGAACAGATTAAAAACATTACAACCACATGTAGGCAAGCGTACCAACATCAAAACTCGAACTTGGAACTAATTAAACCAACTAACAAGCGACCACTTCCGATTTCGCATTTTGGGGTAGCATGGCAACACTGGCGACCCCAGGGAGGGGGGACGTATAAGCCGCTTATAAGGGAGGTAGCAGGGCTGTTTTGATTATTTCCAAGGATGTCTTCTTGCTTCGTAAATTATGCAACGCTTTTGCTTTTCGTCGTTCCGTTGTTTTAGATAGTTATATAGACAATTGTGAATTGCTCGTCGATTCCATTTTATTTGTAGAATAAATTTTCCGTCATAGTGTATCCTTTCGTCGAAATCGTTAAAGGAAAAAGGCTGACATCCTCATAAATTGATAACATTTTAGTTGCTAAATCTTTTAGGTTTGTATATTTATATAATTTAATAAGTTCTGCTTCTTTTATACTAATTTCATTATGACATAATGTTACTTCGCAATTTTCTTCTATTCATATGAAGGTTTTCGTCGTATGTATACAGAATTAATGGATATAAAATTCTAAATATCATCTGTTAGCTAAAGCGACATACAAACTAATACGTAGTAGTAAAGTGGAATTTTCAAATTTTTTTAATCTCGTATACAGATTCAGAAAGAAGGGAGGAAGGAAATGAGTATTATATATTTTTTAACCGGCTTCAAAATCGTAAAGGAGGAGGTTATATGTTCGACGGCGATGTATTTTTATTATGTATGTTCACCGATTTTCAAAACTATTTTATTAATCGACAGTTTGATGGATCTAGGTCCCATTTAAATTTTATCGAAATCGAATATAAAGTTTTCCTTTTACAACAAAACAAAATACTTGGCGAGTATGTATACTTTATTCTTTGATGTATATTTTTTATGAAAGTCATAGATAATAGGTATCAATGAGTAAAGTATATATGTATATATATGAAAATGTTATTGAAGTCAGGCGCTTATCATTTAATCTATAATCTACAGAAAACCGACTTCAATAGAATTTTCTTGAATAAGTCGTTTTTGAGATAAGTATTATTTATAACTTTTTTAAGTTAAAGTAGCTTCTACTTTTTATTAAAAGTTTTGTACGTTGTATCGTAGTTAGTAATTATATTTAATACACATTTAAACGTTAATATTAACACAAGCAACTTCATATAAACTTTTATATCTTTACCTGAAAAGATGTTCGCAATGATAAGTGAGTATTATCACTCTAATACTAAAATATATGAAATTAATACACACGGATCTAAATATGACCACCGCTTTAGTCTCGCATATTTAAAAAAAAAAAAATTAGATAATCGGCTAACGTTCGGAAACGTGAAGATATGGATGTTACAAACTTCGATGATAAACAAAGCAAAACACGGCTGAGGACTTACATCGAAGAACTATTTCATCTCTATGTCAGTATTTGATATGTGAAGTAAAGATTGGTGTATTTTCATCGGAGTTACTCGTATAACTTAAACTTTATCACATAAATTCTTTGAATCTCTTTGTAAGAAGGTATGGTTGTAATAAAATAAAAACTTACCTTGTGGAAACCCCACTGCCTCTAATCCGTGGTGCGTCAGCCCGAACGGACCGAGGCCCCCTAAAGGGCCCGGCCCCATTCCCATATGGTGTGCACTAGAGTGGTGCGCATAAGGATTTTGCGCGAGCGGCGATGGTTGTTTCAAATAATGGAAGTAATGATGCAGCGGCGTGGTCGAGTGGTGGGCCTGAGGCGCCGCGGGCCCTGTTGTGGGCCCCGTGGCTGAAGAATTCGTGAGCAACGCCATCACTGTGGGTAGTCACCGTAGTAGCCTTTTTCTGATGTGTGTCGACATTTTGGCGGGCTGTTATTGCGGTGAGATATGGTTTTGCCGCTGCATTTTGTTGTTGTTATATCTGTAAGAGAAACATGTAAAGATTTAGTGTGGGCAAAGTAAAGTTGGAAAACTAAATTTTATTTTCATGGTCAACAATAAAATTATTTTTTAAGTAGACTTGTGACGTTATTTTGAACGAATGAACGTGAAAGCAATCTGAATGTTTCGTTTATAAAATTAAACGATTCACTTGTCTTTATTTGTACTTAAATAATGTATTTATAAATACAAAAGTATTTAATCGTGTATAAATATAGAAAAAAAACAATCTTTTCAATACTCGTTGGTTTTTAAATTTCATACGAAATATCTTGTGAAATGTATTTTTGGCTATAAGTGGGCGTAAATTCATGATTGTAAACAAAACTCAACAATGCTTTATAATGCCTTGTTCGAGTTATTTGCAAATTCAGTCAATGCGTAAAGGATATGTTCATATCGACGCTGGAAAGCAAACACGTAGTAACCCGCAAAACCAAAATGGATATTTAGAGTGGAAAATCATTATATTTTTCCAAAAAAAGAAAACTTTTTTGGGTATAAATTGACTAAGGAACACTTTATTTATTACCATGGACATTTATAGGGATTATTTATCGAGAAAAATAAAAGTTTTTCTGCTCTGAAAAACAAGTATGGTTTTGCGGGTTACTACGTGTTTGCTTTCCAGCGTCGATATATTGGATATATAAGCCTGATAGTCAAGCTTTACTACTAAGATAGAATTCTTAGGCATGTTGAATCAATATATGATGATAATTGATGCTAGCAACAATTATAGTTGATAATATATGTATAATAATAAGTGTGTAATAGAGTAACGTCTCGATTATTAACGGCTCATTCAAAATTCTATTCAATCTAGCATACGTCGAATTCAATTATAAGCAACACTGATCTCATTTTTTGCATCAATCATAAACTATTTTACAATTACCCGGCGAATTTTATGCACTATTGCAACACTGGAGAAAAAAAAACAAAGTCAAACACGTGGAACGCCTTCCAAATTTGAAATATTTGAATGAACGTTCCGTTCCATTCGACACACGGCCGTTCTTTCGAGGATTCGAATTGCAAAATTGTAAAGCTTTTTTTTGTTAGTGAGGTGCGTGTAGGTACATGTTTACAGACATTTTGTCACGTTTATTTTTTCCATCTCTGTTACCTGAGATTCCTTTGCCAAATTGAAGGGGCCATGATCGCCTCGGGATCTTGTACGAGAAAAAAATTGACGAGCAATATCAAAGTGATGACATTTGAAATTGTAAAAAAAAATCCTTTCGTTCATATATAAATGAGTATGATATGAAATGTAACAAAATTCTTGCCTATTGAGTCATAGCAGGGTATTAAATGTCTGTATACGATATATGTCTTTTTTATCAATTGGCTACTGTTTATGGTATTAGCCGTAAGCCCTGAATAAGTGCCAATATCGTTGTTAAAATCTTCACGATAACATTTATAAGAGACTTATGATTGTAAGACTGCAGCTTTAGTTATGACTGAAACAATTCCGATATCAAATTGGTGTATATTTAACGAAAACAATGAATACTCGTAAATATTTTCAGCGAGGTCGTAATTCTTTTTAAGAAGATTTCATATGTATTTAAATAGGTATGTTATTTTTCAGGAGCAAGTTATATTTTGAGCAATGAGAATATATATGAAAAATATACTGGTTCTAGAAAGTTTCTCTAAAAAATTCTGCTCATTGTTTGCATTTTAAAATATCGTCACTTTCGGTAAAGTTTAGGCGACCGTTCCTAGAAACCACATTTCGTACTTTCCAACAGCCCACCTTAGATCTGTCAACAAAAGATTATCCTAAGCCTTAGATACTATCTACAATCCTTACAAATGCATAAGTTTTACGAATTTCGACTCTGTATGCACCAGATGAAAGTACAAAATATGTTATAGCAATTTAATATTCCGCTTCACTGAAATTCTACGGTTTTGGTGGTAAGTTTTTGAAAAGGCGTTCGATTGTGTAATAACGACTAAAGGACCATAGACGAAGTTTTTTCTTCGGACGGCGCGGTTTTTGAAGTATATTCGCGTCAGTAGTTTTAGCACAAGTGATAAATTAAAATTTAATAATACTTTGTTTTTTTTTTGAGATACGAATAACTTCTAAAATTTCGGCTTTTTATAAGATTCAGCGACATACAAATCATCATAATCGTTAAGTTTAATAATATTTCCACCGAAGGCGCATACGTTTTCAATATGGATGAAAACTAGTTCGAGATAGGGAGAAAGGCTTTAAGACACCACGCGGGCTTTGTGAGAGTTGGTGAATGTTGACGGCTGTACTTGGGATCAAGTGCCTATCGTGTTTTCCAAAGCGCGGAGGTGTTAGGACATAATAAATATTTGGTCATGCTTGTGTTAGTTTTTAACCTTCGCACTGCAGACTGGCACATTAACCACTGGAGAATCAAACTCGTTATCAAAAATAATATATAATTAGTCACTAGAGTTGCATACCTCGATGTAATAAAGAAATAGTAATTAAGAGTAGAAAAAGCACAACTACAAAAATGGCTATTTAGTCATAAGACAAAGGATAATGCATAGCATACCTAACAATCAAAGTTGAGTTCTTAGTTCTAAACCTCGAAGAAACCGTCGAATTACCGCATCTTAAAGATTCTGGTATCAAAATCCGGTAGGATTAATAAGAAAACCATATTGTCTTATCATTTTGGGTTTGAATGGTTTTGGTACATAATTTGTTTTCAACAAGGTTTTTAAGAGCAGTGTTTGCGTAACGTTGATCAACCTTTCATCTCTTATGATATTTATGCACTAGTAAAAAACTACTGTAGAATGTTATTCCTTTAGAAACTTTTCTATATTTTTGGGCGTTTCTGTTAAAAATCTGGTGATATAACAGACGCAAAATTACATTCTCCCCTATGGTGTCAATAACTCCTAAAATCTATTTGTCTGGCAATGAACGCTATAAATAATATCGGTGTGCAAACAACCGCCATATTGTGCGAAACAAAACAAACATTCGCGCCCTTTGGCTTGTTGTTTGCGCAGTTGGCAGCAGTGGCTGTCACTGTGACAAATTGGTGCGGGACGTGAGTTTTGAATTCGGAATTTGAATTTTTTAAGGACAGTGAAGGTACAATATCTTGCGTATTTATCTCAAATGAAAATGAAAAAGATTTTATTCACATAAGCTTGTTACAAGCACTTATGAATCGCCCAAATACAAACTTTTTTCCCTACCACTGTTTCAGGAATTCTTTTGGCTGAAAGGAAGAACAAATGTAAGAAATTTACCAGTACTTTATCAGTACATAATAATATAATTAAAACAAATATCAATAAATGAATAAATCTAGCCAGTATAGAACAAACTCCCATGCATTGCGGTCCTTAAAACAATCAAAATTCTTTATAATAACCTTTACTTTATTTACAGGTATGTCAATTACATTTATAGAACCATGGAACTTTATGGATTAATTTATTGAAATTATGAGAAATTAAAACGGTGAGAGTTGTATAAAGTTTTCAGCTATATCAATCAATTCTGGCATTAACTCCTAAGATTTCTCTGGGGTTCCTTAGTTTAGAAGTACTTAAGTTTTTGTCGACCGGCAACATATCGCACACCTAGATCTAAACTAAGACAACTCAAAAAACGAATTTGGAGGTTTGACAATACATTTGTTTACATGGCAGGAGCACGACCACTGTTGATTTAACAAAAGAAAGCTAAAGTTATCTAGTGGCTCATCCCCAAACCTTTATTGAATCTGTTATGTTGGATAGATGCGTATGATCACAGAGAATTTGAATATTGTACTAAGTAAAAACTCAATCAAATTTTTGAGTTGTCTCAGTTTAGATCTAGGTGTGCGATATATAGACTTACCCTTTTTTAATAATAATAATATCCGTTTATTTTGCTCTTCAAAATATTATTAAATTATACATACTTAAATTTAAACCTAATCTGAGAAAGATACCATAGGTACCAACAGGTCACCAGGCTCATTTTACGTTATGTTAACAAGAAGTATGTTATATAAAGGTACTCCGTTATTTATAGACATTTTGGATATTATCCAAATAATTTATTTATCTTAATTACAATTGAAATCTGCAGACTGATGAATTTAATCTACGTGAGAAACGTGTGAGATGAACATAAACAAGTTGCTAATATATGTATGATGACTATTTAAACAATAACAAAAACAGATCACCTATAAATTATATAAAAAGGATATTAAACTAAAATAGCCTACAATTAGGACCTAGTCCTATGCGATTTCTACGCTTACGTTACAGATCGGTTGTTCAGGCAATAACTGAAGATCACTAGGTTATAGTATCTTACCAATATAATAAACGCGAAAGTTTAAGTTGTATGTATACTTATTAGTCTTTCACCTTTTTAACTTTTACCACTAAGCACTAAGAAACAGGTATAATCCCTCTCTTATTTTATAAAACTTGATCGGATCTCCGATATTCCTTCGTCAACTATGATTACCTAATTTGAATTATGGTCTACCTATTTATTATATTGAAGTTGACGAATATAATTTGGTTTCTATTTTATATACTAATATTATATTGTATTGAATGGGCTCCGAAACTGTTGGACTAATTTTATAAATTCTTACACTTGAAGCTACATCGTATACAGGTGATCTAAGCTACTATTTACGATGAATTACCACGAAGAGTCGCGGGAAAATGGCTAGTTTCATATAAATAACTTTTAAAATACCCCTTAAACTATATTTCAATAACTACATGATTTGACAGACATGTGCTTCGCTAGGAAATTTGCAAATAGAATAAAAGCCATTCATACGCCACCGGCCACACAAAAAGTGCCGAAAGCATCTCATTGCGGTGACGACAAATGGTTATTCGGAAATTTTCGGGGAAAAAATACAACAGGCCCCATAGAAATAGTTAATAGTGTGTTCCGAAGCGAGAAATTTGTCACAATAGTGGACCCTATAGCAATTATCACGCCTGAAATTAATGTCTTTGTCGTGAGCCATGGATGTAACCCTTAATGGCGATCGTTGCGAGGATGCTTATTATTCAGAAGTGAAAATAAAAGTATTTTGAAATATGAGATAGGATATTTAGGAAACTCTATAGTTTGTCACTAATAAGATATTCTATAAAGACTAATGTAGTTTTGAAGTTCAAATATAAGTGTTCTAGTCTAAGATAATACGAATGACAACGTATGACTAACTGACATACAAATTTTTTGGACTTGGATTTTATATATGTTGTATTACACAGGTTTTAGGTCTTGCATTAAACAGGTAGAGCAGTCTCCATATTAATCTTGAGCATCTGACAGGTTGATTTTTTTATATGATAATTCTTTTGTTTTAAATAATTTTTTATTTTATTTTTAGCTTGATAATTAGAAGTTAATAATAGTTTATGGTTACTTCAAATTGCTCTACTTATAGTCGTATTAAAATATTTGAACATAAAATGTACACTGATTCTTACTTATTCTTATAAATCCCTAATGCTTATTTACGACTTTTGGAATTTCAATATATTTGATTAATTAAACTAATATATATATTTGATCAATTTTTGCATTCACAATAATACCAGGGATAAAGTGGATTTTAAAGTATTTTTCATAACTATTAATTTAATAAATAAATAAAAAAAGAATGTACAGTTGTGGCTATTACAAGTGAAGTTATTTGATTTTATTGTTAGTTTTTACTGATCTTAATCAACTTAAAGCGCCATATTATGTTCCTCTTCTCCCAGATGAATGAGAAACAAATCTCCAACCATAGTAGAAATAATATCAAACATTCATTCTAAGCTTTTGGTTTAATGGGTACCAGATTGGCCAATATTACTTGTAAACTTTAACATATAACGTGTATGTTCTTTTTGGTTGTCTTTATAAATAAATTATCTTACTAAGATATTTGTTCAATTCTAACTAGAGATCCTAAAAAGATCTCCATTTAAGAATATAATAATGTCACAGTGTTTAAGCTAAGATTGCTATTTTCAGAAGATGCGTTAGTAACTTAACATTATAACCGACATCAGGATAGGATCAAAAACGAAATAAATAAGAATACGCTTTTAATTTTTTAGTTCGGATACAACGTTATCGCTGGCATACTCAAATATTTATATTTCGTTAGAAAAAATGTTATTGGACACGCATGTTTAGGACGAAGGGCCCAACATTCGCTATTGTTCAAGTGACAGTTCACCAAATAAGGTTGCGAGTGACGGCGTTCTTTTTTCAAAAGACTATTTGAAATCGGAACATCTCTATTTCGAATTTAAAATGTGCCCTGTATTGTAGCTCGGTAGCATTGTCGTTTACATGCTGGCAAAGCAAACAGATCGGAAAAATAAAATCTTTTTTTACACACTAACATTTAATATTAATTATGGAATAAGTAGCATGTAAGAAAATAGGTATTTGTAAATAAGTTGTAAAACACGGTTCAATTTTTACGAGAAAAGTAGTTTTCTTTTAAACCATAGTCCAAAATTATATTGCGGCAAAAAGGGCGCTAAAATCATCAATTCACAGACCATGCATTGAAATTGAATGGGAGACGATTCCCAGTAGACTTAGTAAACAATTAGTTGCCCCCGGTCCTCCACAGACTAATATCCCAGACAAAATAGCAGTGTCTCGAGGGGCGTAACTCGATATCCTCATTACAGTGCAAGGGGAGATTGTTTGTAATGAGGTTCAAATGGTTTTTTGAGAGGGAAATATTGTTCTTTTTTTAAGATATTTGAACTTTTTATTTTACGCTAATAACGTAATATTTCATAAGTGTGGATTGGAAATTATGTTTATAACTAGTAAGAGAAGTTATAAATCCTAGCACATGTTTAGCCATATTGTCCAGTACATGGACTGATGATGATCATCAGTCTACTTAAGTCCTTACTGCTTGGGGTACAGGTCTTCCCTATGGATGGCATCAAATAGGGAGTATAGACCATAATAACCCACGTGAGTTCAGTACAGATCATCATCATCAACAGCCGTACGACGCCCATTACTGAGCATAAGCCCCCCCCATTGATTTCCAAGACGATAGGTTCTGCGCTACCTACATCCAAGGGCTTTCCATAACCTTCATGAGATCGTTGGTCCTGGCTTCCAGCCAGGCCTCCAGGCCTATTCATTGAACGTTGTCCGGTAAGCGGTCCCTAATCCAGAACCTGTCCGTCCTAACAGCCATCGGTTTTTTTTCGCTACATATCCGGATCAGATAAGCAATCCTTTGAGCAATGTCAGTTACGTTGGTTGTCCTACGGATTCTTTCCTTTTTCGGATATTCCTGATACGATTACGAAGAGAAACACCAAGCATTGCCATTGCCCTTTGGATGACCTTGAGCCTTTTTAGGGGTCCCATAGAAAACGACCACGTTTACTAGTTAGTTCTCTGTAATAAACTATTTGCAAAATCAGATATTTAATCTGTGCATCGTATACGACAGGGCGTAGTCCCTAGAGAATTGTAATGGTGCATGTTGGCAAACTACAGACATTGTATACCTTTTAGAAGGGTGTGGGTTATAGCGTAATGTTTAGCTTTTGCTTAATAGATTCACCTAATCGGAACAAGAAACAAACTAAACAAATGGGTGTGGTTTTAAATTTGGATTTCGCAACAACTGACTGTAAAAAAGTATAGTGCTAGGATTAATTTAAGTTTATTCAGATGGCTAATAAATAACATTATTTATACTGAAAGTGCGTACTTTTTTGTGTGAATTTTATTAGCTGTCTCTTTATTTTATTGCATTTTATTATTTATATTGGATTTGAAAAGTGGTGTTATGTTATCAATTAGTGTCATAAAAGTGGACAATATGTATTTCATTGAAATAGTACGTAAAAAGTAGTAAGTCCTAAATAAGATGTTTTCCGTAAATTAGGTACAGAAATACGATTAGGTCACCTCTCTCCTGAAGACTTGATAGCTACATCTTTCGTTTAGTTAAAATAGAAAAAATATTAGAAGATTAGGCTGCATGTGCTAGATTAGACCCTAATGCCTTGATTAAAAAAGCATGCTGTTGGCAGAGGTAAATTTCAAATTAGCTTGTTAATTCAAGCAAATAACATTTATTATGACTGTGTAACTTCCCGTTAATGTTAAAATTTTTGACTAGACAACAGATAACAACAGAGCACAAGCGTTATTTTTTTTTAATTTTGGTAATAACTATATTTATAAGTTTTTTTTTAATTCCCACGAAGAGAACTGTTAGTAATTACCTAACAACAAAATCATACCCATACTTTATAGGTATTTAGAACTAAAAAAGAAACAAAATTCAATATGTACAATGATGAAAATGGCCAGAGAATTATTAATATGATATTAATAAGGCTTCCCATTCAATGTAGAACCAATTTGTTTCATATTTCGAATGTCGTGTGTCGCGTGACGTCACACAATAGCACACGCGCCGCCATTGTCGGCAGAAATAATGCTTCAAATTGATAGTTTCCATTTAGGTTATGATATTTGAGTATTTGTAGTGATCCTGGTTAGATTAATTCGAAAGTTGGTGATGTAATGTATTGATAACTTTAAGTAGATTGATTTATCGTTTATTTAATATATTTTGTCGGCGAAATCTTCATACTTATTGAAGGAAAATATTATAAAGTAAAATGACCTATTGTCTGTCTCTTTGAACGCGATAGGCTTAAAAACTATCAAGTAAATTTTAATGTGATTTTATTAATATTAAAAGTTAATATCCTAAATTAAAAATCGGTAAAGAAAATAATTAACAGCCAGTAACATTTTATTTTATTTTTTAATTTTTAAGTGAAAATTTTGTCTCAAACTTATGAACACACGAGCTTAATGCGAGGAATGTTTCGTTGCAAGTACAATTTAATAAGGTTTTCTGTAAATGTAAATTATGTTAGATGTCGAAAAAAATCAAGATAAGTGGTTAATCATCATCAGCCCATTGATGTTCCCACTGCCAGGATGGAATCGAATCAAAACGAACAGGGAGAATGGGTTATGTGTCTACTATGCAGACCCAGTCAGGATTTGTCGGTGTTAATGACGATACAGCCGAGACCAACGGTCCCTACGGACTTTATTATCTAAACTTAATAAAATTATTGTTTTGTTGTTGTAAACTACACGATTGATTTTAAAAAATCTTTCTTAACCTTATTAAAACATACGACTGAAGTACGTCACACAGCCAAAGCTATTTACACGGGTAAAAATGCGAGAAAACAACTATTAGTGAATATATCACATAGATAATATACGTGAAATATTTATATCATAGACAAAATTTATGCCCTTCTATAAGATAGCTTCTATTGGCGTCTCTGTTCTAAATATTCCGGTAGCAGTTCCTTTCTTATAGCAATTCGTATTCCGTTCTGTTATTAAAAAATAAAAACAGAAAAAAAAGCATCGAATAAATGAAATCGTTAAAAATTGTTCTAGCATTTGATGAGTTTGTAAAATTATAAAAGATATTATAAAATTATAAAGATATTGAATTGTTTTTTTGTGAAATATATGTAATTTCATTTGGGTAAATTATCTTTGAAACAACTTATGTATATTCTTAACAAAAATATACCTACAGATAAATTTTTCCATGAAAATCTGCGAAATTAAATTCTATGAAATTTTCTGTCTGCCAAATCTATTGTAGTGTCTATTTAAATTAGAAAATAAAATAGGTAACATAAGCACTTGACGCAATTACAAATAATAGTAACATTTCAAAGTATCTACGAGTATCAAAGAGTGATATAAAATTATAATAAAGGTACCTACTTATACAGTTTCTTTGAAGTTAAATAAATTTCCAGAATGGTTCAATAAAATAATAACAATATAAAAGTCGTACGCCATCCATATAACAGAATAAAGATTGCAACAATAAAACAAAACATTAAGAATGCACAAAGAGCCACCATTTTATAATTCATGGTATTAATAAAACTTCATAATAAAACCCTCTGTAAATCTGTACAATTAAAATTATTTTATGAATTTTATTACATTATTTGTGTCCGTAATATTTTAAGATCATATGAAGTACGATCAGTATACTAATATAGCCGCGTTACCGTCGACATTGGTTAATAAGACCCGTCATATGAACGGGATACCAACAGAATTCGGCAGGGTAAACATGACGGCAGTTAAAGAAAATCGATAGCCGGTGAGCGAATGAGACGGATTAAATTCGTGCAAGAAAGAAAAGGACGCATCGGTAGGGGGAGTTCACAAGGCGTGGCTTAACCCCCGCCTATGAAATAAAGACGGGAAGAGCCGACTACGCGTGCCCAAGTAAGTGCGAGCTGGACGGATATAGTTTCGTTAGCTCCCGTTTTGTGTGGTGGAATTTATACTTGTAAAATAGTATGGAGATGTAAATAATGCAAGATCTTGGCTCTGTACAATAAGTGTACGTGGGTGAGGTAGAAATAAATCATTTATGGTAATAGCAGAGATTGCTGGCGATGGTGGCTGCTGCGAGTATTATGATAGAAAATATGAGGCAATAATGTTTGCTTTTTTTAGGATGGGTGACCGGAGACATTTTTGAACGTGTTTTAAGTGGTCTAATACTAATTCCAGTTCTAGAACGTCTTGAATTCCTTAGATTCTTTTTTTGAAATAAAAATAAAAAATATGGTAGTAAATAGTTTTAATTATTCAAATGTAAATATTTAAGGTGCTATTTAACTTGGCATGGCTCAAGGGAGAAAATCTCGCAAGCCAATAAAATGAAAAAAAAGGTGAATTTCAGTAACCCACTGTTTTCTTTTCTATAGAGAAAAATTTAGAAAATCATATTTTGACATTGACAAAGTTGGAAATAAGAAGTAGTTTTCTCATTTTAAAGCACAGCTTAATTGGACTTCGTCTCTTTGTTCCGGGTTCGAATCCCGGTAGCCTCAATGTATGAACTAAATATGTAACTCGGTGGCGTACTGAACAAGTGCCGCAGCCCGCGAACGTTCTTGTTAAGCAACTATCGCAAGGGGCTGTCACGAGATGGGTGACTAAAATAATTATCTCGAGCTACTCCGTGTCTTGGAAGGCACGCTAAGCTGTTGTTCCCGGCTGCATTTGCAGTCGTTAATATCCCCCCCCCCTCAATCCGCATTTTTCCTTCTTAACCATTCATAAGGAAGGCCTGAGTCCCTGTAGTTGGGGCGTAAGAGGTCTGATGAACCCTTCTATATTGTCTTAAGTTTTGCTGTTGTGGTACTTACCTTCGTTGTCTCAGATATTCCATAATATGGGGGCTTTAGCTAATTACTCATCTTGGAATCCGAGTAATTTATGCGATGTTGTGTTTAATAAAATAAAAACTGATCTCAAATATTAATTTAAGCAGTCTTTTCTTCTTTTATATATAGTCATAGATATGTCTAGTAGAAACAAATTATTATCATGACTTATGGAATATATTATTATGAATTTAATTACATCATTGTTACGATTTAAAAAAGTCCCAGCTGTCAACTGTCAACTTTTTTCTCCACCAATTAATGTTTCCTCTACGTGACTTTTTAAGATGTTAACACAATAGCTAATTTCTGTGGTGCAAGTTTCGCGCTACATTCAATGTCATACGTGATACCAACAAATAAAAAGGTTGGATTGTGTGACGATATAAAAGAATTCACTTTTATATTCTGTGCGATGTGTGTGGGCGGATAAGTATTATTGATATAATTTCATATTCCTGTATAATCAATTGTGTGCGACTCTTGTGGCAATATTATACCAAAACATAAAGATTTGATCCTAATAATAGACTAAGGAGTACCTGTTTATAATTTTTTAAACGTATTAAACTATTTCTAAAACCGTTATTATAACATATGTTGTCCGAAGATTTGACAAACAAATAATTTTCTTTATAGATAAACAGCGACGGGCTTGACAACTAGTCTTGCTCTAAGCTATTGATCTCCGCGTCGCAGGCGCAATCCAGTTTTCTGTAAGATACAAAACTTGTGGACGCGCTTCTTGTGACACATTTCAACTGAAGGCAGCGTAGCGTCAACATGTAGTCCTTTAATATTGAGTACATTTTTTTACGCGACCGTTGCCGTTGCAAACTTAATATTATCGAATTACTAATAACTTTGTTTTTTTTGGAAAGTATAATATTAAATGTATTTGTAGCGATATCCCCGTATTGGAGTTCTTTCCCACCCTAGGGATGCTTCAAGATGATCATCAATACTACATAACAACTGGGTGCTGAAGCGCTGGCTTTGGACCCAACTGCTGACCCTGGACCTCTTCAGTCGTACATCTCGCCGGAGAACTATCAAGACCATATGAAATTGTACATATCTTATATACTGATCCATGTTGCGAGCTTGCATTGAACCCTAACCCTGAGTTCTTAACTCCCTATTTATTGGTAGTAAACATTTATTATTAGAGAACACTTGTTTTATTGTCCATCTCCTGTTAACGCACTTTTGCGTTCTAAGCCCACAGCAAATTCTTTTTTTTTTTAAAGCGTTACATAGGGCATATTTGGACTTGGGAGTTTCGTAAGTTTTTGGCAAGGTTCTTGGCAAGTGGTTATTTATTAGATTCTTGTAACTAACAAGCTTTTGTGCTAATTTAATTTTCACACCGTATCCCTTTACCGTCCCTAAAGTACGGTCCTTACATACATATTTTGCTTCATCCACTTTCACTGCTCTTTTCACACATACTCGCGGGCTTTTATGGCTTCTGACATTACCTTCTAACTGCACGCGATCGTTTCAATCGTGAAATGTATGTCGAGCTTTCCTCGGCTTCTGCATTCTTCCACTTCCGCGTTGTATAATATCAGTAACTCTTCCATTCGACATTGCTTCCAAATGTCGGCGGAGAGCTTTCCATATTTTTTTACACCGACGCTATATTTCGATTCAAGTGTCTTGTCGCTTATTAATGAAAAATCTGAGCTAATAGTCAGAATTAGCTCAGCTTTTTATTGTATCATTTGATAAGTTTAAAGGTTATCTAATTTATTTATTTATAAAATCTATCGCAATCCTTATCAACACTGGTGTAACTAAAGGATGGCAAGTCGGCAAAATGCCACGGGCCAGCTGAAGGTGCCCCGGTCAGAGGTGACACTTACTCCTGACATTTATTATTACGCAGTTAGTAAAAAAAGAACAATTAAATATCCGATGAATTTGCCACGAGTCTCAAACGGTATAGTTAAGCCACTGCTTATCAATTTGAAATGTGAGAGATATTCACGAACTTCATGCTACAACTATTTGACATTATTAAAAAAATAGCCGCGATCGCAATGATTTTTTTTAATAATATAGAATGAAAGATGTCGGTAATTTGGCATTCGTTGACAATGGCAAAACGAAACGGTACAAACGTGTCCATCAAAGAGATAGGAACAGAATAAATAATATTCGCTATCTGTTACAATTATTGTTTTAAAAATTCTCCGCAAAGCTATAAAGTAACTCACATATTCATCAATTGTCCACATAATAAAAGAGTTCAATTACCAGAAGAAATATAAAATGCTGAATTTTAAATGTTACTTCGTAATTTTTTATTATAGAGGAAATTTTATACAAACCTCTTTTGGCTCTTTCAGAGTCTTCCCATAATCAATAGGGTAGACGACTAGTTTTTGTTTGTTCGTCCGTCATTCAGGTAGATCGTTGAAAAATATTAAACAAGTATTTTTTTATATATTTTCGTAATAATTAAATTATGGCGATGTATTGAGTTAAAATGTTTTTACTTTTTCTACAAAACTATGACGTAGCGAGCTCCTCGACTTCAATATTATCTAAGTTCTTGTTAAATTCAAGTAAAAAAATACATATCTAATATTTTTCTATTATCTGACTGACGGAATAAATAGAATTTCTTTTTTTTTACCCAGTTTTCATCCTCATTAGGTACAGTTTATTAATTAGTATATTTGGAATATGTACCCTGTTGATAATGGGTAGGTATTTGATTCTTGAATATTATAATTTTAACATAAAATAAACTCAAAGTTAATATAATCAATTTTTTCAATAGTAACGCGTTGATGTCTATTGTTCTTCTTTGCATTCAATTTGAGTTACATGCCCAAAAAAAGTGCGAATCGTAACTGATATCTATTATTTTCTTACTAATATCTATTTAGTAAGTTGTTTTATGTTTGAACGTGATAGGGTACAATTTGAAATGAATATATAAAAATCAATGAAATTCATGATAAATTGATTAATTATGAATTCTTTGAGAAACTTCTCGAAGTGCTAGCGCTTTATAGTATTTTATTAAACTGCCTCAAATGTCATATAGTTTCAATGAAATGTAACCTTTATTATCTTTTGAATGCAGGTTTTATTTAATTGAATCTCTTCGAGAATACAGTGTTATGTTTAACGACAATTACGGGCTGTTAATATAATTGGATAGCACTGCATCTGCAAGACCCTGATGAACAATGTTTGAGTAAGTAATTAAATTTATAACTCAATCAGAACGTGCAATAATCACCATCATCAGAGCAGAGCAGAGAGAATAGAATGGCTAAGAGCTGCTGAATTTGGAATGTGTGTAATTTATATTTTTTTTTAGAAAAACCCTCAGAGGGAGGGGATATCCGGGATTCTGCAAGAAGAGCTTTCCTATGGTATGTTGTCTTATATTTATTTATTTAACGATAAAGTGTTGTATATAATCGTCATACAAAGTCGCTTTCCGTTGTACGCTTAGATCTTTTGAACTACTCAACGGATTTTGATGCAGTTTTTATCAATATACACAGTGATTCTACAGGAAGGCTTATATTATTAATACATGACCACGCGGTGAAAGCCACCGGTGGAAAGCTAGTTTACTTAGTTATAAGTATAGTGTGTCATTGTCCCACGAATAAATATGTTTGTTTTTCTATGGTTCATTTATCGATAATGAAAATTGTATTTACTCTGTTTCACATTATATGAAGTATTAATGTCTGTTTTTACTTAAACATCTATAATTTAAGATTATCTAAGCGAAATTTCTATGATGCAAAAACCAATCCACTATAATTACTATTATCACAAACAGTACGTGTAGTGGGATATTTCATCACCGAGGGGCGTCGATTTATCCCTGCAGGGGTGAGTATAGGGGCGTAACATCAATTATTACCACTGTTTTGAAGTACATAATGTGGCTGAATAAGGGCTGAACATCTGCCTCTTTGGTTGATAAAAAAATGGTCTTCTCTATGGTACAGTGAGGTAGCCGTTTGCCTAAATTGTTTATAATTAAGCGTGTAAAAAAGCCAGTGCTAATAATAGTATTGATAATTGTATTTTTGATAATATATATTTGACTACATAAAAAGCGACATAAAACACATTCAATTTAATTCAATTGAATTTAACGATTTACGAAAGTCAGCTATCTCATTTTGATAGACACAAATATGATAGCTAACTTTAAAATTGGAAGAATACGAAGTCAGATTGTGTAATTCAATCATTTCATGTTGTTTTGTGCGTTTATTTCTATTTTTATCTAATCTGTGTGCGTGCCAGTGTGTAAGTAGTATTTGAGTAGGTAATTAAAATGACTACGCAGCTATGGCATGGGAAATTACTTTTTTGAAGCCCACACGCGAGTGAGTTGAAAGAACCTGTTGATTGTAAATTTGACCTGCTTACTATACTCTTTATTTAAAAAATATGAACTGTTGTATAATACTTGTAATACCAAAAAAATAAAAATCAAGGCAAATGCTAAAATTGTTTAAAATTAATTTTAATATTTTATCTCCGGAAATTTAAATTATTGTAACGCACCTTCTTGTAATTAGATATAAGAGAATATTAATAAATAATTTCTAGAAACTCCGAAAACATATTTCATACTCAATAACTATCTACATTAATTAAAGTAATTGCTTATGTTGCTTCGTGATTTTTAAAGAAATTCTAGCCATGAATGATTCGTAACTCACAATTGCTTTGGGCGTCTCATTAGAAGGCTAGTTTATTTTTTTCTATTTGTTTATTTATGGTATACATGTTGAATATAATTTATAAGCATCCGCTCACGCGTTCTAATTGGGCACAACACGAGTTTCGTGACGATGCAGTTTCATTGTGCTACCGTGTTACGCTGTGGCGTCGTGGTATAACTTCGTAAGTCTGTGTTCGTTAAATTAAAGAAAAAACGAAAACCATAGACCACTAGCGTTGTTTTTTGTGTCACTATTTCCCGCCATCTTCATACAAAATTTTAAAATATTTATTGTGGTTAATTTCATTTCAAATTCTAACCTTTGATATTCTAATTATTTTTTGTTATTAAATATTCATTATGTTAAACAAAATTACAAAAAAATGTTACTTGGTCAAAAACTCGATATAATGCACGAAAGTTTAAGATTCTGGCGTTACCGAAAGTTCGTCATGCTAGGTAATTGAAGTTACTGTAGTTTCAACTTTATTATAATGAGTATAAATATTAATTTTATTTCTCGGTAAGAGCACTTGAGAACCGCAGAACCGATTTATTATATTACTAGCTTTTGCCCGCGACTTCGTCCGTGTGATATAGTTACTTTGGGCATCATATTTTCCAAAAACGCTGTTTTTTTGAGCTGATGATGAAATTAACTTGATGTTTAAGTTCGAAGATAGTACAATAAAATACCAACGCATGTCCAATATGTTTCAGCACTTTATCTTTGAAACTTAAAAGATATTAATCCAATTCAATGCAATTTCAAATAAAGATGAAAAAAAAACAGTTCTGAAGTTTACACAAAACTTAATCGAAAATGTAATCTACGCAAAATTCTTTGAAAGAAACGTTACCCCAGATTACTTTAGAATAAACGCCATCTAGAACACAGCGCCATCTTTTGGGTGTATTTGCATTGAGATGATAACTATCCTATCCAGTAAGTTAGACTAAAATACGGCTACATGTGAAATTTAATAGAAATCGGTTCAGTAGTTTTGGAGTTTATTGGCAACATACATCGTGACACAAAATTATATATATATATAATATATATAAGATTTATATCGTACATAAAGATTACTAAAGAAAAGATTTCCTAGAGAATTCGAGGATTATAGAAAACATAGGAAAATTGATAATTAGTTATGATTGATGATTAAATGATAAATTAGTTTGATAATTTAAAATAAGTTAGAAATTAAGTCACAAAATATGGTAAACTTTATTTTATCGTGTATTATTTTTTTTTAAAGAACCCGATCTGGTTCGTAAAGATTCGATTTTTATAATAATAATAAAATAATCCGATTTGTTGAGACATACATTTTGATATACGTTTTACCGAAGATTACCCCTAAAAAAAACCAAGCTTAAAAAAAATTACCTCTTTATAATATTAGTATAGATGAATATTACTGTCTATGCAAATATTAGAATCCGTCATGTAAATCATGATATTTGAAAGCTCTCGATTAGTATTTTTAGAATAACCTTGACCTGCGCTTGGATATTTTAAAATCTACTTAGATATGTTTAGTACATACGCAACTAACTTTTAGAATGCTCTTATATGTTTTGTACCTAGCTATTTTTAGTTTGACAAACATACTTTATAGTTTAAGAGCTCGTAACAAAAATGTGTAAGGGCTTTCTAAAGCTTGATGTTTTAGTATATTGAAATAGTTAGAGTATACATCAGTTTGGGTATTGAGGTGCAGGGGTCAAGTGCCGGATTACCTGATGGCAGCATATTGGAATATGATCCCTTAGAAAGCTCTTGCGCATTTTTGTCATGAGCTCTCCGTCTATTATGAATATTACTTGAATGAAAATGTAGGTAACAGATAATGTTATATTATTATATTTGATCTATTTTGCATTAATAATGCTATACTGCTTATATCTCTTCTCGGGGTATCTGGGAGTTTTAAGTATTTTTCATTAAAACATATAACGTTTAGTTAAAAAATTAGTACAACAATGATAGTCCAAAATACGGAAAAAAGTTTTATGTAGACCATAGACTTAATCTATGGTAAGGATACTAGCTTTCTGCCAGCGGCTTCCCAGCATATTCTTGTATTATGCCGATCATTAAACCTTCCTTTTGACACATTATGACACGAACTTTAAAATTTGGCTTCTGTTTTGGTCAGTGTTGTAACCTAAACAGATGACTAGATTTTTCTATATGGTGAACAAATCATCATCATCAGCCCTTTTATGTCCCCACGGCAGAAGCTCGGGCCTTCCTTATGGATGGTTAAGAAGAATGGGCTATGACCCTCCACGCTGGCCCAATGCGGATTAGAGGGTATTAACGACTGCAAATGCAGCCGGGACCAATGGCTTAACGTGCCTTCCGAAGCACGGAGTAGCTCGAGATAATATTTTTTTGGTAAACCATCCAGTGACCGACCCTTGTGAAAGTTGCTTAACGACGACAATCGCAGGCCGCGGCACTTATCCACTACGCCACCGAGCTACTCTGAACGAATATTCAAATGTAACTCACAATTAGAATTATTGCCAGTAGTTGTTTTGGTAATTCATTGTTTCTTGTTTATCAAGTGTTAATTATAATCAGAGGCTCAACAAAAAGTTCCGCGAACACAATCGCAAGATCGTTAACAAGATTTCGCTTATACGTAAGTCTGATATTTGTGTAGTAATTTTTATCTGAAATATCGATTAATGAGAAGTTCGTAAACCAAAAAAATATATAGAAATAAACATAAAAATACTTAATATTCTATTGTTGATTTATTCTGTTTGGTGTTAGTATTTTTTTTTAATGACTCGGTCAAATGTATTCATTTTTACCACTATCCATCATCAGCATTACCCACTACATAGGCTCAGGCCTCTCTCATGGATGGTTAAAGAGGATGGGCAATGACATTCCACGCTGCAAATGCATCCGGGACCAACTGCTTAACGTTCCTTCCGAAGCACGGCTACTGACATAATAAGTTTTGGTCACCCATCCCGTGACCGACCTTTGCGAAAGCTGCTTATCAATAACTATCGCAGGTCGCGGCGGTTATCCACTAACGTGTTACTCTTACCGGTATTACCACTATTACTTCTATTGAACAAGATAGCATGTTTACAATAGGATCATTATCATTAGTCTATTAATGTCCCCACTTCTCGCCGTAAAAAACTTAAACGACCACAGTAAATACTTAATGACGTTTAATAGGGCTTTAAGGATAATTGTATGAAGATGAAAATCTTAAAACAATAAAAAAGTAGATAAATAATAAATTAAAACCGGCAGGACCATGTCGGATTGGCACACGGAGGTTTCCGTACCTATTATCTATAAAAAACGCAAAAAATGACGGTTATTGTATGAGAGTCTCCTTAAATATATATTATGTTCTATTTATTACGGCGGCAACAGAATAACATCACATTTAATTATCATTGAAATTGAAACGTTTATTAAACATACACACAATAATTAAAAAGGAAGAACGAAAAAAATCACATATACACATGGGTAGCCGAGACTTACGGCCGGTTTCTGAATAGAGAAAAGCACAAAACAACACCTGATTTTTCTCAATAACTTAAGTTTTTTACGTTTCATATGGCAAAAACTCCTGGTTTTATCAAATTGCTATCAACTGATCATTAAAAAAAATCAAATCAGTAATGAAAAATCTGTTTTATTGACGTTTAAAATGGCTTAAGCACGGTTTCAGACGTACTCAACTTCATATTCTCAACTTTATATTCTCAATTCAGAAACCGGGTGTTAGTGATTGTCTCCCATTTGGGTACGGAACCCTACGGAACCCTAATCACAAACAATTTTACGTATTGATAAAGGAAAACGTTACGGTCATCAATATCTTTATCATTATGCTCTGACACTTGATAAAAAGTTAGCGTACTTTATCAACACACGAATGTCGTTTTATATTAGTTATATTTTTCTTTCAGTAATTATTATCGGTATTAATCTCTTATCGCTATCGTATTTTTTTTCAGTAATTATTGATAATGGCACGGTACTGATTTCGTTAATGCCAAGTAAGTAACACGGGTAATACTGCTGTATTGTCAGATTATATGTAATTTGTGGTATTTAGATTGCTTTTACAATGTATTTAGTTAAATAGTTTTCTTTCGTGATTCAGTTTATAGAATTTATTCTCGAACGCCTGCATGTCACTTATAATAATAACTTTAAAGTTTGAACAGAAGAAAAGCAACCCTTGTCGAGTTTCTTGCCGGTTCTTTTCGGTACATAGTCTCCCGCCATATTTACGAATTGATGTCATAGAGTTTATATATACAGCCTAGACTGAATAAAAGATTTTGATTTAATTGGTTTGGTTTAAATCGTTATAGAACAGAGCGAAGGCTATTAATTAATTAATTAATTATAGGTATGTACCAACCTATGTCTTATAGACTTTGAAACTTGTATTTATTATTGTTCAATATATGTATTATTTTGGTAATGACATGATTTATGTAAATGTCATTATTTATGATAAAAAGCTGGTAAGTTTTTTTCGCTTGTTCTTCTTGTCAGCTAAAAGACGTCCTGAACAAGTGGTAGGGGAAAGAATATTTTTGGACGATTCAAAAGTGCTTGTAACAAGCTTACTTGAATAAAAACATTTTCATTTCATTTCATTTCAACCTGCAGTACCCATACTTTAATGATAGTTGAGATTAAGAAGCTGATGAAAAAAGAAATAAATGGTGATGGCGTAAAATGATGGCGCCCGCGTATATTGTAGTCTATATGTCACCCTTGCGTATGATGAAGCTTACCGCAGATAATTTTCTTTAGTTAGTACTTTCGGACTATTCAATGCAAACAAACAAAGTAGGCAATACTTATAATATTAGTATAGATTATATTTCGTTTGTTTTCATCTATTGAAAAACATAGTAGTTACATAGTAGTATTATTTAAAATTAACTAATTCAGTCATTTTTTTCGTTCCATAAAACTGACCCAATGTAATTATTTATATTAGTGTTTAATTTTCAATTAGCTATCTTTATTCTTTGCATGTGTGTTGGACTTAATTTATATTTAGTCTATGTTAAAGTGTATTAATTAATAAATAAATGTCCTTAGTATTAATAGGTAATTTCATGTATAATCGTTTAGCTATTCCTACAACACGTTTATACGACTCAAATGCATATAAATATAAGTAATATGTAGGTAATTTAAACTGAACTGCATAAACAATCTATCATTAGTAGTCGTACGCAATAATTGGCACGCTCATTAGCACTGAAGGGATGCACCCCACAAACAAACATACAAACGGACTAGCACTAATTGGCATGACGAATCACGGGAATCTAATCTTAGATAATACTATAAACGAATTTGGCGGGAGATTTACTGAATTAAGTTGAAAATGTTATTAGGTTGAATAGACAATTATTTAACCGACTAAAAAAATATTTATTTATAAGAGACTTCAAAAGATTTCACTGAGGTAATAAAACCTGTCCGTATGTGTTGTTATGTTAGAATAGGAACTGAAAAAATTATATTAACAGTTATGTCTCCGTTATTAATCTCTAGACGACCTGGTGAACTTTGTATAATTTTTCACTGTTTAAACCTATCCTGTACGCGTAGCATGACGAACTCGAGAAGGTTTTGTCTACACCCAAATGTCACTTTTCTCGGGTGCGCCCATACGATATCTCACTCTTGACCCGAGAAAGTGACATTTGAGTGTAGACATAGCGTTTCTCGAGTTTGTCATGCAACGCGTGCTGGACTACGACACACATTTCAATACCAAAACCAGCTATATCAGGCCAGCTGTTCTCAAGTTTTTGTGAGACAAACGATAGCTATTGATTTGTGTATAATATGTTTATATTACGCTCATTTAGCGAAAAAATAGTTCACAACAAAACAAAAATACAATTTTGCGATAGCAAAGAAAAAATAAGCTCCCAATCGTTTGAAATCAATCTGTTGATAATCAAAAAGGCAGCATAGAGGCAGCATACCGTAGCGCTCGTTTGCAATAGATAATTGGTATTTATCTATGGTCATTAATTCTTCAAATAAAGTGGTACCATAGCTACCCACTCTTTTCAAATTGCCTAATTAAGTAGGGCGGTAGACGCAAGCAATAATAATACTTATAGCTTGTTAAAAGAGATTATAGTTGTGTAAGCGTGTCTATAAAATAATGGAATATTTTGAAGGCTCCGTTTAAAAAGTTATTTTTATAATTTACAGTGTTATTTTGTTGTTGTTTATTATGATGGAGTACCTATTGAAGAAAAGCTTTTGGTTATTGGAAAATTTTATAGTTATAATGAAAGTAAGATTTACTAATAGTTGTAACAGAGGTGGGATTTACTTTTGTTTATTACCTATTTATGTTACTAGATACAAAAAAATGTTTGGGTTTAGGTAATTAATTGATACACAGTTTATTTTTATATTAAAAATGTGGAAAAGTTAACTTCTAATTTCAACTTTTACTATAGTTAGAAGAAGCAAGAGTTGTCAACCAAATAATAAATAATTTTAAAATTTGTAATATAATGAATGTTACATACATATGTGTATATTAATCATACGGTCAGTTGCATAAATTTCCATTGAGATTTAACGCGTCCTTAAACACTAATGAATGTCAATTTTGTATGGGTAATGTCGCTTTAAACTAATGACAATTTTAATGGACGTTTGTGCTTCTGTCTGATAGCGTGATATATATTATGGATGATTAACGCAACTTTAAAGTGAAGTGCGTAGTGTTGCCTTTTTGTGGTATTGCCTGTATCATAAGAGGAATACGAGTGTGGTTATATCTGAAAAACGAGCGGAACGAAAAAGAAGGTTTATTGATAACCCCCTTGTAGTTTATTAAAAATATTTATTTTTGTTAGTTCTTTTCGTGACTTATTTTTTGTGACTCTATGTATAGGTATATACGTTGCCTAGTTTTAATATGACCCTTAATAATATTTTTGTCTGCAAAAAAAAAACGGCATGAGTAATGCTGGGCTTAGATTTTTAATCATCGGTTAGTCTTTTAAGCATACATAAGTAGGTATGACATAGATGTGAAATATTTGCACATGTTTTTGGGAAAAGGAAAAGTAGAAAAAAATCAAAAATGATTTAGGAAATAACGTTGGTAATCTAAGTGTTTTTTAAACGGGATTTATTAAAATCTATGGAGAATAATTTCTGTTGTGTCAGCAATATGTAATGATAACTGTAACTTCATATAAAAAACTACAAA
Organism: Diatraea saccharalis; assembly: GCA_918026875.4. NCBI lineage: Eukaryota > Metazoa > Arthropoda > Insecta > Lepidoptera > Crambidae > Diatraea > Diatraea saccharalis. Next base: position 11,024,715 of record OU893351.1, read on the forward strand.
AGTACTTTTTCTAGACTTGTTTTCCGTACCGTCGAAAAACTAATTTAGAGCAAAGGGCGTGACACATACAGCCACGCCTTGGGGTGATTCTAGAGTTGCGCGTCCCTTAATGCGCGATATGTAACATGTTAGTCAATAATGACTTTTATTATTTTTATGATTAAAATTTAGTTGTGGCATAAAGTACCTATGTAACTACAGTTTTAGCTCTAGTGATTCCCGCAATAAATACCATCCGAAAATCGCATGTATTTATATAATTTGAGAATGTTTAATAATAAAATATTTATTACACAATAACATCCCATAGTGTACATTGCTCAGTAGCTAAAACACTAATTTTTGATTTATCTGAAGCAACGGAGATACAATAATACCTTTATTGTCTACATTAAGTCGACCGGGAATCTAATCAAAGTTGAATCAAGGTCGATAAACCAGTGACAGCCAATGACCAATGAAAATGAGACACAGTAATCGTCTGCACTTCTCACGCAGGCCCTGTGGACCAATATAAAGGAGCTGTTAAATAAAAAATATTTTTCAACGACCGATATATTTACACCCCATAACATTTGTGCCGTGTCATCGTCCCATAGGGGGCATTGTGAAAATTTTTTCACACAAAAGCAAGATTTATAATGAATACGGGAATATTAGAAGGGCGGGATAGTGGCACGACACTATTCATTTCATACAGCAAATTGTCCTTTTATTGATATCGCCCATGGTATAAACAATATTAGATGTTTACCTATTTTTTTAACGTTTTGATTTGACGCTAAGGAATTTGCTTCTTTAGGCCTAAATGTATTAAGTTGAAAAATCGAGTTATTTTGTATGTTTATTTCGATACTATTTTTTACTATTAGTTATTAATATTATATTATTATAACTTATTTATTACTCGATGACAAAATATTTTACCGACAAATAATAATATTCGCCAGAAAGTTCGCAATTAATGTTTCTTTATTGCGGTTTAAGTATCTTTTTTGTATTGAGTCTATTGTAACAGTAATTGGGTCATATTTTAATACTAAGTATAAGCTGTAAAAATGAAATAAATGAAATATTTATCTACAATTCAAATTAAACAAAATTTGTGTAATGCAGCAAAAGCATACATAATAATTAATTTTCCTTGAACTATCAAAAAGTTATTTATGTTGCTACTTTGAAAACAGATGTTAAAAGTTTCACTTTAATGTTTAGGTATATGTTTATTCAAAATACCTTTAACTTACGTTTTAATGCACTTTTTACGAGGTAATAGTTAAATAAAAATGACGCCTAGGTGTAAATGTATTTTAATTTGACGGAAATTGTTGTTAGACAAAATGTTAATAAATTGTTCTCAAATTAATTCCCTAAAATAAAACTAATTATCCGCAAAGTGTATAAAAATTGATAATTTCTAATGTGATTGAAGTTAATCGTTGATATGATTTGATAAGTTTTCTTGTTATCGAATTATTGGCATTGTAGATAGATAGGCCTATCATAGTATGCTACAGACCTAGAAAGAAGACTGAAATAATCTAAAAATAGTTTTGTTATGTAAAAAAAATAGTATTTTCCCGTATTTTGTTATTCTGTCACTTTTTATATTAAAACTTTTTGTGTTATATTGTAAAAAAAAAACAACCGAGGCAAACGCGATGTGGGTATACGGAAATATTCTTGACTTCCTCAAAACTTTTTGCGATCGTCTACATTTACCTATATTGACAATAAATTATAATTTGTCAGTTTATCTGTATTAGTTTTACTTTTGACATGTCAAGTGAGTAGGTATTTATACTGACTTCCAGCATAGCATATAGTTTATCGACATTATATACAGATTACAAAAAGAACTTACCTTTAAATGCCAAAATCCAAAGTTCCGTGCGGCAAGAAGCACAGAGTGGAAAACTTTCCGTAATATAATTAACACAATATATCTATTGAAACGTTAATTTATGTCGACGATCAATCACATAACACGTACACGACACGAATGCGATGTTCTTTGCCGTAAATTATTATCTTATCGAGCGACACTAATCGGCTATCAATTCTTTAATTTACGTGTCCCTCGGTGGAGATTCAAAAAAAGAATTGCAAATGAAAACTTTTCCTCGATGATTAATAAAAAAAAAAAATTCGTTGTCAAAACTTAGACCGTTTTCGAAAATGGAACGTAAATACACAACACACAAGTCAATGAACGTAATTTGGTACCGTGTTCGAAAGTTCTTTTGTTGGTAGGGCTATATGCTAGCGCAACGTACGCGCTCGACGCTAAGCCCAGACTGCCGCATTTGGTTGCCCCTCTCCGCTCACGCCCCACCCCTCGAGCGACACATTTTTTTCACCAACAAAAAAAAAGGGAAAATATCACTCCCTGTTTATCTATTTGGCGATACCTGACTAAATTAGTAGTCTTTGTTGCTTGTGGGTGGAACAAATGCGTGCATAGGTGGTCCGTGATGCGTCCTACTGCGAATATTTGCAGTCTTTGTTTCTTGGTGTAAGGTTGCGTGAAACACGTGTTATGCAGCCTTAATGAGATCATATCAATTACTTAGAAAGTTAAACGATTGAATATAAGATTATTCATTCAAGTTAAATTTAATATGAGAATTGATTGCTTTCTCTTTCTATTGTGTTATCATAAATTGATAATGATGACTGATTTCTTGCACGGTTATTAATATTGTTTAATAGAAGATTATAACTTGGAAAATTGTTTTTTACTACATCAAATTTTACGATGAATATATATTCAGACTATTATAATAAAATAAAATGTGAATTTATGGTTTGATATATGATACCTATATAAAATATTTATGTAGGTATCTATTGTTGCGGTAAATAAAGAAAGATATTTCACTTCTACATTTCAAGAAATTGTAGATGCTCAATTCATTCAGAAAACTGGAGTTCCAATAGTAAACAAATTAAAATATTATTTATATTTTTTTTTCTTATTGATATATTGATTCTTTAAATAGCAAAATGTAGAAAAAAATGGTTTTATGTGAACATTTTTCAAACATGGTGATTGCAAATTTTAGATAAGTACAATAAGCGAGTCCTTTAATCAGTCGGTGATGTTTTCATTTTTTATTTATACTAAACAAGTTAAAAAATACAATAAAATCTACAATATTCATAAATATTTTCTCAATTGTTTCAATTTTGCGTTATCTCAATACTTTACCAAAAATAATACAAAAACTTATGACAAACTGCCAACGCAATTAGAATTGAATATAAATTTTTATTTAGGCGATAAAATATAGACCAGTAATTACAACCCGTAATAGAGTTTTTTACTGCGTGTGCCTAGTATAGGAAGAAAAAAAATTAAAAAAGGAAGGAAAGATTCTAAATTTAAATCTTTGCAAATTTTTTAATCCCCCGTCCCACAGACTACGGTGACAATGTCATAGAAAAGCATTCATTTTTCTCAAACAAAAGACGTCTATTGTTTCTCAAAACAAAGTAACAGCTTAAAACTTATTGAATGATTTCAAAATAGATAATATTGTTGATGATTGAGACCCATAAATCCCTTTTTTTTATTGAAGAAAGTGACGGAAAAATGTGTAAAAAGATAGTGGTGTCATTAAAAGAAACGGGGGCTCATTTCTTTTGTTACTGGATTAAAACAGGTAGCTTACCTACCGATATTTATGGTCTCGAGTTGACGTGATTACATTTCCATTATTTTTAAAGTATGCTGTTTTAAAATTGTATTACCAGTAAGTATTAAATGGGCACTAACTGATCACTACATAGTATAAAACAAAGTCGCTTTCTCTATCCCTAAATCTCTATGTATGCTTTAATATTTAAAACTACGCAATGGATTTTGCTGTCATTTTTTTTCATAGATAGGGTGATTCAAAAGGAAGGTTTTTATGTGTAATACAAGACCACGCGGGCGAAGCCGCTGGTGGAAAGCTAGTTCTCAATAACTTAATTTTTTTATGTTTTACGAGTCAAAAAGTCCTACTTTTATGAAACTATTATTAACTGATTATTATAAAGACTATTCGTATAATCAAAAAAGTGCAAGTACACTTTGAGACGTTCTTATTTCAAAATTCATAAACCAGTATTAGTGTTTATAAAAAACATATAAAATGCTATTACGTATGCTAAGTTCTAATCTTCTACTACAAATTTAATACGAGACTTGTTAGAAAGAAAGAAATATCTAGTATTCATCAAAGCTTTTAATAGGTTTTCGATTTCTTATAAATCGCTCTCTACTCGCTCTAAGTGATCGAGTACTCCTAATATCTTCTGGTAGAAAATTCCATAAATAAGTAATTTTCCATAGATAAGGAACAGGAGAGCATACATATTAGCGTGCGAAGGAACATCCTGAGTGAGGTTGAGTTAGCATGGTAGAGGAGACAGATTAAAAAGAGCTTATAAAGAAACGTTTGGGATAAAATAAAGGCCATAAAATGTATAGAATTTTAAATATAAGCGACATTTTTTTTTGTAAAAATAGATACATAGGTAGAATATATTATAAATTTGGAATCTGCAAACGTCTCTGATTCAAAAATATGATTCGTGGCTGAGAGGCTCGCTCGCTGCTTTCAAGGTGTCGCAATATCTATTGTATCGAGTGTGATTCTATCCTTGACTCTGGTCTAGATGTCGCCGAATCAATGTTGTCTATAAAGTAGGGGAAGTCCGGGAGACTTGAACCTCTTTTTATTATTAGTATTATGGCAGAAAAATCATCACCACAGGTATAATTAACCACTGATGTCTTCAACAAGAACAGTGGTTCAACTCTAACCTATACATCACTTCGACATAAAATTTTCATTGCAGAAAAGATATTCAATTACTGTTAAAAAAAAATCTTTTTAAATCAGCAAACATGATAAAAATAATACACAATACTTACATCGATAAACATGGCCAGTATCTCAAAACTACTAATTATTTAAAATTTCTTTTTTGTAGTGACCAAAACACTTTTCGCAACTTAAAAGCTAAACAAACCAGGCATTTTGTTCAATAGTGACACATACATTATTGGTCTTCCATACATGATCTACGACTGTGTTAATGTTTCATTAGCTTGCAATTTACGTTGAATTTTGAGTAGTGGTTTAACTCTCCCATCTGGGCAAGTCTCTGGACTCCCCTTAATCGCACATCTATCAGAATGGAAAGCGTCAAAAAGCGTCAGATTTGTATTCTTATTATTTTGCTGTGCATGCTGTGTGTCTGTGGAATCCTCTTCCAGAGGGCATCAAGAGGGCTCGATCATTAGGATCCTTCAGCGATGATGTTAAATATTATTTTCTTTCCACATATTAAAACTATTTTCATATTGCTCTTTCACTATACAACTGTTCCATTAATTTCATATGTATACATTATTTTTATTTATTAATTATAATATACTAACGATATTTATTTATTTAAATATTGCACCCACTCCCCATAGTATCTTTATTCGTCATCCATTTTCACCATAACCCCTGGAAGAAATTGCTGTTTAGCAAGAAGGCCGCCATTTGTTTACTCAATCTTTTAAATAGCTCCTGTAAACAATGTATCATCTTGAGTGCAATAAAGTATTTTTATTATTATTATTTAATTTTTCATAGTAGAACAACGGTTGTATCAGTAATTTGACAATATTATATGTGTGTTAATCAGTCATCATCGTTATCATCAGCCCTTTAACGTCCCCATTGCAGGGGCTCAGGCCTTCCTTATTGATGGTTAAGTAGGATGGGCCATGACCCTCCACGCTGGCCCAATGCGGATTGGAGGGTAATTGTTAATCAGTAACAGACCCATTTTATTTCACACATGTAAACGCCGCATCGCCAGAATCCAATGTCACGTGCCACTCGTTTAAGGTGTACAGAAAATTCGGTTCACCTCCTTCAGCTTGGACAAATATGCGAGCACAATTATATTATAGGCCTTTATACTTTAAATTTAGATTTAATCTATACTAATATTATTAAAGCTGAAGAGTTTGTTTGTTTGTTTGTTTACACGCGCTAATCTCAGGAACTACTGGTTTGAATTGAAAAATTCTTTTTGTGTTGAATAGACCATTTATCGAGGAAGGCTTTAGGCTATATAACATCACGCTGCAACTATTAGGAGCGAAGAAATAATGGAAAACGCGGACGAAGTCGCTGGCGGCCACTATAATGTAATAAAAAACTACCTGCGTGAGAATACTTGAAGTCTTTAAATGAAGAAGAGGGAAGGACGTGGTTATGTCATTTAATGCTGTTAATAGCTGATAATGTTATACTCATTCTTCTTAACCATCAAAAGACGCCATGAATGCAGGCAAAAAGGACGATTCTAAAGTGTTATCAATTATCTTATCTAAATAAATAATATATTACGATTACTTAAAGTATTAACAATTCTATGACGGGTGCGATCCTTAGGCAAATGAATAAAAAGCTGACTAAGCTCGAGAGCTTGATTTAATTAATGGTAAACAAAAAAACTGTATCAAACAAGAAAGGAATATAAAAACAGGTCGTATGATAACCAAAATAATTATATTAAAATAGTTAAATAGAACAATCACCTACCCCTTTTCGTCGGGTTAACCCGCAAAACCAAAATTGTTCTACAGAGCAGATTTTTTTTATATTGCCTATAAAGTCCATGGTAACAAATAAAGCGTTCCTTAGGCAATTTATACGGAAATAAATATATTTTTTTAAACATTAAGATTTTCCACTCTAAAATATCCATTTCCGTTTTGTTGGTTACTACGTGTTTGCTTTCCAGCGTCGATATATTTCTTGAGTTCAAACTTGTGAGCATAACGGAAACAGGTAATAATGAATAAATTTTAACACTTTTTACAAAAAATTACCATTGATTGAAATTAAGTATGTATAATGTTTCTAACTCGACGACTTTTTACAAACTGACATTCATAAAGAGCATATTGGATTACTCAATAGTTCAAAATTACGAAAAATGAATAATAAAAATAAATGATGTTGAAGATCAAAGACAAAAAGTTTGCATGTGGAAACCTAGGAGGAAATAAACGGTGGGATGGCGCACCGATACCTAAGTCTAAGCCTGGACCCAGGCCCGGATCTAGGTTTGGGCAAGTGGCGGCACTTGCCCCGACCTAGATCCGGGCCTGCCTAGATCAGCGCCAATGTTTGAGACGGTCGCCAAAATCATAATTATATAATAGTTATTTGCAGTTCAAAAAGAAAGAGCTTTACCAATCTCTTCTGACACAATATAGGCTATGATGGGACGAACTGCTATAAAACCTCTAATTGAAAGAAAAAATGAATGTATAAGAATATTGTAAGACAAGGGAAGCAAAATCGAGAACTTTACTATACACTGGCTGTTTTCCAGCGACTTCACCCGAGTAAATAATAGTCTATGTCACCCGCGCGCTTCCCATAGGTGAAGAGTTCTTTTATTTCATGAAAGAATTTTCATGAACGGGTCAGTTTTTCTAAAGATTGCCGCCTACAAACAAAAAAGGTTAGAAACTTTACCTTTTTATTATATTAGTTTAAATAGTTACATATATATTTCTATAGGAACTTTAGAAAAATCAAAGAACTCTAAGATAAACATTGAAGAACAAATTTTTATTATTGCTTTGTTTCGGGCACCATCTAATGAGTCCTTCTTATTTCATTACAATAATAATTTTAACATTCACAATGTTATACTGGAAAATATTCTTAATGAAAAGTGCTTAAAAATCCATTTTGTCCCCGTTACTCTGAGATGGCATTCGAACCCACGACCTTTCGTAATCCGGGCGACTGCTCTAACCAATGAGCTACCCAGGACCTAACAGGACTGACGAATTTTTCTATTTGGCACTCTGAGGTGGGATTCGGGTCTCAGAGTACCAGGGACAAAGTGGACTTTTTAACTATTTTTCATTAAAAACATTATAATATCTATCGAAGACTACAAAAAGTTAATGTTATTAACGTAAAAGTTACCTAGTTAATATTAAAGTTTGAATTATTAAAAGTTTTGTATTATAACATTTTAAGTTGTATGAAAGGCAATATCAAAAAGCTCTATTTAGATTAGTTTTAAAAATTCAGTCTGAAAGTCTTTTAAATTATATTATTATTAATTTTGCGTATCTAGATGGACTATGGACCGGTTTTAAAAAAAAGCTTAATAATAAGCTTTATCATAGGCTATAATTTACGCGGGCGAAGTCGCGGAAATCAGCTAGTCATTAATATGAAAATGTGTTTGGAACCGTTAATAAGACAGGCGAAATATATCGAATTTCAACATTATTTATTTGAATTTGACATGTTTAATTTGATGACATATATGTATTATCATGGCATCGAGCGTCATCGAGCGTCGTTTCCTTTGATCGACGCTTCTAAAAACATTCACACAAATCAGGTACAGTCTGAATCTAGCAAATTTTGCCAAACAATTTGGAGCCTTATAATATGTTGTCTATTAAGTCCAAAATCTTTATGAAAACTTGACATTTGGTGTAGTAACCTTATGTTGCGATGCCGGTTCATTACAAATTTCTCAAGTAGTAACATTATCCACGAAATATCACCGCGGCCTCAGCACTGGTCAAACATACATATAAATATTATTACGATATGGCCATAGTTGATAAATCATTCAGTAAGTAATATCTGAACATAACTTTTATGATTTATGTTTGTAAACAAAGCTACATCCTATTATTTATAAGTTGTTCTTTAATTTTAATCATTTTCTTAATTACAAGACTGACCTTTCGAGTTACCAAAAATTGAAAAAACTGGTAGCAATTATATTTCATAACAAATGCTATTTCCTAATAAGGCCCACTGATATTGACCAATGGAGTGCTTAAAATTGTCCCAATTACAGCCCCGAACCGACTCTGGTAAGTCGGTTATGCCTAAGGACAGAAAAAATTATTTGGAATCAATTCAGTTGGGTTTTAGGACTCTAAAAGTAAAAAAAAACAGTTGGCTTTATTAGGCTATTGTACCTTAACATTAAAATTTAACAATTTAAAATTTAACTTAACAATAAAATTTCATCATCATCATCAGCTCTTTTACATCCCTCTGCAGGGATTAAAGCCTTCCTAATGGATGGGGAAGGAGGATAGGCCATGACCCTCCACGCTGAACCAATGCGGATTAGAGGTTATTAACGACTACAAATGCAGCCGGGTACCTTCCGAAGCACGAAGTAGCTTGAGTTAACAATTTTTAGTCACCTTGCGAAGTTACTTAACAACAATGATCGCGGGCCGCAGCGCTTATCCACTACACCACCGAGCTACTCAGACTAAAGACAAAATTTACAAAATTTTAACCCTGTAAAATTGAAAATAACATAAGTAAATTTACTATATTTATAATTTTTTGAGTACCAATATGTGACTACGAAATAACGTTATAACACATCCATATTAAAGTGAGACACATTAGTTTACAGAATATTACAACTGTATGTATCTAACAAAATCGGTATAAAGTTAAAATCAAGATAATTATTGATTGCCTCCTACATAAATAATAAAAAACAGACTATAATAGATGGATATAAACGTATTCATTTATTTTAATCTGTTTTATCGATAGGTAAGAAAAATCTGAGATTGTGGATTTTACGGAAGAGACTATACTGCGTCAATCAGGATTGGTATGTCCAATACTAGGCCAATCCAGATTAGTCAGTTGATATGTCAGCTTGGCAGATCAATCAGAACGTATGATGCGTTGGAGCACCCAAAAGTGACACTTCTGTCATATATCATACTGATACAATATATTCACTATGATTATACAACATTCACCCATCTAATTGATATAGGTGTCATAAATAGTGTGCTGGAGCTACCGAACGCATCGCTACGCAGACTTAAAGTTTTATCCTCCATAATTATGACGGGATACCGTTAAAACTATTAAATTGTTTTTTTACGTCACTTTTAACCATAGATTAGGATTCACTTTTTCTTAAATAGCGGCTCAGGAATTTATTAGAAAAACTGTTGATTATTTTAACCTCATTTCTTAGCGGATATAGTCATTTCACGCTGTTCTCGCTCAAGTAGTTCTTCATTTATGTCATATCATTTGATGTCTTGGGTTCCATATTTGTTGGTAATATGCAACAAACGAAAAATTAAATGTAATTTTCTTTATTGTCTGTAGACCGGGTGATAGTGTTGGTCTGTTTTGGATTTATTGAAAATCCGATTCTATTAATGTTATTGCAATTATGACACGTTTATGGCACTTCAATATCGTCTCTTTTTTTAGCCAGTTCTTATTATAAGATCACATATCTGCCGCCATTGAACTATCAAGGCTCTATTATAAGAATAAATACAGGGCCAAAAATGCAATTTATTGAGACGCTATTGAGATGCCATTATAATGTTAATATTAGCATAATTTAGGCCGGTCTGACAACAAAATAACATATTTCTGCAATCTTGAAATTAAGTACCGGCGCATATCTAACAGAAAATCTGATCAAAATGCGTTGCATCTTTTCGGTCGCGGAACGCAAGAACTAATAAATCATAACATATGACATTTGACCTGTATACGTGATAGAAATTCCATCGCGTACTATGGCATACTACCTTGAGATGATCTTCAGACTTGGCCGGCTAGACTTAAAATTTGGCTTGACATTAATGGGCTCTACTAGTTACAAAAATATATTTTACCACTTCCTTGAGACGACTGCCTAATCGTATGTTATAGCTCATCATCATCAGCCCTTTTACGTCCCCACTGCAGGGGCTCAGGCCTTCCTTATGAATGGTTAAGGAGGATGGGCCATGACCCTCCACGCTGGCCCAATGCGGATTCGAGGATATTAACGACTGCAAATGCAGCCGGGACCAATGGCTTAACGTGCCTTCCGAAGCACGAAGTAGCTCGATATAATAATTTTTTGGTCACCCATCCCGTGACCTACCCTTGCGAAAGATGCTTAACAACAAAGAATGCGGGCCGCGGCGCTTATCCTCTACGCCACCGATGTTATGGCTATTTCGTTTCATTGTACTAATGTTACATGCACTTTGGTAACGATGAACGAGCGATAAAGAATGGAGATTATAGATTTCATAGCAGTTTTACCAACTTATAGTTGCATAAACATCTATTTGAATTGTCATTAGTTTAAAGAGGCATTAGCGATACAAATTTGACATTTATTAGAGCTTAAATGCGTCATTAAACCATAATGGACCTTGGTGCAACTGAACATTAGTAATTTAAGTATTCCGAATTTATCCACTAAGAGATATTTCAAATTAGTAATATGAAATGAAATATCGTCATGACATCGCTAAGATGTCGTATCCTACGGCTAGAATTGATTATATCAAAAAAAATATATCAAAATTAAAGAGTTAGGCGAGTGTTGGAGATGGGATATGAACCTATGAACTTTCGCAATTCGGACTGCTTATCTTATCTAGATTGACAAGCTTTTTGCACTTTTATACTTTCGCTAAGTATTGTTCCATTAATATTCAAGCAAACCACCGTAACAAATTGATTGTAAATAAAGAAGGCCCATATAATCTGTAGTTTCAATAGAGTTTTAAATAATTTGAATAATACGACCTCTAAAGCAGCGTAAATAAAAAATCTTAATTATTTTATTCAGTATATTTATACATATATTTCAGTCAATTATTGTCACTGTAAAAATTTGAGAAATTATTTGACAAAAAATATTTTGACAAATGATTAACAGTGACAATGAAATACTTGTAAAAATACAATTTGACGTTAGATGACAAAAGAGCAACAGACAAGAAAATTATAAAAGAAGAACGCAGACACGAAAACTACATGAAATCTAGGTGGCCATGCTTGATCGTTGAATCACGGAGGTTCAGGCCTCAACGATATTCTCTAAAAAGAAACTTATAAGGATTGTTTAGTTACACATAGCTCTGTTAACGTCATTTCAATATGATATTCAGTTCGAATGAAAAAGACAAAACGCTATACAATGCCTAATTGAGTCAACTACAATATGTATATATTACTCTATCGAATAAATAAAATCTTAGTTAATATCTTTAAGTTTTTTTTAGTTTAAAAGATTATATGTTAACTTTATTTTACACTGTTTTCTAGATTATATTGGGATTTTATATTCTCCTGAATTTCTCAGTAATGCCAACTCTTCACGCTTAAATTATTCGAGCATGTTAAAATCAGAAAACCATAAAACTAATCACCATAAATATAATTTAAGTCAATGATACATCCAAATTATGTTTAGGTAAACGATAACACGTCGATCATAAAAATATCTATAAAACTCTAAATAACACACTTTAAAAAAGCTACCTTTTCCTGCGTTCGATATTCGAAAAAAAAAAGAAATCAAAACGGTCTCTGCGTGCGTACATTTTGAAATGTCATAAGTTTCACACCTATCTAAAGAGGCGTAAGTGCAGTAACGATTTGAATGAAAATAAGATGTTATTTCTTTCGTAGAAGGTCGGTTTTGTGTTGATTTGTAATAGATATAAGTTTATTTAAATGGGAAAACAAGATGGTAAATGTCATTGGTTTTGGTCAAGCTAATGAAGGATATAGTAACATGGACATTCCTAATGGACATCCATTGGTGAGAAATATTTTTCTAAAGTTTTAATTGTAAATAATATCATTACTAAGATTGAATCAATTTTTGTAGTATGTTTAATGATATTACAAAATTATTTAATTTGAAAATTGTAAGACTTTCCATTGAACACTACAATATTACTAACCTCTAATGTCTTTTTGTAAATTTACCTAGGAAAATATCTGAGAGTTAATTATTTTAGTTGTACGTTTGGTACTTAAAAAATATTGTTACTACTTAATAAGTTTAAGCTTAATGTTTCTGAAAAAAACCTTTTTTTTTTGTAATCGTACAAAAATTATAATAGAAAAATTATGAATATCACATTATTTGCTAAATAACCGTCAGTGTTTTTAAGTACATCTCTATAAGATTAATACATAAAGTTGCGAGCAAAATACTTATGATCATGAAATACAAGACACGATTGTAAAAAATCCATATTATAAATCAATTATAAAACTTAATCGTTTTAAGAATCTCGTATCCATATTAGTACCATCGGTCGGCGTCACAAAAGTGAGATATAAAGTTAAATAAGAAGTTTTTTAGTTTTCAGCTCGGCCGGTATGAATTTACGACACCAGTGTCGTTGTTTATCATCGGCCAGGAGAGGGCGAGTGTATTCCTGGCTTTATGTGTCACATGCAACTACAAATACCATCGGACGGTGTAAAATAATAAATAAATATATGACAATATTACATACATTACATGAAGTAGTAGTAACTAAAAAGTTCGTTCTCTATAATCCGGGAATCGATCGCGGGACCTCAGAGATGGCGACACCTTGAAACCGGCGTGCGAACCACTCAGCTCCGGAGGTCGACAGGTAACAACACTGAACCGACTTTAATAAATCTAAAGATGTTTCTTGAAAACTACATTTTATAGATTTTATAGGACTCGATGGCCATCAGCCGCAGTTATATAAATATAGCTTGTATAAATTACAAAATACTAGTAAAAAGCAAATAAACGCATCCATTTTTCATTGCTTCTCGTTTATTGAGTATCCGTGTGGTCCACCAATAATTTTTCTATGTGGAAGCTGGAAGGGGCGTAATAACTAGTTTATTAGATAATTTAAGTCATTTTTTTCAACTAAACAAGCAAATCAATAGGTTTTATTCCTTTTTTTCTCAATATTAAATATACCTAAACAGTTCTGCACTAATTACCAACTATGTATCGCATAACGGAGTAAACAGCAATATATATACAAATATTGTTAAAATATTAATTTTATTATTATATATAAAGTAGGAATATTACAATTATACTTAGTTAATTTACAAAAATAGGTAACAACTTAAATAACTCCTCTGTTGCCGAAATAGGAAAAGACATCCTGTATTCCAGCGTACAGCGCCCTAAAAATCCCCATAGAACCCATAGAATTCACAATTAATTTCCTTATATGACAATATGAGCAATTTTGTAGATATATAACTTAATTTTGAGCTGAAACAAAAACTAAATATTATTAGAATAATAGCGGAATTGTCGCTATAAACTATCTTCTTCAATTGAACATAGGAATAAATAAATTAGCGATACCTATCTATTGAGCCTTAAGCATTAAATGATTCAATAAATATAAGCATACATACTTAAAGTAACAACTAATAAAATATTTAAAACTTACATAGACTACTTATAGGTAATCTTGCGTGCCCAAAAATAACTAAATTAATTCTTATAGTATTCGCAATTAATATTAGATAATTTTTTTTTACATCTATTCAATATATTCAATAATTAAGTAAGTTAAATTTTGTATGTACTTTGAAATAACTAGAGTTATTTATTTATATAAGAATAAGAGTAAAAATAATTCTGCTGCATCATTAACTAAATATTTATTTGCTATACAAATTTCACACATTCACTTATCTCTTCGCGTTGCTCATTATAGAATTGAGCAATTTATTTTGATGAAGAACCAGTTGGAAAAGGTCAAATCTTATACCATAACGACATTGACCTATATAGGGGTTCAAGGACCCTATATTTCATCAGTATATTCAAAAACTCACAATTATAAATTCCAATATTTAACCATAGAGTCCATTTAGACTCAGTCGAATTACAAAAGAGACCCAATGGCCGAGGTCACCATCAAATTTTTAGTAAACGAAACCACATTGTATAACAGTAATCCAATGAATCTCATACCTAAAGTAAAACGCTTATAGAAAGAACAGAAACATCGATGTATACAAACTATTTCGAATCTGTCGTGATTTTAAATCGACCTCCGCGTTTCAATAATGGAATCCCACCGCCCGGAAACGAACAAAAAACCGCGGCAAAACTTTAAAATTTCGAACTGAATGGGACGCCATTTTTTACACCCGTTAGGCTTGTCGTAGTGAAAAATGATATAATTTATATCGGTTCGCTAGTAGCGAGCGGCTACCCGTTTTGTGTGCGCGTGATAAAATATAAATAATAAAAAATGTAATATTTTCTTATGATATTTTTTTCTTCTCCTTTTCTACTAATTTAAAATGTTTCCTTATCAACGCGCGGCGCGCTGCGACAAAAGAATTAGGGTTGCGAATTTATGTTTCATCATTATCGATATGAAATCAAAGATTTGATATTATTACAAGTTCATCAGTATCTAAACATTTTATTTTTTTTAAGTCAAAAAAGGTGTTGATTGGTTAGGTTAAAATGTTAGCCGATTCAAAGGTCTTTTCTATAATGCTCATATAAATAAAAACCATCTTAATTTTGATTCAGGTATGCAAAGCTTCGGTCTGCGAACCTAGGTTAAGCACCTTTTGCAAGGGCTGGTTATAGGATGGGTGATCAAAAATTTATCATCTCGAGGGCCTTCGGAAGATACATTTCCTTAAGCCTTTTTTCCTGGCTACATCTATAGTCATAAACACCCACCAATCTCATCAGCAGTAGGGTTAATGATTTATCAGCTCATTCACAAAAAAAATCATAGAGGTTTAAGTATACTAAGAATAACCAAAAACTCGTATGGTATTTCAAAATAGATTAAAACAAAACTAGTTCTTAATCTTGGTTTCAACAATACTCATAAAACATATATATTTACTGTTTATATGTTTTTGTTACACTAGATTACTTACATGTTTGGTTTCAAACTAATTATTATCGATATATTTAATAAACATCACCAGTGCACACACACATCGACCTTGTCCACACACAAATGAATCCATGCGCTCGTTCAACGAACACGAATGAAATATTCAAATTTGGAAGCTGATTCCGTTTATGGCTACTTAATTTGGGTGATTCGATTTGAATATTTAAAAAAGGAACATATGAAAAAAACGAATGACCATAGACATTCCTCGGAACGGTCAACTTTAGGGTTACCGTAGTGAGATTGAAGTTTTTCGATTACAAATTGCATTTTACGGAAATACATAGATATAATATTACGGTAATTTAACATTTCAAATTTATTTTTAATGAAAAACCCACGTTCTTTTGCAATTAGGGCCACTGCTCTAACTACTGAGCTACCCAAGACCTAACAGGACTGACAATTTTTTCCAGCACTAGTAACTTTTTCGCTACTATAGAGCGTATTTTCATCATGCATTTTTCATTAAGAATATTTTTCAGTATATCATTGTGAATGGAAAATTGATAGAATATAATAATTTCAAGTTTATCTTTAATCAAATTAAGGTATAGTGTAAAGTTACTAAAAATGGGTGTAGAAGTCATCAATATCTGTTTGAACTTTTTAAAACTGTTGTGGAAGTTTCTCGATTTCACCAAAGAAAAGTTTTTCTTGGTTCGAAACTATTTTATAATCGATTACTTTCTTTACAAGAATGTTTGAACTCAACAAAGCAAAATGCTTTGTTGAGTTCAATCCAAAAAAATATCACTAATCAAAATCCTGGGAAAATAATAAAGATGAACATTCAATTCAATTTATTTTTAATTGGCTTTTCTATGATTTAGCCAACAGAGATAAATATCTTTTATCATTTGTAATCTATGCTATCAGGATAGGCAAAGGCAATTGAATCATACTGCCAGGTCTTCAGTTCATTATTTATGATTATCTAACGATCTGTCAGCTTACAACATTGTTTCTATAAATTAAAATTTTAAGTGAACCTAGGCAGTGTCATTGGTATCGGTATTTTTAGTAATGTTTACGTATGAAGCCGCATGTGGGCAGCGAGACATAATCAGATTACTAGTCGTGTGTCATACAATGTAGCAACAAAGTAAAAAATGTGTTTCTTTAATACAAATCTATTTTGAGGGCTCGGCTATACGACATTTTCTGATTAGGTCACATTCGAAGTTGGTCACGTTCAGTTGGTAACTTTATAATGTTCGCAGATTTCGTTAAAAGGGATCCAGAGTTTTTGCCTCACGTATGTCACTTAAAACTTTATCAATAATTTTTTTTATATATTTAAAAAACGTATTGTTAATTGGATAGTTTCAGTATTCCATAAAGGTGTTATCCGAACATTTGTCGCCAATAGGAAATATATCATCGACAAATCGGCGTATACGATACGAAAAACCCTATGCATCAAATGGTGTAAGCTGTTGAATTAGTCGGGGCATTCCCAATAGCACTTCTCTCAATAGGGTAGGTATAATTTGCATTAAACAGAACTGGTTTTATTTTATTTTAACAATAATATAAGCGTTTTTTTATTTATTTTTTAATAAAAATTAGTTTACATATCTCTAATATTTTATCGTGAAGTTCGAGTGCCACTCGCACGATAAAACGACGCCTATGTTTTACTAGATTTTGACGTCGCAAGCTTATGGCTTAGTTACAATAGTCGATGACACGGTGCGGAGTGCGATTACTGTTTCTTGATTTCATTCGGTCATTGTTTTCCTTTATTCCACCTAGTCCTACTTTATTGACCAATGAGACGAGTCCGCAGAGTTTCCACGGACCTCGAGCAATGTAACTGAGCTATTGGGTACAGTTTACTTTACTAAACTAATAAAGATTATAGGAATCTTAGTGAATTATTTGTATTGATTTATTTATTAAAACAAACCTTTTGTTAGTAACTTAATGCTTATCTAACCTTTTTACAGAGTCGTGTAAAAATTGGAGTAAAGTAATCGATTAACTAATCTGATAATGATTAGAATAATCTATTTAAAACAGCGGGTGTAACCAAAATCACTGACCATCAATATCATCATCATGTTCATTCTAAGAATTCTATCATAGCTAAAAAAAAACAAAAGTCAAGAGATTTTTTTTTTCAAAAAAAATTCTTTCTTAATTTAACCATTTCTCTATGTAATTTTATACCCTTTTTATAGGGAAAATTGATAAATACGGAAGTTTCTTTGAAGAGGAAGGATTTTGATGACTATTGAAAAGAGGTTGTTGGAAGTATACTAAATTTGCTTTAAAGTAATTTTTCTAGTGCTGTATTGTTGCTAGTAAATCATTGATATTTTTAACGAAAAAAAAAACGTTTTCATTGATACAGGTTAAGACCTTCACTGTTGTTATTGTAGATTATTTTTCTTTTCTATTTTCTCTGTGCTTCTGAAACAGGCATCTACTTTCCAACCATGAATAAAATGTATTGTATTACTGGGTCTGTTATACAGAACATATTAGTGAAAAGAGTTTAAATTATCTTTAGGAAACTGCAAGAAGAATTTAAGTCACTATAAAACTTTAACCTATTCTTTATTTTTTATAAAGAGTTTTGGAACTGGAATTGGATCATGAACTCGATTTAGCGCGTGAGCGCGCCCTAAACGTTGTCCGTTTGCGTCGGCAGACGCTGAGCGAATGAGCAAAAAAGCGCGCGAGACATTCATCTGACAGCCAACGCTGGGTGGAGCTTACGCCCCCCGCCTCTCAAAACGAGCCCTACCATTGGCTCATTTAAAAATCGATTCCATTTTATAAATATGTAACCGCTTCCGTTTCGCTTTCTCCAGATGGTTTTAAATCTCCCACCGTATCAAATGAAACCCGCCCTTGTGCCGTTAGCTTTAAATTTGAAAATAGAATTTTGTGATAATAGTGTTGGGACATTTAACATCGATTTCGAGCCAATTGTTTTACCGACATGTCTTTGTAGTCTCTTTTATTTTATTTAAAGGAGCCAGTGTGTTCAAGAGTTGTTATTTTTTTTCTCAGCATTAGTTGAGTTTATGATAACGCAAGGTTTTTTTTTTGTTAGAGGCGTGTTCATCGAAATAAACAATGGTGAATACGTAGGTGGGTGAAATTGAATCGGTAATAAATAATGGTGTATTTATGATTTATGAATCGGGGTATCCTAAAGGGATAGTGGGATTACAGTGGTGTATGTACCAACTAGCGCTATTAAAAGGAAGCGATAAGTTATTGAAACTAAAACGAGAACATATATTTTTAATAGTTTTGGTCCTCGATATTTCATGGGCATTACTTGCTAGGCGGGTGCAGTGCGGATTGGTGGTTGTTAACAACTGCAGATGCACCCGGAACTAACGGCTTAACGTGCCTTTCGAAGCATGGGCGAGCTCGTGATAATAAATTTTTGGTCACCCATCCGGACCGACCTTTGCGAAAATTGCTTAACTTCTGCATCACAGATCAAACGCGTTAACCACTGCGATATTGAGCTCTTTACTCATCTAGGTAGGTAACAATCAGTTGCACAAACGTCCATTAAAATTGCCATTAGTTTAAAGCGACATTACCAATCAATATGTCAATACAATTTTTTATCATTAATTAGAGTTTAAACGCGTCATTAAACCTTAATGGACGTTTGTGTAACTGACCGTATATTTTGTGAAAAGCAATTATAATTAGGTATTACCTTCTTTGAGAGGCTCGCAGGCACAATGGTTGATGTGTTCGATCCATAATATAAGTAGGTCAAGCGACTCACGCAAAGGGTAGTTTTTGGATGGGTGGTCAAAAGTTAATTGCTCTTAGCTCCTTTAATTGGTATATTACATCTACAGTAAACCACACTATATATATTTATTCTTTTTTATGTTCTTTATTATCTATCGAGCGACATCTAGAGTAATTAGATTTATAAGCAAGTAGAGTTATCAAAAAGTTGATTATAGTTACAGCCTTCATTAATTTAGCTTTTCACTAAAAGGTGTAATTTTAAAAATAAAATTTACAAAGACCTTGTTTTGTTTTAAACAAGTAGTTGACATTTTTAATTTCCTTTAAAAATAAGAAAAAAAGCACAGATTTTCTTTTGTGAAACATTAAAAACAAGAAGAAAACAAATCTACGTTGTTTGGTACTCCAATTAGTGTAGATGGAATCCATTAGACAGCGGGTGCTTGATTATTAAAACGTGCGAATTGTATCGCACACGCATAGATGAGATCTCATGTAATTTCACGAGCACACACGCACGTACACAAACACACACGCAAACAAAAACTCACACGTTGAATGCATTTTTATATTGTAGCTACAAAACAAAAATGCCGTTTTAATTAAATTTAAACTTTGGTAAATATTGTATTGCTCATATCATTGTGATGGTTTCGACGCTTGGGCGAATTTGGCTGACTAAGCTTGAGAATTGATTTATTTTATGGTAAACTAGTTTTCGCCAGCGGCTTCGCCCGCGTGGACCCTAGAGAAATGTTAAATGAGATAAAAAGTATTCTACTATTTAAGTCAGCTAATACCCTATCTGTATATCAAATTTCATCAAAATCCGTTAGTAGTTTCAGCGTGATTGACGGACAAACATCCAAACATCTAAACATCCAAACAAAGAAACTTTCACATTTATAATATCAATAGGATAAGTAAATGGTAAAGAAAAAACGGTAAAAAACAAAAAAAAAATATAATAAAGCAGTTCGTATGTTTACCTAAATTTAAAATTACAATTGCTAAATAGAACAAATACATACCCCTTTTTGGGTTTCGCGTAATAAACTTGGGCGATATTTCAAGATATAATTTTATTTTAAATAACATATAATTTCTATTTTAATCATAACTTCATTAATAACAGATTCTTCTTCTTCTTCTATTAATGGCTTATCTGCGCATTTCGCACAATTCAGCCAATGTCAAGTAGATAAATTAATTAATTACATGTAAAATGAAAATGAAATGAATGAAAGATGGCGAATGAAAATAATAATAAAAGACATAACGGACCTTATTAACAGATTATTTTTTTACGAACATTTTTTTAACTGACATTTACAAAGAGCATATTGGATTAGTCAAAATTTCAAATTTCGAAAGGTGAATAATAAAAAGAAATGATGTTGGAGACTAAAGTCAAAAAGTTTGCATGCTGAAACCTAGGACGAAATAAACGGTGGAACGGCACATCATTCTCATGTTAATAGTACACAGTCCCTACTCTATGGAACATGATATAATCATTATATTTGAACAATTTTGCATTTAGAATGCTATACCGAAAAATATTCTGTAGTAGCGAAAAATATGTGCTCGAAAAACTCGTCAGTCCTGTTTGGTCCTGGGTAGCTCAGTTGTTAGAGCAGTCGCCCGGAATGCGAAAGGTCGTGGATTCGAATCCCATCTCAGAGTGTCAAGGACTAATCATTTTTTATTAAGAATATGATGTCATAATAATTTATCAGTGCCTGAAATAAAAGTCTATTATTATTATATATAGGTAGGAAGAAGATTGATTCCAAATATTTAATGAACTAAATATATTTAAGAAATAAAAGGTAATGTCAGGTCACCACAATATGTCACATTCTAGCAATAAATTTTCAACTCTATTGTCTTTTCATAATTATTTAAAATTAAGTCATCGATAATTTTTATAGATTTGTATAACTGCATAAAAAAACTTGTATAATTGTATAAGCTGTTGACTGTATTCCTATTCTACTCTAAAATGAAGAAAAAAATACTATCACAAAAATTAAAAGTCGAATACTACAACAGTTTGTTTTGTTATGATCAGTGGTAATAAATAAATTTATTGTTTCAAACTTTCTAGAGCGTGATTTAACTGCAATCGAGTTTTAGTTTATGAACTTATAATTTTTTATTTAATTAATTTTCGGTGTATTTAAGCAAAATTGCAAAAGCTATCAATACTAATTAATGTGCTAATTAAATCGCTTCATTTGATACTCTACACGGAATGATTGAATAATATATTTTTTTTACTTTATGCTCTCTAGAGGGCGTTGCCAATTTAATGTATCGCCACATAGCCTATTACACACGGACAACTAAAACGCTTCTAATGATACCTCATTTGTCAAGTCAGGATGAGTAGTTTCGAAGTTATAAGGAAACAGATGAAGTCTTACATGCATACACACCGGCAGGAAATAGCAAAAATCATATCCCTCCTTTTACTCTATCTAAAAATAAAGTCTATCGATTCCAGTATCAGCAGGTAACGCTTACATTAACCTAATAGCGCTCCAGGACATTTCATTTTCATAATGGCCGTTTTGGCTGACCCCATTTAACGCAAATTGATATAAAATTTTCAATTAAACCATAGTAGTTATATCATTGAGTGATTAATTTACGATTGCGTGAAGTTTAATCCAAAATCTTCAGCCATCAAATAATAAAATCATTAAGTTTTGTTTGATAGCTTCTTTCTATTTTATTACGTAATAAGTTTTAACTAAATTCACGAGAGTTTTTTTTAAATATTTAACTAGGAAAAAATACTGTCATGGCTACCTTCTGATTTATAAATATACTTACTAAGGCACCTCACTGTGACTACTAATTAGGTATTTACCAATGAAATTGTCGATTTGATATACTGGCCATATTTAAAAACGATTTTTTTGTTAAGAATTTTCAGTTCATATTGAAAAAAAAATCATGAATTTTTATTATATTTCATCAATTTCGCATTCAGTGCTATATTGAAAAATATTATTAATGAAAAATTCCACTTCGTCCCATTTCAGGGTGCCAGGGCCCAAGTGGATTTTTCGTTAAGAAAATTAATGAGGAAGTACATATTTAAAAAAAGCGAAAGCACTAAAAAGCACCTCCACCAAATGGCGACTCTGGCAAAAGTTGATTTTTGCAGAAAACGAATGGACTAAAGACAGTCATTTCCGTTCCTTTAAACTAACATAAACTGATTTTTGAAAAAAGTGCAAACCGAATATGAGTTGTTTATTGAGTTTTGAAAACTAATTTACTTTCAAACATGAAAGAAAACCGGAAGGGTTGTCATGTAGAAATCAAGAACGTACCGTAGCGACATCTAGTTTGATTTCGGGAACTAACTTTTTTTAAACTTATTTTTTTTTCGAATTTTGGCATTTCTTTTCAATTTATTTATGATTTAAAATTCGGGTTATTAAAAAGTATGAGCTACCACCATGGCACTGAGAGCATAAATGACACGCAAACGAACGCACCACAGTTTGCTTGCTTCTGTTAAAAAAATATTCTTCTGTTCTAGAAAATTCGACATGAAACATGAACCTTATGGTCGTCCGAAGACTGGATGTCAATGACAATACTCATCTATGATTGAATCGGCAACGGCTTAAGACGTCAGTACCAAATCAATATTGTTTCATTTGCGGTAAATTGGTAAAGGAAAAGCTTGATAAATTTATACAGCACACCCAGACAGTGTCTAAGTTATAAGATGGTTTGGAAATTCTGCATTGTCTTCATACTCACCAGACCTTGCAATTACATAGTTCTTCTTTTCCAGAATTTGGATAAGTTGAAGTTTGGATAAGTTCTTGGGGAAAAAAATCAATATCCGACTTATAGAGACAGAAAATTTGTTGCATCACGTCCAGCTGATTTTTTCAAGAACGGCAAAGATAACTTACATCATAAAAAGTAGGTACTTATGGTACATGTTTTTAAAATAGCTGCCTGTCAAAGTTGAATAAAAGTCAATCCTCAATGCATTCGCCAGGTACAAATAGTATGGAGAAAAAGAAATTTTTACAAGCATATTTTTTCATATT
The DNA here is from genome assembly GCA_918026875.4 of Diatraea saccharalis. Taxonomy (NCBI): domain Eukaryota; kingdom Metazoa; phylum Arthropoda; class Insecta; order Lepidoptera; family Crambidae; genus Diatraea; species Diatraea saccharalis. Next base: position 11,048,328 of record OU893351.1, read on the forward strand.
TGTTTAAATTAACTACTTAAAACAAACTTCTATAAATATAATTCAAAACTTAAATTGGCTAAATTGGTCTTTCCGTTATTGAATTTAAGTGATTTAATTTCATTTTCGTCATTGATCTTTTATCCACTTAATATTTTTCTGTTTTGAACAAAATGTGTAGTAGCGAAATAGGAAAGTAATATTTTGAAATATTTAATATCACTTTTTTCAGTTGCAATCAAACGATTCTCCGACCGCGAAATGGCAAAACAAACTCCACTGCATGTTACTATTATGAATATTAAATTTCACCCTTCATAAAAACTAGTGATGAGTTTAAATTTAAATTTATCGACATCGACAATATCGTTTACCATTTTAGTTGGTTCGATTAAAGTTAAAAGAATAGATGAAATATTTAAAAATTCGGCTATTTTTCTGTGCCAGGTGACGAAGACGTTTTAATTACTTAAAGATTTTTGGAAATTAAAATGACAGTTGAAAATATTTTACAGAGCACAAGGATTAGTAAAGATTGAAATTATCGTTACATCTGCTCTATTTACTTTATAGTCATTATAAGTTAAATTAATAATTATAAATTATAATGTGTTTCTTGCTCCTGAGGTACCTTCTGACTTTCCCTATCATAGAATAATTTAAGGAGAACGCAATACTCACCGTATGGGATTAGTGAAAAGTAGACGAGTGGGTGTAGACACAGACACAGACGCGATCAACAATTTAATGTACCTGCAGAGCACGAAGGAGTTTGAATACAAAATTTTTGGACGTCTAGCTGATAGGTACCGCAGAAACTATTATATACAGAAATTATTCAATGAAAACAAACTAATAAATTTAATCATTCCTGTTTACAATATTGGTAAAGATAAATAATTTATTCCTGCTTTTTCTTCTTCAGCGTTTAGACGCCGATCGTTGGGCATACGCCTCTCCAATCTCTCTCCATATAGTTCTATTTACTGATTGCCTTTTCCAGAATTTTGCCGCTGCCATTTTTAAATCGTCGGATAACCGGGCAGTTGGTTCGCCAATAATTCTATTGCTCAAACGGGGTCTCCATTCCAGGATACATTTTCCCCAAAGCTCGTCGTGGCGCCGAGATACGTGGCCGGCCCAAGTCTATTTTAGTTTCGCGAATCGATAGCGTAGCATGGCTCGCCCCATATTGCGCTGCGTTACCTTTAGCTCATGTACGAACCCCTGGGTGAGTGGCCATGTCTCACACGCAGTAAATATCACATCTCCGTGTCTGACACCTCTTTGGACTGGTATGGGGTTTGTTTCATCATCAGCCCATATTCATCCACTGCTGGACATAGGCCTCCCCAATTGCACGCCATCTAATTCGATTTTCGGCTGTTCGCATCCAGCTCCTGCCAGCCATCTTGCGCAAATCATCGCTCCATGGGGTTTGTTTGCTCTGTCCTTACCATTATTGCCACTTTGTACAAGTTCTTTAGGATTTGTATATTCCGTTTATCTATATGACATCGATGTAGCGACTCGAAGACTTTCCAATGTTCTATGGAGTCGAAAGCCTTTTCATAATCGACGGAGGCAAGATAAAGAGGCCTGTTGTATGCTTCCGACTTTTGTATAACTTGCCGAAGTGTGAAGATTATGATCTAGGGTTACAAAGCCTTTTCTATAACCAACCTGTTCTCAGGATTGATGTTCATCCAATCTTTGTTGCAAACGTGTAGTTAGGACTTTGAAAAATACTTTGTACACTTGGCTCAAAAGTGAAATAGATCGACAGTTTTTAAGTTGAATCTTATCGTCTTTTTTTATGAAAAAGTACGACAGTGCTGTTTGTCCAAATATTGTGCACTTCGCCCGTGAACAAGTACTCATTAAACAGTAGACTTAATTCTTTTAAAACAGCTCTGCCTCCGGCGTTTAGTAATTCCACAGTAACACCATCCTATCCCGGAGCCTTAAACTTCTTGATTTGCTTCAATGCTTGCTTGTTCCCACTATTGCCAAATTATTAGAAAAATCTATACATATTTTTGTAAAATAAATCACATCCCTAGTCCTCCTGTATATCACTAGAGATTCCGCACCAATTTTCGCGGCGGGGTTGCCAGTAATGAATACTCGGCGCTACCGCACATGTGGCGAGATTGGACCGCGGCGAGCCACTCTCGACTGTTTGGCTGCATTTCACGCTTCCTTGATCTATGAATTACACGAGGGGAAATAAAAAAAAAGATATTTCTTTTTGTTAATTGCATACAATGTAGTAAAAGGAGTATTTTATAAAGGCATATCTTAAATTCATATTCAAAATCAGATTTACTACTAAATTGTTGTCATTTTTCATTTATTTTTCCTAAAATTTTCCTTGTAGTAAAATTTCCACAACAGTTCCATAAGTATTTGTTTATTGTGGAAATAGTCATATTCTCCGCCTGCATAAAATCTTTGTCAAACAATAGAGAAAACGACATATCGTTGTAATATTCGCTAGAATGTCGTATTCTATGGCTAGAGTTATAGCTAGAGGAATTAGCCGGTAATTTTGCTATTTGTTCCTTATACAATCGTACAAGCGGTCTTGGTTTTTAATAGTTTTCAGTCGATAATCTGTAGCCATGTTTCTGTATTTGTGAGGAAAATAAATTAAATAAATTATTATTATTAACCATTTCAAATATCGCCGGGTGGCAATGATGGATGATGTGGTACATACATTACCTTGTATCGTGAACTGTTTCGTCATTTGTCTTCCACCAACCTTTTATTGTCTTCTTCTTCTTCATTTTTAATTCATGACCTATTTGCGTTTACACAATTCCGCCAATGTCACATTTGTGTTGTTTTTACACGTAAAGAAACAATAATAAAATATGACAATTTTGAATTTAAATAAAATAAAACAGCTCTATGATAGAATAGGAAACAGAAGTTGACAATATATCGAAACTTTTTAGGCAAAACCGTCAATAAAGAAACATTTGTATTTTGCTAACACATTGGAGTTTGACATGTCAGTACTTCCAATTTATTATTGGATAGGTATATTTTCCTAATAATAGTTATTCACACTCGGAAAATGTTTTAGTTTTTTAACAACATGGCTAAGCGTACAGATACGCGTAACCATAGAAACATAAAAAAATTTGGAATCTGATGTGTTTCCGTTGCTTTATGGTCAATCGCAAAACCAATTTAATAGACACCTGACACGTTTATAATTCTTGTTTTTATAATATCGAATTTGTGTAGAAGAGACGGTGCGAGAGGTCATACCGTAAAGATCGAACTGGTTATTACTACAAAGCAAAGCTACAAAGAGTTTCCGTTTCATTGTGTGTGTTCGAGAAGTTATAAATTCAAATAAAGAATGTTTGATTCACACACGCTTAATGAACAGATGTTGAAAACATGTTTGCATAGTATTTAGTTTGTGAATATTACTATCTATGACGCTATAACGCTACTAACTATTTTCTTAAAAAAATAAGACTAATGGAAATATCTCACATGTTAGTGTTTCTGGTGTGCACGTTATCTGCACAAATATATCTTTAATATGATAAGAAAAGCGATTTTAAATTGTAAAAAAATCAGGAAAACGAGTAGACTTTTTATCTCAAAAATCTATAATACCTACTGAATACATATTGCGTCTATAGGTTTACTTTTTACCCGTTTTTATTATAAAATGCAAACGACAGTTTCGACAGTTATTACTCTAAAAAAATATATTATATAATTAATAGTGTAATAAAAACATTTGAGAGCATAGTCATAATCTATCACGTCTCCAGTTAATGAATTTTGATAATTCTAAACACAATAACACTCAGTAGAAATCCTCAATCAGCTCCTTTGCAATAGAAGTCCCACCCTAATACCGGTTCGGATGGTTGTCGACCCCTGGCACAGACCACAGACAATAAATTATTTTTTCTCTGGCTACCGTGCGCACGCAGCGGTCAATCCTTTAATGTCCCAAGATTTATTTCAAAAGCACCGTGCCATTAAAGAAACACGTTACAAATATATAAAAATGACACGTAAAATATGACGGTCGATTTGTACCAAATTAACTAATGGGCGAGCGATCTCGATCGGTCCGATGGATATCTACAAATTTGTGTTTTATTCAATTTATTTGAAGTCGTTTTACTTATGAAAACAAAAACGTTTCGAAATTAATACAGCACAGCGACTTTATTATTTTTAATCAAACAAAGTTTATTTTATTACACAAGACGTTGATTCGTATTTCTTTCCAATCTGCTGCAAGAAATCACTAAAAAAAAAACATTAATGAAAATCAATTAATATCCATATTAAAATATAGTAGATTTTAACCACTCATTAGTCGTTACCTTGTCAGTTAAATTTAATACTTATCATATCGACTCATTTCTAATACAGAAATTACTCCTACCTACATACCAATAAGCGGGCAGATATTTAGAGATCCAGTGGGCCGCATAGTTTTTTTTTTAAGTAGAAGTTTAAACGAGTATATGCATTTATAGATTTTATTGCAGCTTTAAATTAACGAGTATACATTACCATCATTGGCGGTGTACCTATATGTACTTTTTTTATTGTATATCTGACTGAAACCATAAAACCCGGCGGGTCTTTATGAAAAAAGTAATGGACTTTGAGAAGGCGACATTTAAGTAGAGGTCGTGTCTCGTCGTGATGGTCGGTCCGTTTTTGCATTACTCTAAAGAAATCTGGCGTAAAGATATAGATAGATAAAAAACAAAAATGTTTATTTACATAACAAACTCATGTATGACTTTTTTTTTTATTAAAATTAATCATCATCATCAGCCCTTTTACGTCCCCACTGCAGGGGCTCAGGCCTTCCTTATGGATGGTTAAGGAGGATGGGCCATGACCCTCCACGCTCTGGCCCAATGCGGATTGGAGGGTATTAACGACGGCAACTGCAGCCCGGACCAACGGCTTAACGTGCCTTCCGAAGCACGGAGTAGCTCGAGATAGTAATTTTTTGGTCACCCATCCCGTGACCGACCCTTACGAAAGTTGCTTAACGACTACGATCGCGGGCCGCGGCGCTTATCCACTACGCTACCGAGCTACTCAAAATTAATGATAATCACAAAATAAACGCGCGCACGTGTGTGTGTAATTAACGAATTTATTACATGCCTAAAATTAAGTTGGTGTTTTATTTGATCAATTTTTCATTCACAATGCTATACTGAAATATAATCTTATTGAAAAATGTTTAAAAACAAATTTTCATCTTTATCGAAAGTTTAAATATTTGTAAAAATATTTCTTTCGGCTGTTTGGGTGGATTGCCTGAACATTGATGAGATTGTGCTCTTTAATAGTGAAAAAGTAACAAGTGCTTGAAGAATTTATCAGTCCTGTTAGGTTCTGGGTAGCTCAGTGGTTAGAGCAGTCGCTCGGATTGCGATAGGTCATGGGTTCGAGTCCCATCTCAGAGTGTCAGGGACAAAGTGGATTTTTTTAAAGCATTTTTCAATCAATAAGAATATAAAGATGTGGTTTTTAAATCACAGTCAATTGTCATTTCTGGCGATGCCTTTTTATCAAAGTTTTATATTAAAGTAAATTTGTGCAGAAAATTTTAGATAAGAAAACAATATTAAAATTTAAAAAAAAAACGAGTGCTTCGTTGGGCGCCAATAATTTAATTTAATACGTTTCTATGTATTGAGTGTGTAATCATTGAATTACCTGACAACGGTCCTTATTTGGGGGCATTCGCACAAATTATTATGTCCTATGCCCATGTCTTTCTCTATGCTGTGGAACTTAAGGACTGCAGCATTTGGTACTTCGGAGCGACTGGCTGACACCGTCTGGTATAGCTGAATGGTTAAACATCTCTCGCATTACATTTGTAACATTCCAATACTATGCATATTGACGTCATAATTCTATAAATGTATGTATACTGTATAAATGTGTGTGCATATTAAAGGTATACTAGAAGAATTCAAATTGAAAAAACTATCAAAAAGATTTGCAGTGCAATGCAATACTGCTTTACCGCTTTTCTATTTGTGATTTATCGGTAATTGTTTTTAAATAGTCCTCATTAGTAAATAAATAAAGTAATAAAGTAAATAGTCCTTGAATCAGATAGGATACAAAAATTTCATATCATCATGTCTATTAGATAGATAGATAACTCTTTATTGTTGACATTACACTATTTACAGAAAAAAAAACATAAATTAAACTTAATTAAAATGCAAACAATTGGCGGCCTTATCGCTTAAAGCGATTTCTTCCAGGCAACCTTTGGATGGAGAAAGAGATAGTCATTATAACGGAGACGGGGGTGTACATGTGAACAACAATATACAATTAAGTGCAACAATGAATATAAAAACACACAAACTACATACCTACAATAAATATTTATATAAATATGATATTATATAATAATAATCGTATACATCTAAATAAACTACATATATAAATACATATATACACATATTATCATATCTGGAATAAGTGACAGTGCAGTAGCATCAAAGTAATTATTGCGAAAGGTAGAATTCTTTGACGTAAACTTTAAATGTTGGAAGGGATTGAGCTCTCCTGATCGAAACTGGGAGAGAATTCCAGAGACGAGCAGCTTGGACGGTAAACGAGGATTCAAGAAAGGAAGTGCAATGAGATGGAATTTCAAGAGTCAAGTCCTATTAATATCCACACTACAGAAATACAGGCCTTCCTTATGAAACCGACCCGATAACGGGCTATAACCCATTACGTGTATCGAGCAGGGCGACAATGACAGGCTGCCTCATCATCATAATATAATAGATACTATGACGTAGCGACGCCAAAGTGGTTCAGAGATATCTTTTTGAATGAAAAAACAGTTGATCAAAGTTCTTGTATTCATAGATAAAAAAATCACATTATTTATAGGTATAATAACTACTCATAGATCTTAACCCTAAGCCAGTTGAAAACAAAAAGAAATATTTTCAGCCAGCAAGAACAGCGAACGCGGATTCGAACACGAAAACTAAATTTACGAAATATTAGCGGCTATCAATGACTATAGATCGTTCAGAGAGTATATCAATAGTAAAGTAATCCGACGTTAAAGTACTCTTGCTAAAGTTGCTTCATACCCCATCGCAGATCGAATGCGAAAGGCTATGAATTCTAATCCCGCCGCAAACACCCTAAGACTGTAAGAAAGTAATGTACTTTATTCCAGACTAGTGGCCACCAGCGACTTCGTCCCCGTTTTCCATTATTTCTTCGCTCCTAATAGTTGCAGCGTGATGTTATATAGCCTTAAGCCTTCCTCGATAAATGGACTATTCAACACAAAAAGATGTTTTCAATTCAAACCATTTGTTCCTGAGATTAGCGCATTCAAACAAACAAACTCTTCAGTTTTATAATATTAGTATAGATTTCGTACCTAGGGACCTTACCAAAAAAATCTCTTTCACATGATCCCTGCATAATCAAGATTGAAAACGTAAAATTCTATCAGAATAAAATATGATAAACTGAAACTTACCTTCACAGCTAAATCGTAAGGCACAATCTTGTCCCCTTTGGAGTGCAACATCAGTACTGGCAGTTGGGGCACTTTGACCAGATACTGGTCTGTGTTGAAGGAGTACTCTGAGGAAGCGGCGAACGGCTTCACAAATGTATCCTTATAGTACGGCAACCAGGATACGAGCTGGAAGAAAAATAAATTGCTTCAAAGAGGTCACAGAAAATACACCTTTGCATCAGACTTTCTTTGTCTTCTCTGCGGGGCACAGTACTTCCTGGGTGGTACCAATAAAATATCAAAAACAGCACCCGTATTCTGTTCACAGAGATCTGTGTCAGACCCGTGTCAAGTATGTACAACAGGCGCTCTGGTGCAAGAATTGCTCTGCCCCCCCCCCCTCCAATAACAAGAAAAAGCCAGTAGCATATATTGTTTTAATTTAGAAAAACACACTTATTGAAGTCCACTTTCACGGTCACTAAGGCTTACGGAACACGAATCATCAGTTTATCTTATAAAGCCAAGTGTCAAAATGGAGTTCAGGGGAGATCGCCGATATTGACATTTCAAAATTGCGAACCCTTGATAGAAAATTTACGTATAAGTGATTCTGACACATTGGAGTTGCTTACTTTTTTTGGTGACTATTATTTTAAGTCAGTCGAGTTAGTGAATAAGCCTGCAAGTCGTTCATTACCCGCAACGGAGTACCTAATGAGCAAATTTTATTTGTAACGACTGGGTAAAAAAAATGCAATTCTATTTAGTCCGTCGTCAGATAATAGAAAAATATTAGATATGTATTTTTTTTTACTTCAATTTAACAAGAAATAGTTTAGATAACAGGCATTAAAGTTGAGGAGTGATGGCTCGCTACGTCACAGTTGAGTAGAAAACGTACTCTAACGTGACGTCATGCGAAATTTCAACTCAATGTAACGCCGTAATTTTATGATTATGAAAAAAATAAAAAAATACGTGTTTAATATTTTTTAACACTCTACCTGACGGACAAACAAACAAAAATTAGTCATCATCCCTATTTAACTGTTAATTGAATCAGTAGTTCAGTATTGCATATTCGTAATTTTCAGTTATTGTAGCTGCAGGTACTTCAGTTATTAATTTATAGGATTGAAGACGCAGTTTGACAGAGTAATTTTAGTCTAATTTGTGCAACAGAATTATTACCATTATCACAATATTTTTTTAAAGTGGCATAAAAAATTTATCGATAAATCTGTGGGCTTATTGCCTAATTTCAAAATTGGATTATTGGAATTATATAACGTTTAAAGTTGCAATCGCTTTAGGAAAAATGACGATTTTAATAATCAAAAAACAAAATAAAAACTTAGCTGAACCCGTTAAGATTCCAGTTTGCATTCTCAATAGCTTTCAAAGTAATATTTGCGCCTAATCTTAGACAGTTCTTATTAACGTCAAATTAGTGATAAAGTTCATTCAATAACTTAAAAAAAGTCACGATCACAATTGCTATTACATGTCAAATAATTGTAAAGTTCGTACGATAAATTTTAAAGTTAGGCAACTAGGCCTCTAGTTACCTTTGAAAATGGATGACGCACTATCTCTTCAGTTAAGTTGTTGAACGGTGCCTCCAATACGATGGCGTCTGGTGGTGGTAGATTCTTGCCCGCTTCATCGCACAACTCTTTGAAATTAGCCGACAAATTCGCGATTACAGCCGTTCCTGAAGGAACACACGCCAGACGAATATGAAACTTCATCAAGCTTTTAATTACTCAACATCAGAAAACGTGGGCGTATGAAGGAGGTCAAATTCAGAGTCAAAATAATCTTTATTCAAATAGACTTCTTAAAAGTACTTTTGAATTGTCCAACATTTTTCCGTACCACTCGTTCAGGACGTCTTTTGGCTGATAAGAAGAACGAGCAAGAAACTCACCAGCTCTAATGGAAGTAACGACATTCACAAAAACCATGCCATTACCAGATCAATACATTATAAATAGAGAAAAAAAACGATGATCTTATAATGATAACTTAAAAATTTAATAATAATGGCCCCAATATAATTTTTGAGATATAATGAATTAAGAAGAAATTACCTATCCAATTGCTGGAACATCTTAAGTCCAAGCATTCTTATATGTTATATAATCGGATATGTTATAATAAGTTTTTTAATTAGTATTTTTTAATAGTAGATTTAAACTGCACGATATCTAACTGTTGCATTTTGCTTTGTACATAATGTCGATCGGTCTCGATTGCGTTCAAGAATAAGGGGGCCCTTGAATATATTTTTTTGTCACCCATTCCGTTACCAACCCTTGCGATAGTTGCTTAACAACAACGATTGCGGGTAGCGGCGCTTATTCATTACATCACTGAGTTACTCCAGACAAATCTAACTAATCTAAACGGATCCAAGTATTGTGCTTATAACACGATTTAAAAAAACAGTCCGTAATGATCTTAAGTAGTTTATACTTGATATTACTTAACGTTTATAATTTCTACGTATGTAAAATGTATTAATGTAAAGGAACCCTTTTATATCAATAATCATAGAAACTGTAACCATAGAGTATACTATACTAAAACAAAGACAAGTGATTGCCGAAAATAAATAACTAATTGACTTAACACCAAGTTATTTCGTAACCCTAGCAGCGATAGTAACAGTTACCGAGTGAATGTCCCCAAAGCAATATAGTCGGTTTGTGATTTTTGTTCAGTGATTCGAGCAGCCAGTTGTACACCTGGAATGCATCTTCCACCACTCCTCGTTCTGTCGGCCGAACAGGACTAGAATCGCCGTAACCTTCGCAAATAGAGTCACTTCTGTCTTAAATGACTTACATGGTCAAGTTAAGTGGCACATCAAAAAGGTTCAATTAAATAAAACCTACTTTAAAAGGTAATTTTAAGGTTTTAAAACTCTATGCTGTGACACCGCTTTGTTAGACGTTGAGGTTGATATAGATTTTATTACATAAAAGCACAACAGTTAGCATAGTCTCGGAACTGATTGTTTTTTCGGATACTATCATTGTTGCAAATTTCCGTTACACAAAAACTTTAGCTTTATAATTTGAGTGCTAGTTAATGTCAGGTCTCATTATTAAGATATCCCAAAATCTTAGTAATAAGAGATATTATCTGATATTTCCGTAATCATCTGGCTATTGATTACTTTTGTAGCCCAACGGACCGCACGGCGGTTTGCATTTCCAACTGAAGTAACTGGTTTTTAGAAAATACTTTTCAATAATGTCTCGGGCCTAAATGAAATGTACCTTCGTTGTTTCAGAGTTCGTAATAGGAGTTCTTTAGCTAATTAATTTGGGATCTGAGTCTGTATCTAATATTACACGTTGTATAGTACATTTTGGACTTTGTACTGACCGCGCTTCGTATACAATTTCCTTACAGAGGTGAAGTCTAGCGTGACGGGCGTCCTTCTATACATAACTAGTTAAAGGTACTAGTTTTTGCTGCGCTTGTGATGAATTCAAAATGAACTTATTCCAAAGAAGCTCATAAATTAGTTATTACGTAGCTTATGAGCTTGATTATAAAAGATTTTCATCACTAGTCTATAAATGTCTCCACTGCTGGGCTCAGGCCTTCCCTGAGCTGACCCACCCCGTGGCTCCAGTCCGGATTGATGGGTGTTAACGACTGCAGTTGCAGTCGGGACTAACGGTTTAACGTGCCTTTCGAAGCACGAAAGAACTCGAAATAGTAAATTTTTGGTGATCCATCCCATGACTGGCCCATGTGAAAGTTGCCTATAAACCGTATCGCGCCATCGAGCTCTTCGGTAGAGAAAATATGAAATTATTATATAGGTACCCGTTTGTCTTAAGTGAATTATATAATTATTAATCTTACCTCGATAATCAAAAGTTATGACGTGAAAATTCAATTCCTGGAAAATTTTATACATCTGTAACCTATGGGGAGATGCTCGATGGTTAGAATTACCTGCAAACAAGCACGATGACACTTGCTTAATGGTGGAATTCAAATAGTACAACATACTTTACAACAAACTTAATAAATTCAGCATCTTGACATATGTAGAAGAAAACTTATCCACAATAAAGTTTAGAACGCCTAAGATATTCAGATAGCAACGTTACTTTCAAGGATTGCCTCGACTAATTTTTGTGGCGTTCAGCAGAAATCACTCACACACAAGTAGAAAATTTCTTTTATATTCCAATCACAGTTATCAAGTAGGTACCTAGTGCCTAATATACTTCACTACTAGACTAGTGACTGAGAGATTCATTGCTTAATGAATTAGCTATACAGTATACTATTTTATTTACCATGGCAATATAATACGACAGTGTTCTGTGTCCTGGTCAGTTCTTCGTGAAGTTTCTCATCGAATCTGCTGTAATCCCTCATAACAAACACGTCACGGAACATGCAGCAAGGTACAATATGCCAAACACCTATGAGAGTAGACAGATATTAGTACTAGTAACTTATCGGAATGGAACTACATTGTAACCTCCATGGCCGATTAGCTAGGACTTCAACATCTATGGGGATTCGAGTTGGCGTCTCTAGAGTTGAAGTAGAAAACAACCCATTTAATATTGACTTCACCTAGCTCAATGAAACTTGGCGCCCTATGCAAAACACTGGAACTTGGAGCCCAAGGCAAAATGCTTAGATGACTCCCTTAAATATCATAATAAAAAAAACGACTGTAAAGTAATAATAGTTTGTTTGATAGAATATGGTACAAATGATATACATTAGATACATTACAAATTTTTATACTGAAATCAGTGTGTATTTTGTTACATTATGATTCAATTATAGACACACCTATTAAGGGAGTGTAATTTTTTCAATACAAAAGAAACCCCTTCGGTCTGCTAGTCTGTAAATGTTGCGCTTTTATACAATCGGACATAGACTCAGAATATTGTTTTTAAGGTACTGCTTTTCAAATTTCAAATAATTAGAGCAAACATAATCATAATGCCATGGAATGCCTCCCCCCAAATTCGAACGCCCTAGGCAGTTGCCTAGTTAAAGCTTGTCTTCACCAGTGAATGGTTAGAAACTTGGATTTAAGTATTGTAGACGTGTGATAATATTATTTATATATAATCATCCTTCACTTTTATCTACTTACTAAAAACTACCATTTATCTGTATAGGTTCCAAAATCACAACTTTGAGTAGGTACTAAATAATACCAGAATTATTGCAAAAACCTCGACTTGAAGCGAGACAGTGAAGTTTTATTATTTTCATCATAATAATAATTGCAGTCTATTAATGACACCACTGCAGGAGATAAGCCTTCCAAAATGGATGGGATCATTTTTATTACATGGTTGAAGATTGGATTCCTAGTACTTACTTTTTATGGATATTAATTAGTACTACGGGAAGCTACATTATTCGCTGGTGACATAGGCCATTATTTACAAAGCGTGTAGTCTGTATAGGTTCATACCTAAATAAATATTTCAAATAAAAAGCTTTTGAGCATGTGTAGGTATTACTCATAAAATAGTTGTTTCAACTTAAAAAATCCATATTGTCCCTGGCAGTCTGATATGGGACTCGATCCCACGACCTTTTGCAATCCGGGCGACTGGTCTAACCACTGATCTACCCAGGACAGGACATAACAGGACTGTATAATTTTTCAAGCAATTCAAAATTTATCGTCTATAATAATAATAAAAATTGTTTGTTTACGTAATTTACCTACTTATTTACGAGATTTTTTTTTAATTACTAAAATTCACATCAACTGCTAGTTATTACCTATTTTAATCGGACAATTGTCTACTTTTGAGTCGAATTCGATCTTGAAACTTCTACCACCAATAACGTTGCAACTCGATGGATTATCGTAGTCCAAGTTTCTTGGATAATTTACTAGAAAAAAAAGGGAACATAATTTTCTGTCAACCTAATCATATTAAAACTGTGCGCACTAAAAAAAGAGAACTTATGAGAGAAATTGAAATTATTGAACAGAACTAAGTGCAAATCAATTATTTACCCAGTCTAGTCAATTAAGTAAGCAGTATTTCTTATCCATCAAATAGTATTGGTGATTGGATAGAATAAGTCAGTTTTTATTGCTAGGACTGTATAGACAGACCTCTGTTGTTAGTTGATAATGATGTGTATACTAATTTTAGATTATTGCCTATTCTAAATCATCTAATATATTTGTCGGAGTCATGTGTTGACTGTAATCTGTAAGTGTACCTAATTTAAATAAATAAATAAATGTTTCTCGAAAGCGTTACAATCTCAATATTAGTTAAAGCTTCTGAAATAAGACAACACTTAAAACGGCAATCCGCTAAATATTTAGCGAAATAACATAAGTCGTAATTATACAGTTTTTGCAAGGGACTTTTGTAAATTAACGGCGGATTCCATCGAATACAAATATTAACTATCTGCAGAGGCTCAGCGGAGCGACCGCATCTCTAGCCATGTTTTAGGGGCCGTCCATGTTATTTTCAGTATTTTTAACCACCACCCTCCCACTTGGTGAAACATGGTGAAGAATAAGACTACCCCCCTCTTAAGTCTCAATTTTGACGCCGCCTTTCGGTTTAGTAATTGCGCGGTGATATTTGACTACGTCCCCCTCCCCCTTTGTGATATTTCGTGATTTTTGACGAACCCCTACCCCCTTTCAAGCCTCACGTGATTAATGGATGCACCTTAGCAATAGGATATGACGTCTTATTGATTGTATGCCGATATTTCGATTCATTTCACTAAGGTACGGTATCCTATGGCTAGAATCATACCTAGAGTTATGCGGTCGCACCTGATCGGCCTTCTATATAAATTAAGAATTGGTATATAGTATGGGCAAGTATTTTTTTGTTTGTTTGTTATTTGTTTACGTCTCTATGAAATAAAATGAAAATATCTTTATTCAATTAAGCAGTTTTGAATCGTCCAAAAATTTTTTTTCCCCTACCACTTGTTCAGGACGTCTTATAGCTGACAATAAGAACAAGCGAAAGAAACTTACCAGCTCTTTATTATAAGTAATGAATGACATTTACAAAATCATGTCATTACCAAAATAATATGTATATAGAGCGCTTGTGTGTAATTTGATGGAGACTGACATAGGGTAGGTATTTTTATGGTGATCGCATATCTTATAGAGCTTAAGGAGGCGCACGACACGAATTTTCTTACACCTTGCAAATTAATGATACGTGACATTAGAATTCAGCATAAGTGCGATAGTTCATATGTTTTCAATTTTTAACGCAGGCAAAACGGCAGATAACACCTGGTTTAATACAAAAACAACTAACTGCAGTTGGAGAACACCATTTTCCTCTGCACCGCCTTACTATATTTGAAGAGGAGTGGTATCACGGCAACTTGCACTACCAGCAGACTGGCCGTGAGAGAAGCACCAGTCACTAGGATGGCACTGCAAAATATCACTGTCATTGGTTCATCATCATTATCAATATTATGTCGTCATTGCCGATGACATGTCGTCATTATTGTGGCGACATCTAACTCATCGCACTTTCATCGTCACAGCAATCAATAAGCAAGACGAACTGCAAGAAGATTCAACACACAGTAACGAGATGGCGCTGCACCACTATAGACATTGTAAATTAAGATATTACAAGGCATTTTACAAAGAAATCCTACATCGCCCACAGTAAGTTTCATTACCGATTCGCATAAATAGAATGTCCAACCTACATTAGTAGGACCACGGTCCCGGGGATAACAACACCTAGCTCGGAAGGAGATAATAACCCATTAGTCCCCTTGCCAGTTGTCTCCATAACAAATATACAAATAACGAATGCGCTATTTAACGAATTAATAGCGCATTCGTAAGGCCGTTTTTCCACCAAAGTTGTTCGAGAAAATTCGTCATGCTGGCGAAATAACTTGAGTTCTGTAAAGCGAGCCAAGGTAAATGAGGTGATTCTAGTGGTGTATTTTTGCTCTCATCTGAGATAGAAAAGTAAGAAAAGAGGCTGACTAGTTTTAAAGTTTTAATAAACTCTTTATGTATGCTATTCAAAAATCTTCCACTCCGCATAAGGGCCCTGACGTCTGGGGTTGCCAACATTTCTGCGGTTATAAATAAGTTATTAAATTAAAGTATATTTCAAAAATATGTAGTAAGTATAGCTATTAATCAAATCCCACACCGAAACGAACTGAACATTGACTAAGACAAATACGTTAGGATATACATAAAATAATATGAAATTATATTTTATTCATGCATTTATTGAATCCTATTCAAACAAGCTTAATGAAAACAGTTTTGAATCATAGAATTAATTATAACAAAAAAAATCCTGCCACCAGTTCAGGATGTCTTTTGACTGACAAGAAGAGAACAAGCGAAGGTTAGCAACTTTTACAGAAGTAACGTCATAATTATAAGCTATCTAAGCTGTCGCATTAATCAAAAGTTAAGACATGAAGCGATGCATAAACGAAGATACTATCTTTTACACAACATTGTATATGTTGAAAGTATAGTATTCATGCGTATAGTTTTTCTCCGACAATATTGAGTACGCAGGCCCTAAATATAGTCCAATACTATATGTATATTATAGTACGGTTGGCAACCCTACAAGCGACCAATATTTTTCAATCTTGACGCTCTGTATGAAATAAAACAGGGAGAAAGAAGCAGCCCTTGCCGAGTTTCTTGCCGGTTCCTCTTGGTACAAGGTCTCCCGCCGATTTACGAACCGATGGCGTAGCTTTTCGACTTTCACAAATGTTTGTAATAGCCTAGACTAAATAAATAATTTTGATTTGAAAAAAATGCTTTTATCCAAAGAATATTTGACTTTTTTTTGTATGCACACAAACATCGTAATGCTTGTTGTATTTTTAAGTGGTCCCCAAGTTTAGTTAAATAGCTTAAATGGTTTTATCAGATATAGAGTGCAGTGTAACATATTCGTGCCTACAGACATTGTGTAAAAAATCTTGAACGTCCAACTCACCCAATCATCGTGTAAAGAATTTATCATTCGGTCCTTTTTATAGTTAATTTTCTTTAACATTTTACCTTTTTATTCAATTATTCAGTTTTCTACTACACATTATTTAACCACTTGTCATTTTGGAAGTTAATAATTTGCTTTGACAGGAAATGTCATTTAGTATGTTTTATGGATATTTGACCTTATTCATGAAGTGGAAAGAAAAAGATGACCAATTGCGCGGCAAGAACCGGTAAAATTAGAACAGTTTGTGGATTCTTAATTAATTACTAGAAAACTATTATTGTCACAATAATTTCTTTGGCTACAAACTGACTCGCATATTTATCAATTTTGTCTAAAAAAAGGGGAATAATTACAACCAGATATGGAAAAAATGTATTTTATATGCTTAAATCATAGAATTGAACATCTTTGCCAACCAATCGGAGTACCGATCGGAGGACTGGGAATAACCCGTTTATAAGTAAGTTGATTTTTGTATTTTAACGAAATACATATAGTCTGTGGTCACCAGTATATCTCGATCGCGTTAAAGCAAAAAAATAAATAAATAAAAATATATCTAAACTTCCTGTGCTAAAGTACTCTTCAGTACAGTATATATACTTTACTCTTTGCAGTACAGGCATTCAGCTATGGATCAACGACATAATTTAAAATATTTCTATAGTCAAATTATTATTTTTGTCACATCATTAACATCGATAAAATCAGATATGGTTCAAGAGCCACAGGTTGGGAATCCCTGTAGGGTTGGATAAGCCGGGCTTCTTGCTGGATCCGGGGTCCTTTACTCCGCCCCATGGCATTCTGTAGGGGTTTCACCAGGAAGGTCAATCACGCTTAAACCTTCTCTTCTTAAGACAGAGTTGGAGAGTTAAAAGTTACAAAAAAGGTTATCTACCTCTGCACTAGACATGTGATCTTCGAATAAATTTTTGGGCACCCGTCCTCATCGCAGGCCTAACGCAGTAATTTTTGCTTGATCAGTAATGAAAATTATGATGTTTTAGTTTTTACATAAAAAAATTTAAGTGAAAGAAATAATAGGCCAGTTAAAACAATAAAACAACATATTTATTCTTGGTCTACAAATTAGTAAATAATAGGCCAGTTAAAACAAAAAAAAAACAATACACGATTCTTGGTCTACAAATCAGTGAAGTAATAATGTACATAGATGAATGAAGTCACTGAAACAAAAAAACAAGCGAAGTTATTTTGTAAATATAGGTAATTATTTTTTTTATATTCCATTTCATTCAAATATTGAGAAATGAAACAACTCTTAAACGGTTTCATCGCGTTTGACGTTTCGGACCGTTCACATAAGACTAAGGGTATGTTCCGATATACACTGCGAGCACTGCGCAGTGGTCTTACTGCTGAAAAATCCGTTCCGTTATTGTCTGCCAGTACACTGCTACAGTACCCTAGGGAAATTTATGACGTCATAAATTGCCGCCATATTTGTACTGTGAGCACTGGAGATTTCGAGGTAAGGTGCTCGCAGTGCTTTTGATCACGTGATCAGTCGAAACAGAATCAGAAAATGATAAGTTTTTAAATAAACAAAAAAAAAATACTTACGTTTATTATAAGATGGATTTAATTGATAAATAATTTTTTTATACAATTGTCCAATTCATTTTCTTTTGAAAAGAGGGAATCTTTATATTTATATTCACCTTGCCTTAACAAATTTGAAAATGGCGCCAAAAAATAGGATTAACAGTATACTGGACTGCGTTCCGTTTTAAAAAGTCACCCGTATAACTAGCTATAAAGGAACGGGCTTCCAGTATACTAAATTGACGTCATACTGTTCAGTGGTCGCAGTGTATATCGGAACATACCCTAAGGTATTGATTGTCTTTTTATTAAAAATATAGCTACAATAAAAAAAATGTTTCAGTGTGCCGTGACGTGATGCGACGCCATGACAGAAGTGACGTTTTCGCGGGAAATTTTGAAAATAAATTTTATTTTTAGTATTTAATTAATTATATGTATGATATAAATATACAACGTGTCCCAAAATTCAACGATAAGCGGGCGCCAAGAGGTAGACCTGCTCATGTGTACTTATGGAAAAATAAGAAAAAAATTATATCTTATCTTTTTTATTATAAAATTAAATTCGAAAATCTTCGAAAATTTACACCTTTTATGATATTTTCAACTACCACGACCACAACTTCTCAATTATGTTCAATCTTTTTTTGGTATCGGATACCTAAGTAGCACTACTATTCGCTACAATTCTTTCGAAAATTTTCGAATTTTATTTTATAATAAAGAAGATTAATAAGATATAATTTTTTTCTTATTTTTCCATAAGTACACATGAGCAGGTCTACCTCTTGGCGCCCGCTTATCGTTGAATTTTGGGACACGTTGTATATCTATAAAACAAAAATATCTTGAAAAAAAAAGTTGGCTACAAACCTATTTAGAGAAACGAAAAAGTCCAATATTTGCAATATTATTATTTGTAAAAGTGTCGATTGTACTAAAATAAAAATTATTGAGATTTCAATATTGGTTATGTAAACAATCTTACTTGACGATAGTAGGGAATTTTTCCTCATTACAAATCCACATATGATATCCTTCAGCGAACTCCTCGAACCAAACGGGCGCGTCGTTCTCAGATCGTGAGGTCTTCGCTACTATATAGAGCTGTATTGAAAAAAATAACATAACCTAAAAGACACACGATATGACAATTCTATATGCTATAGGGAACTTACATAATACTCTGTATGTGGATACATCGTAAGGGTTTTATTTGATAAGTCTTCGAAAATACTTTCGAAAATCGTTCATGCCGCCCGATCTATTGGTTCCTGTCACTCGATGGGTTCACGTATGGGAGTCCCACATAGGTACTCCTTTGGCTTGTATCTCAGCGCAGAATTATTGTATCAATTCTTCCTCTTGAGTTCACTGTAGAGAAGCTCAGTGGCGTAGTGGATAAGCACCGCGGTCCGCGATCGTGGTCGTTAAGCAACTTTCGCAAGGGTCGGTCACGGGATGGGTGACCAAAAAATTTATTATCTCGAGCTACTCCGTGCTTCGGAAGGCACGTTAAGCCGTTGGTCCCGGCTGCATTTGCAGTCGTTAATACCCTCCAATCCGCATTGGGCCAGCGTGGAGGGTCATGGCCCATCCTCCTTAACCATCCATAAGGAAGGCCTGAGCCCCTGCAGTGGGGACGTAAAAGGGCTGATGATGATGGTGAGTTCACTAGCGCCAGAGTCTGCTAGTGAACCAATCAAGAGTGTGGAGCGGCACAATTGCAATGTCATTCGATCGCTATTGCGTTCGAGAGTTAGGGGGACAGGTATTATAGGATTCAACTCTTGGAGCACAATATTTTATTTATTTTGGGTCATTTGCCAGTTTTGGCTGCCCCAAATATTAGTGACCTTAATTTTCTAATTTTCAAAACTACCACAATCCCTTTTAAAGGCATAGCAATTATTATAACGATTAATGATATAATGTTACATTAAAATCGGAATTTTAGCACGAATGATGATTTGAATGATCAAGAGACATAATAAAAACTTAGTAACTGAAACTTAAAGTAATTTTTGCTTCTTAGACAATGAATGAATGAATGAATGAATGAACACTTTATTGTACTTGAAAATAAAATCAACATAACAATTAATAACAATAAACTGTACAATTGGCGGCCTTATCGCTAAAAAGCAATATCTTCCAGGCAACCAAAAGTTAGACTGGACAGTTACATAAAAAAGATGGGTAGTAAATGGTGTCCTACACAGTTGAAATAAAAAATTTCCATACTAATATATTTTTGCTTCTTAGACAATGAATGAATGAATGAACACTTTATTGTACTTGAAAATAAAATCAACATAACAATTAATAACAATAAACTGTACAATTGGCGGCCTTATCGCTAGAAAGCAATATCTTCCAGGCAACCAAAAGTTAGACTGGACAGTTACATAAAAAAGATGGGTAGTAAATGGTGTCCTACACAGTTGAAATGAAAAATTTCCATACTAATATATACACACATACACAATTCCAATAGACGTCAAATTAACGATATCGTTAATTAAATATCTTAAAGAAAACGTCGCCATCGCAATCGTTATCATATTTCAAATAATTGTAACGTGAAATTGATATCTTTCAAATGTCAAATTGAAAGTTATTGCGGCGGCCCTAGGCCCGGGCCTACTGTGGCCTTAACTTAAATCCGCCCTAGTATTGAATGTCTATAAAAAGCTCAGGCTAGGCCGGCTGATGATGTCTCATAAATAAAGCTAGTTGTACAGTAAAACACATCTAATATAGTTCACTAATGCATATACGGTACCACAATATGCCAAATTTATGGAATGGATTTTGACTTCTACCGTTAACATATTAAGGTTTAAATTCGAGTGAAAAAGGTTTTAAAGAAGTGCAGCTAATCATGCCTAATCAGAATTAATCAAGTATCGCGCCATCAGAACATTCATGCGCCTGACCAAAAATTGTAAACCAAATAAGTTTAAGTTTATAACTTATGGTTATTAAAACAAGATTGCTTAAGATAGGCTTGATGACAGTTTAAAAACAATCTATTTAGTCCTTCAGTCAGAAAATAAAACATATTAGATTTTTGTTTCAATTTAACAAGAAATGGCAGAGATAATAGACATGAAAGTTAAGAAGTGGGGGCTTGCTACGTCACAACTATGTGATAATTGTGCAAAGGTGTGACGTCATCCGACATTCCAACTCAATGTGTATCTTAGTAATTTATTGATTTAGTAAAAATAAAAATAAAATGTGTTCAATAATCTACTTGACAGAAACAAACAAAGATTATTCATTTCTATTTCAACTGCTGTTGTTGTGTTTATTATAGTTTGAAATTTACCTTTTCTGATAACGCAATCGGAATAATTGTATCGTCTCTCGCATGCATGATAAGAAGTGGCACACTCTTCAACGAAGTCACATACTTTTCAGAATTCAACCGTAAATTATTATCGGTTGTCCAATAATGTTTCACCATAGTCTTGAAATATGGGAGTACTAAAAGCCACTGTGAATAAAAAACATAATAAATTAATAACTTATTACTAAATTAAGGATCAAAAATCTTTTTAAAAACAAATTTAATGAGCCCAAATGCGACAGAGTGGCGTTATTTAATTATTTAAGTACAATGCAGGACATGGCCACCTTGGTCACATTTTAACATTTCGAAAGTGTTTATTTTTTTAAAGTATAACTGGGAAAAAATGATTTACTACTAGTTTGATATTTTTGCTTCGGTTTTGTCTACGTCTGACGACAACCGAAATAAATTGTTCACCGAACTCAACAACAACAGGCAACAGGTCATCGCGCGATTTGGTATTCAATTAAGTCATTTTTAATAAATGTAACTAATCCTTAGCCAGTTGCTATATATATATTTTTAGATGAATTTATTCGTTGACTGAGTGAGTGAGTTCACTTTAATGGTCACTAATGCTGACGCAATACGAACAGTTTGACGATACAAGACCAAGTGGCCTGTCCCATGTACGAAACTACTACCACTACTAGATCAAGTGTCAAAATAGAGTTCAATTCAAAATTGCGAATTATTGATAGAAAATACTAGGAAGTTAGCAAATAGATCTGCAGGTCTGCATGAAGGCAGGGATCGGCGTAGGTAACCTAAAACCACTCAAGATTTAATCCGCTGAATTTCTTGAGTTTGTTTCATGTTTAGTTTATTAGCCATATTTATACCAGTTTATTTTTCGTTTGCTCAAATAGAAAGTGACAATAATACAACTTCGAATGCGGCGGTTCTTTCCTGGGTTTATTAATTCACCGCGTAAACAACGTTCATAATCAGCCTTACTACGTTCTCACTACAAGGGATCAGGCCTTCCTTATGGATGGTTAAGGAGGATGGGTTAAAACCCTCCACGCTGGCCCAATGCGAATTTGAAGGTATTAATGACTTCAAATGCAGCCGGGACGAACGGTTTGATGTGCTTTCCGAAACAGGCAGAAACTCGAGATAGTAATTGTTTGGTCATCCATCCCGTGACCGCCCCTTACGAAAGTTGCTTAACAACAACGATCGCGGTGCTTATCTACTATGCCATCGAGCTACTCAATGTTAACAATGTTACTTACATCTAACTTTCCGAATTCTGCAGCACAATGACCTAGCTGGTTATAGCCAGATTCTAAAATTAAGCCACGAGGTAGCGGCACTGGTTTTTTCAGCTTCAACAACGTCGCACTGAATTCGTCTAGTTTACTGAGCGCTTTGTTAGTTATTCCTGAACCTGTTTTTTGTTATAAACAAAGACAATAGGGAATATTACGCAAATGTTAAAGCATGTGCCGGTGCTGCCATCCACGTCGACCGGATGGCAGCACTGGCACATGTAGTTATCAAATAAAATTTTAAGAACATTCTATCTTTTGGAAATTTTTACATATACATATGCAGTAACGATTTGTTTTTGCATAAAATTCCATTTCAGTTTAACAAGAAATACGAGCATAGATACGAGTAATAAGCGTTAAAGTTTAGGATTGGGACTCGCTACGTCACAGTTTTGTAGAAAATGTACTAAAGCGTGACGTCATGCGACATTGCAATTAATGTATCTGCACAATTAATGAGGAAGTATTTAAAAAAATCATTAGTTCCCGAAATCAAACTAGATGTCGCCACGGTACTTTCCTGATTTTTCCATGACAACTCTTCCAGTTTTTTTTCATGTATAAAAGTAAATTAATTTTCAAAACTCAATTAACAACTCTGGTCTATTTGTACTTTTCGTATTTGTATTGATATCTAACTTTCAGAATTTAATTATGTTAGTTAAAAGGAAAAAAAAT
This sequence comes from Diatraea saccharalis, assembly GCA_918026875.4. NCBI lineage: Eukaryota > Metazoa > Arthropoda > Insecta > Lepidoptera > Crambidae > Diatraea > Diatraea saccharalis. Next base: position 11,071,755 of record OU893351.1, read on the forward strand.
GACTACTTTTCGTCCATTCGTTTCCTGCAAAAATCAACTTTTGCTAAAGTCGCCATCTAGTGAGGTGATTTTTGTGCTTTCTTTTTTTTCTTAAAATACTTCCTCATTGATTACGCAGAAAATAAAAAATGTGTTTTATGTTCTTCAAAAGGGACAGTTAAAATAAATTACTCGTCATTCCTATTGGCCTTTTTTATTAGATAACGTATGTGGCTTTCCGAATACGATCCGTTACCTACTAGGCCACAGTTTCAAACTGTATGCAATTTAAATGTCATCAGAATACTGCATCAATTACAAGGAGATAATCTGAAGTTGCTACTGCTATACAAAGGACGTATGCAAATGATAGTTGCACTTTGGGCATTTCAGTTTCTTTTTCTGATGCTCAATAAAGGTAATCTATTTTTCTTTCTATATACAAGAATCAGACTGTTCTTTTGTCTCGTTAAATTTCGAGAACAGCTGGGCCGATTAAGTTGATTTTTGTTTTGAAAAATTTTTTGTAGTCCAAGGAAGGTTTAAACGATGAGTGATACCAATCAAATCGGGACATCTAGTCATATATAAAATTAATAAAACGTTTGCTAGAGTCTCGTTAAAACTAGAGACAAGGTCAACTGATTAGTGTATTTTTTGTGTAATAATGTGACGTCATACTGGCATACGAGGCTTATCAGATAGTACCTTAATGAATAAATAAATAAAAAAAAAAAAAATCTTAATAATTTCTGCGATGGTATCGTGTCTGTCGGGTTGTTGCATTCCCTAAAATATGGTTGAGCGAATAGATGGCTGGCTCATGCGCCATGTTCGTGAACGGTGGCTGCTAGTGGGGATGAGTCTGCTCTGGACTACTTAATTTCGCCCATTTTCTTTTATTTTGAATACTGTATATTGATTTGTCGATGTGTAAGTATGACTCACCAACCGGCATATTAATAAGAAATCTAAAAATATCTGTTTTATTATTTCTGATACTGTTTTATTCTTTCCCATAAGACGAAAAGTCCAACAAGAAGAAGTCTGAAATAAAATAGGGAGAGAAAAAAGCAGCCCTTGCGGTGTTTCTTGCCGGTTCTTCACAGTACAAGATCTCCCGCCGTAGTTTTGCAAACCGTTGGTATAGTTTTCGATTTTCACAAGTGCTATGTAACAGCCTAGACTGAATAATTGATTTTTAAATTTGATTTGCTGTACATTGTAAATAATAATTTCATTTATTTCTTCCACAGAGTTGAATACTATAAGATCACAAGGTTTTTCTACTTAGGTTTTACTACTATCTAAGCGTTAGAAAATGCCTGTACTTTAGGCCACTAGGTTCACTTCCTCTTATACATACAGTCTTACTTGCAATTTAATAAAGTACATGAGTGCATGTCTCAAATAACTTGAAAGGAAAACGCAATGACAATACAAGATACGTAGATTGCATTTTATAAATGTTGCAATTTATAAAATTTGCACTGTTCACAAGGTCTAGCATAGAAAAGACTCAGAAATTGTCAGCACTGTATAAAGAAAATAGCATGGGGCCCAATACAGATCCCTGCGGTACCCATCTTTCCGAGTCAAAACCGATCAAGAATTAATCCAAATCCAACTCGCACATAAATAAATCATATTTACCTAATGAGTGACCCCACACAAACACAGGACTGTCTCCGCAAACTTGGTGCACCCAAGAGTATACTGCAAGGAAATCTTCAACCGCACCCATCCTGCTTGGCAGTATACTTGTGGAAATTCCGTATCCTGAAATGATAAAATAAATATACATATTAAATTTCTATACTGTTCGGAGTAATCGGTTAGAAACAAGGATATTCTCATGGGTTATTTATAATATAGTCCGGTCATTGAACAGAGAAAACTTTGCACAATAACCCGACACATCATATATCTTTTACTCATGCGCAATTTTATCGATATTGCAATCTTATGCATCTAGCCAATTGTGTCATAGTACATAAACTATTTATAGTAAAGTGGCATAAAGGTCAACTAAGGCCTCTAAAGCCTAATTGTCTAATTTAATATAAATATTCAACCAATCATGTTTTGAATGATGAAGAAACATAATAAAAACATAGTAACTTGGTGGCGTAGTGGATAAGCGCCGCGGCCCGCGATCGTAGTCGTTAAGCAACTTTCGCAAGGGTCGGTCACAGGATGGGTGACCAAAAAAAAATATTATCTCGAGCTACTCCGTGCTTCGGAAGGCACGTTAAGCCGTTGGTCCCGGCTGCATTTGCAGTCGTTAATACCCTCCAATCCGCATTGGGTCAGCGTGGAGGGTCATGGTCCATCCTCCTTAACCATCCATAAGGAGGGCCTGAGCCCCGCAGTGGGGATGTAAAAGGGCTGGTGATGATGATGATGAACTTAAATGTAATAGTTATTTGCGTCTTGTGTTTGCCTTAGATAATTCCAATTTACCGTCAAAACGATATCGTTCATTAAATATCTCTCAAATATTTTTGACGTATTCGTCACGATATCATTCGCTATCGCATGTTATATAGTTGAAGCGCTAATTTCGTGAACATCTATCGATGTCAAATTGAAAGGGATTGAGTTATATTTTAAAGTAAGACTATTGGGCTCGATGGTATATTGGTGTAAGTAGACCGTTCTACAATTTCCTTAAACGACTGATATGCACCTACACCCGAGGTTTGCCGTACTTTATGGTGATAACGGACATATGGAGAATCCACGGTGGAGCTCGAGATAATAATCTTTTTGGTCACCCATCTCGTGTCCAACCATTGCTTAAGTTGTTATGATATTTATTCTGATTTTCTTAGCGATGTATTAAAATTGCTTTTAGAAATTTTATAGATGAATTCATGTTTTATTTTTAGCTATTTATGTTAAAACAATACCATGCCATCGGTTAACTGTAAATATATATTTTTTGTACTTACCTCTATAATCTAATGTTATCACGTGACAATCTAGCTTTTGTAATATTTTATATAACGACACTCTGTGGGGGTCGCCTACGGTTTGGGTTATACCTGTATAAAAATACAGAAAAAAAAAAAAAATAGACCAAAACACAGCAAAAACTAAAATAAACAAGTGGAGACAGACTAGCGCACGAAGGGTTCTGTATCGAAAACAGAATGGGAAATGGAAGCCCCCCTTTAATATTTACTTTATTGTGGTATTTAGTATTTGTTGTTAAAGCGGCAACAGAAATATATCATTTGTCAAAATTTCAACTGTCTATTTTTCACGGTTCATAAGATACAGCCTGGTGGCAGACTAACAGACAGACCACAAGACAGACAGACAGCGAAGTCTTAGGAATAGAGTTAAAACCCAAAAACGAGAAATACTAATAAAATTTACACATCTATACTAATATTATATAAAGATGAAAATTTGTTTGTGTGTTTGTTTGGACGGAAAAGTTCTCGAGTGGCGATCACGTACCTGAAAACGCCTTATAAAGGTAAACTAAACTATCTTATAAAGGTTGCGGCAGCGCAGGACCTATCGTGGAGATCTATGGGGGAGGTCTATGCTCAGAAGTGGACGTCTTATAGCTGATGATGAACAAGCCTCACGTTTCAAACTTACCGTGACAGTATACTATAACAGGTTTTCGTGAATACTTCAATTGGTCCGCGAAAAAGCTGCTCACTTCCTCTGGATCATCATCATTTAGAGATTGCAATTTCTCAGTTGAACTTTGAGGTAATATATGCCAGACACCTGTCGATAACATATGGTTACGAATAAATGTATGAAAATTATCGGTAATTCATTGTTTAGGTCAGTGTTTCTCTAAGTTTTGGCTCAACGAACCCCCGTAAAAGATGCCAGGTAACCTTAAAAATAATAAAATTGGTTATTGAAGAAAATAAGGCCTTTTTATACTAATATTTTTTGTGTAATGTTTAAGTATTTTCATGAATATTATACATTGGAAAGATTTGATTGTTTGTTTCTTTGTATGTCTGTTTGTTTGCATCTAATAGGCTCCGAAACTACTGGACCAATTTTATGATTTCTTTCGTTAGTACATTATCCGGGATTGACAGACTATAATTTATGGGTTCGAAGTCACGGGACAACAGCTAGTATTTAAATAAAAGGTAACAAATACAGTGCCAATTAAATATCTCTTCAATATTAATGTGCTGGGTTTGTTTTTCGTTGAAAGGTTTGAAATAATTTTGGACAATTTAACCGTCGAATGGCGAGCCCTTAGAGATCGTGCTCTCCATTTTAGAAACCCTGTCATTGTTAAATACATTACCTGACAGACATGGTCAGAAGAGGTAGGATCACAGTTGGGTCACCGAGAACATGACCGTATTGTTTAGAATTAATTTTATTTTGATTTACTATATTAATGCAATTTCATTTTGACATAACTTTGTACATCAAAAAAAAAAAGACATAATAAAATCCCATATCTCATAACATAACCTATTTACTTTTCTATTTAATAGGTAATAAAACATAAATCAATATTAGAAAATTTGATGATATTAACATATTAGCATTTCTTAGATTGCCGTTAGTTTACAAAATACCTTTATATAGCTTTAATAGCAAATATGCCTGTTCAATAACTTCAAGACATAACATACCTATGGAAACTTCTAATTGGCTTCATGTTCGCTATAAAATTTTTATTGTTATGTGGTAACAAATAAATAAAAACAAATACTTAAACCAAATGTCTTACCTAGCTCTATTTCTTGATTGTCTATGGTCGAATGATGTTTTATAGTGAGACTTGTGCCTCCTACAATTCCAAAGTCATTTACATTCTTGAGATTCAAAAACGGTGTTTGAACTGTAAAAGAGAGGTTCACTTTTTACTATAAGAAATATAAATATAAATATACAGATTATTACCTATAAATGACCTAGACGTTTAGTATAGTAGCCAATATGAGGGCGTGTAAGTTCCCTGAGCATAAATGTCCTATTTACCAAAGCCCTCTAACGTGTGACGTAACTAATGGACAGGCCGGAGGCAAGTGCCTCAGCAATGGAAGCCAATATTTTCATGATGATGGAAAACTAATTAATTGCAGTTTATTCACTTTTTAATTTCATATGTACGAGTATCATCAGCAGTCTATTGCTGTCCCCACTGTTGGGGCTCAGGTCCTCTTTATGTATCTACCACAGTGAATTGATAGGTGTTAACGACTGCAAATGCAGCCAGAACCAACGACTTAACGTGTCTTCCGAAGCACGGAGTATCTCAATCTCAGTAATAGATTTTTGGTCATCCATCCTATGACCGCCCCTTACGAAAGTTGTTTAACAAACGTATCGCGGACCTAGCAAATCACCCAACACTGTGCCAACGATATCCTAAATTTCACATATTATTTTGCGAACTCACCTTTATGCAAAAACAAAGCGTGTCGTCGTATTTTACCGTTCAGTGCTAAGAATGGAATACATAGATACAATATGAAAACAACCAATGACACACGTTCTCCGAATAAAAAATAACTGTAAAAAAAACATAGTTTTAACTTCAACCAAATTCAATTCGAAGTTATAGGTGAACTCCGAATTGAATGTCTAGAACAGTGTTTCCCACTTTGCAGGTAACGTAAGCCGGTATCTATAAATACACTCAAAAGCACAATTAACCACCCACCTTCTATTTCTTTTAATTCGCAGAAATCGCCAATCTTAGGCCATATTTTATTAAACAAATGTTAAAAACAATACTTAAAGAAAAAGAAACCACAAATTGTTGGAAAAAGTATTTTATTAAAGAATCCTTCTAAAAATCGATTTTTTATTTAAATTTTGGTTTTGAAAATAATGGGGCATTTAAAAGAAAAAATCAAATGTATAGTGGACCTTGCGGTATGGCAACGTGCGTGGCAATGGCAACAGAGGAATGACATGATCTTGAAGAACTTCCACGTATCTTTGAGCGTTTAAGCTTCTTCTATCGAACACAACAAGATCGGTACGAGTCTTATAAGAGAGACCTCCCCTTACCATTATGGACCCTCCCTGGTAACCTACAGTTTCAGTTACCTACCTACCTACTTACTGTACATGGAGCAAATCTCTCATTTCGCCTGTAGACACGCTAACATTCATCTGGACCTCTTAAGGTTATTCTGCTCTCATCTGAGAACAGTAAGTTCTTTCATTCCTCTACAGTCTAGTCAGCTTATTCTCGCGCAAAACCAAGTCTAGCTCTATGGTGTCGTGGGAGTAGTTGCAGAGCGCGAGCTGGACGTAAAGCCCTCGAATTACTTTCTGCTAGTCTTCTACTAATGGTACGTTCATTGACACTAATATTTATCACCTCAAAAAGACGCGTACGAGTTTCAGTAGCGGTCGAAAAACGACTTCTCAACACATTGGGACAACGAAACGGTCATCTCGAGTCGAAGTGCATCGATGTCGGCGTTGACCTGACCTGCAGGTTAATAAGCCAGTCTCCCGAAATCGTCTGATGCAATCTCGTACCATAGTTCGATGTACACAGTGTGCGAGCGACGCGAAGCTGGCTATACCCCGCATCAGCTAAAGCCACTGCTCTAGCTACATCAGTTGCATCGAGTGGCATTTTTTGCAATCACAAACAATAAGCACACACTATAATTTCAAATTAAACATTCGCCAACTATGATAGAAAATAACAGGTAACACAGCAGCAACAATGTAAAACAATGAGTAAAGGTATAAGTGTTTTATTTATTGCTAGAGTACCCACTTAACAAAAACCAAAACAGTTGATAAGCCATAGTTGACGGAACCAAACAGGGTGGTGATTAATACAGGTGGGCGGTTAATGGTGCCTGTGAATGTATAATGGCGTCACACAGCTTATTTAAATGATAATGATACCTTTTATAATCCATTGAGCCGTTTAATTCGATATTTTAGTATTTGAAACAAAAAAAATATATATATAATGGCGTCGCACAGTCGTCATATTTAATTTTTTTAACATTACCTATTTAAGAATAATCGGCTACTGCTAAGACAAATCTAACGAAACCCCAATTATCTAAATCGGGTCACCGGTTCCGAAGTTATGAGGCACAGCTATATAAGTACATACAAGATACGCGCGAAAACCATATACGGAAGGTATATGGTTTACAGTTGTGTAAAATCTGGTCGCAATATTCCCGCTTTGTTTACATTAAGTAAGTTCCTCAAGCAAATAAAAAGGTAAAAAAAGCCATATAAAAGTATTTAGTATTAATAAATACCTTTATACGAGCAATTCAAATTCAATCTTAATCTCGGAAACGGAAATGGATAAAAAAGATTTTTTTAATGCAGGTTTCACTTAAAAAAAAAGATCTGTAATTTTAGTATTTTCATCTAATCGAACCAGTTTGGGTTTAAACGAAGAGGCAGTGTGAAAATTTACATGGCCATGGCAAAACAATCTTTGGGAATCACTGGCTAGAAGTAATCAACTTCACAAAATCTTCCAATGAAAAGCTTCATTTTTTCATTAGTTCCAAAATCACCTCGCGAAATAAAATTGTATTCACCTCGTCTTTGCAGTAGACTTCACTTGGCAACTGTCTAACAGTTTTCTCAAGGGAGAGTCTAGCGGAGCGTCATGAGGTCATGACCCCTACTGAGCGTCAACCATTATTACTTTTAAATTCTGGGGTTATCTTTTATAGCGAAAAAAGTTGTTGAAATAGATGATGATGACAGTAATAAATGACAAGAAATAAAAAATGTTGCTCAATGTGTTGCTCACACGAGAATCTAAATGTTGTCTAGTGAAAAAATATTTTGTAGCAAATCCTTTACAACCGTATTTTTTTCATAAACCATTTAAATTTTGGTCTGCACTATTTAGACGTGACCAATAGTCAGGACAATCCAGTAAAATCTAAAATCATTCTGTTTCATCGGTCTGGCTTGAAATTTTTTTTTTCCATTTACATGGACTTGGCCAATGTTTGCCTGACTTATTGTCTCGCCTACTGGAAGAGTGTAAATGGACCATCTGAAATAGGTATACATAAATACTATTTTTATAACAAAAAAATATATATATATATATACTTACAGTGAAGAGAAAAATACAACTAATTTAAATACCGCTTTCAACATTTTCATAAAATAAAAAATCTAAATATTTTCTTAACTTAACTTCTGGCAATGACTCTAGTTGCGTTTAACTTATACTAATGCTCGATGTTCTAGAATTTGTTCATACTGTTTTACGAGTTGATAAGTCAAGGTTAACTAACATTGTGATTCATTTTGGTTTACTTGTAAAGGTCTATTCACAATAACGCATTCAGTTCGTACGTGCTTGTTTACATAAAGACTTTTTTAGCGTATTTGTTTTTGTATACATAATTAAAGATATACTTCGCTATACTTAATATAGTAGGTAAATATATATACCTATATATTATTATAATGTATGAAAGAAAATATCTAAATATTTTCATAGAAATAAGAGTTAGGTCGTTATGGGCATAAAAAAATCTTGCCAGTTTGTTAAATTATGACATCACAAGTCTAGTAGTCTGTCCTTTTATTATCAAGATTTTAAAATGTATATATGTATATATATGGACTATACGTCAAAGTTAAATTTCTCAGATATTTTGGGATAATGTTATATGTATATCACATTAAAATTTTGTGCGCATTAAAGTCAGAAATTTGACTATTTTACTAGGCAAAGAATAAATAAATTAATCATCAATGGAATCATATACTACCCTGGTAACAGTGCTTGTCTCGCCTAACCAACGTTTGTACAGATTTTTTTTTAAGATTTGGCGTAAAGACAAAACCTGAATGTCTAATATCTATCTAGTTGCCGGGACCAATGAGAACTTGTTTCTAGCAAATTTGACGACAGATGCGTCAGCGCCTCTTCAGTCGCGTCTATTACGTAAACCTCGAACCGTGGGGTCTGAATACGAACATTTTATTTTCAATGTAGCAAAATTATTATAGATGGCGCCATTGGTATGAATCAAAAGTAACACTAATACGTATTGTCAGAAGCTAAACGCTCGGCAAGCTGACAGAAATACTGTCTAGTGTGAAAGATTAAGTATCCATATACAACGTGTCCCAAAATTCAACGATAAGCGGGCGCCAAGAGATTTTCGAATTTAATTTAATTATAAAAAAGATAAGATATAATTTTTTTCTTATTTTTCCATAAGTACACATGAGCATTGGGACACGTTGTATATGTTAGTTGTGGAGTTCCGCAACCGAAGACACGGGACGTATCTACCGCTAGATATGAAGCGGCCCTTATTCCCATGCTTCGATAGGAGACTTTACAAAACGTTTAAACGTAATTAACTATATGTCAATGCTACATCACAAGAGTACCTAAAATAAAACGATTATGTAATAAAAAATATCTTGTATTCAGCTTAAAGCACGAAAATAAATACAATTAGCTAACTTCATTATAATAATACACATTTCCAAAACATGGATTTGTGTAAATTCTTTTTTGTTCTTGCTATAATCATTAAATAAAAAGTGTATCTGAAATTTAAACCTTACTGTGCACAATACAATGCATATTTTAGAAAACACCTTAATATTGACATTTTCTATTTAATTAAAATTCATCACAATCCATATGGAATATTATTATTTTTTTAATTGGTAAGTTAATCTTAAACATTAAATAAGAATTTAAAAAAAAAATCTTAGAATAGAACAATAATCAGTTGCCAAAATGTATGAAATTTGAATCAAATTAATTTATACATGTTATTGAAGTAATTAGCAGAAATTGTAATTTTTTGTCATTTAGTTATCTAAGTAATGTTAATCTAATGTACATATTTTTTTGCATGTTTTACGAGCCTTACATGATGCAAGTAAACTTACTTATGTAAACTATAAATGGTATTGATAATTTAATAAAAAAGTATACACGGTTGCACGTCAGACTATACATCTTGGGCTTTGTCCCAACCGCGCTTCGTATAGACCTTCCTTACTAAGAAGTCTGCTTACGCTTGTGGTGTGTAGCGAGAAGTGCGGCCATGCTTACATTATATATTGTTAAAAAAATCTATACAACACGTATTTTATCACAAAATGCCGAATAAAAAACAATACAAATCTTGTCTAAAACTAAAAATAAATATATTCAATAATAATATCGCCTATTACAAATATTTTGTACATATAAATGGAATGAAATTGAAAAAAATATTTACCTTAAGTACCTATTGAATACTGAATTATAAATAAATCACAACAATTTTCAGAATAAAAAAAACAAACCAATAAATTTTTCTATAGGTAAACATAAAGATTAAGATAAATGACAACTACAAGAAAAAATTAACTTTATAACCAACGCACATAATTAAAAAATTTACAAAAGTAAAAAGTAACACATTGAAATTTATTGTCTAATAGAGCCTCAAGGCTTAAAGGTTGAGGTTACAGCGTTTTTCTTTGTAGATGTCAGCGTGTAGAGACGGTAGAAATCACAGTTTAAATTGAATTTAAAATATTTAAGTATTTTATAAAATGAGTATATTAATTTGTTTGTGACTAAAATACTGGGCTTTATATTATATCAATTGACTTACATTTCAACAGTGATCCTTTACGAAGTCCCTGCAAAGAAAATAATATAATTTAATTAGTGGAAATAATTGGAAGTCAGTGGCGTAGTGGATAAGCACTGCAGCCAGCGATCGTTGTTGTTAAGCAACTTTCGGAAGGGTCGGTGACGGGGTGGATGATTAAAAAAAAATTATCTCGAGCTACTTCGTGCTTCGGAAGACACGTTAAGTCGTTGGCACCGGCTGCACTTGTAGTAACTTACTACTACGTCTTGTAAGAGCGTAACCAAGACAGTTAGTTTCTTTTTCAGATTATAAACGGATGTCAAATTAAATGTGTACTTTACGAATATGTGATACCCAGGCCTTCGAGAGTCTTATTTGTGGACTTTTAAATTATTCGCGTATTTTAAATTATTATTAGATACAAAATAACTCAGCCAACATTAGCGACGCTTTTGCCAGACTGCGCTCAGGTGTGCTAATGGGTGTAGATAACTTTTTTATATTTTGATTTTATACATACATAAAATATTTTATATATAAATTTTTTTAAATTTTTTTTTGTTTATTATTCTTGGAAAACCAACAGCTAAACAAACATGATAGATTTTAGCATAACAAACATTAAGCCAATTATAGGTTTGCACATATAGAAATACCTTAGATCTAACAGTAATTTCGCACACAAGTTACACAACAATCAAATAAGTAATCGTACCTGCGCCATTAGTTAACGAGACAGTAAGTATTCTATTAGTTTCTGCTTAAATGAATTAATGTTGCAATCGAGGATCTCAACATCATACCCACACTCATCAAGCATCATAATTAAGCTTACGCTGGCCCTAACTATAAAGCTATTTTGCCTATAATTTGTAGATGACGAGGGAATCGTTTTAGGTCGGTAATATCTCTGCGATCATGTCGGGACTGAAAATTTGATGATACTCAACAATTCTGGACAATCGACTTGACAATTTATAATTTTAAGTAGATATACAATGTCAGCTACTGTTCTACGGAGCACTAGTGCCAGTAAACGTTGCTCTTTACATACTTGGAGGTATTCAGATGAATCATATGTTATAAAAAGTAACTTCTAATGTCGTTCGACTACATGTTTATGTATTTCAAAAAGGTAATTATGATTAAACAAACTCAATTTAATAATTTACAAACCTAAATGTAAGAAACTCAAAAAATATAACATGGATTGTATTGAAAACGACATCTTGCGGAAAACTATGACAGTATTGTTATTATATTGTTGGCAATAGAATAAACGATGGCAGAAATGTAACGCCAATGAACGGCGAGTCAGTGTGAAATAAAGTATTTATCAAGTAATATTGGTTTAAATCAATGCATCGTCCAACTTCTGATGTCGGCCAATAATAATAATGAAGTTATTATGATTTAAATAGAAATTATGTATATTTAAAATAAAATTATGTCTTAAAATATCGTCCAAGTTTATGTATCAAGGAAAACCCTAAAAGGTTTTATTTGGTAATTGTAAATTTATATTTAGTTAAACATACGAACTGTTTTTATATAAATTTTTTGTTTGTTTTAGTTTTTCTTTTCACGGGATGGGTGACCAAAAAATTATTATCTCGAGCTACTCCGTGTTTCGGAAGGCACGTCAAGCCGTTGGTCCCGCCTGCATTTGCATTCATTAATACTCTCCAATCCGCATTGGGCCAGCGTGGAGGGTCATGGCCCATCCTCCTTAACCATCCATAAGGAAGGCCTGAGCCCCTAAAAGGGTTGATGATGATGATGAAATCAATTCTCAAGCTTAGTCAGCCTTTCATTAATTCGCCCAAGCATCGAACCTGCCACAAAACTAATTAATTGTCAATTCATCAGCGTAGCGATCGTCTTACTTCAATTTTGAGGTAATTTTTTTAACAGGTAACTAAATTAAATGAACTTTTTGGTGGCTATTAAATCAGCCGTATTGTTCAATGGATAGCCACTCAATTGAACGGCTGTTTTTTACCAGTTGGCTGCGACATTCATTACGTTAAATTCTCTGAGTTCTGACATGACTAAGATGGTCGTGATGTCACGCGCTATTTGAAGTCACGTGACAATGAGCATAAAATATTTGTAATTTCGCAATAAATTTAAGCAATATTATAAATTTAATAAGCATAAAAGTGTGAGTATTGGTAATAGGATATTAAACATTACCAGAAAAAAAGATGTATTTATTTTCGTTTACTGTCTAAACCCGTGTTTGCTTAGTTTTATGGTGCCAGTTTTCGAACGTAACCGATCTGCCTTTCTTAGTGTAATATCATTGCTCGTCAGTCTTATTTATATCGCCATAAACGTATGTCGACAGTGCGTTTAAAAATTGCTTAGGTTTAGTGTCCGAAAAATCCGAGTAGGATAACATTTGTATTTTACTGTCAAAACCAATTAGATGGCCTAGTTGGTTTTGACAGTAAAATACAAATGTTATCGTCGCCATGATGTAGACATGAATGTAGATATAGAAAAATATAATCATCATAAAAATTGTATTCAGTATATCTCATTCTGGATTGAAGATTACATTATTGAACAACAAAGTAAAATATATACAAATTAAAATACAAGATATTAAAATTGGATGTGCAATAGACGGCCTTATCGCTGAACAGTGATCTCTACTAGGCAACCTATTTACTGGTTAGAACTGCTGATAGATAATTGTGGGTCGTATACATACATAAAATAACAAATGTAATAATTTTAAGCTTTACTAATTATTATAAAGCTGAAGAGTTTGTTTGTTAGTTTCAACGCGCTAATCTCGGGAACTACTGGTTCGAATTGAAAAATTATTTTTGTGTTGAATAGACCATTTATCGAAGAAGGCTTTAGGCTATATAACATCACGCTGCAACTATTAGGAGCGAAGAAATAATGGTAAACGCGGACGAAGTCGCTGGCGGCCACTATTATTTATATAATCCCAATTCATTGATTTATTTATAAATTAATGGGTTGGTGGTGACAAAGGGAGTTTTTCAATATTATCCGTTAATATTCTTAGTGTAAAATGATTAAAAATCCCACTACTCCCACTACTTCTACTCTGAGGTACCAGGTACAATTTGAAAGGTTTCATAGTTTTAATTAATAACACTCTTTCACAGAGCGGAGATCACCACACTGTTTTTTTTTTGAAGTTTTGAACTTACCCAATGACTTGATGCAAGTTGTTGGCGTTGCATATCCATTTGTGGCCCAAATTTTCTTTCCTCTGATATTTATGTATTTTCACGGTGGCACCGCCATTGCGTCTTGATTCTACTATGGATTGGTACAGCTGGGGAGCATAATAAGTTACTAGTAATGGCTGGTTTACACGTAATGAAGCAGATACGTAGTAATCGATTTTAAGTGATTAAGTACGTGTAAATATACAAATAAGTAAAAATATAGGTAACTACTGAAATACACATTTTACTAGAACCCTGAATTGAATTAAAATAAGAAACTAGTCATCTACTTAATTACGTGTGAACCAGTCACAATAGGGACGCCAACACTTCAACTCGTACGTGTCACAATTTAAGTTCATAACAGTTTGTCTAGCTCTATACATAGCAGTCATTGGTCTTAATAAACGCATTTATTGCAATTTATACCTTATGTCCTACGATGTAAGGCACTATGAGGTCATCCTCCGCGTGCAGTATGAGGACGGGTAGTTGTGACGCGCGCGCCAGATGTTTGTCCGAACAGAAGGAATGTTGCGGGCACGCACGGAACGGTGCTACGAACGTATTTTCGTAGTATGGCAGCCATGTTACTAACTGTACAAACAAATTTATACTTATAGATATATATACATATATTAAGTATAATCAACTCATTTGTGCGACGGTACTAGTATGTGTGGGTAATATTTGTACATGTACATAAACTTTATGCTCGTGTCAAGAGGTACAGCCAAATACAAATATGGTAATAGGGATGATGACTATTTTTTGTTTGTTTGTCCGTCAGGTAGAGTGTTAAAAAATATTAAACACATATTTTTTCATTTATTTCGTAATCATAAAATTACGGCGTTACATTGAGTTGAAATTTCGCATGACGTCACGTTAGGGTACGTTTTCTACTCAACTGTGACGTAGCGAGCCCCCACTCCTCAACTTTAATGCCAGTCATCTAAGCTATTTCTTGTTAAATTGAAGTAAAAAAAATACGTATCTAATATTTTTCTATTAACTGACTGATGGACTAAATAGAATTGCATTTTTTTTTACCCAGTCATCTTCCCTATTTCAACAAATTGAAAGCTAAAAATAGTAAATTTGATGAGTAACTTTTGTAATTTCTATATAGCTATGATTTATAATATGAATTCTTAAAAATAACAAAATTTGCTAAATATATGATTTAGAACTTATCACTTAGAATAATTACTAGAAAATCAAACTATGAATTTTCATATTCGCTGTTCTCAACCAAAGTTAATTATGAAATCCGATCTCGTGTGAAACGTAAAATGTTTCCGTAAAGAATAAAACATTTTTGATAACGACTTTACCAATGAAAAAAAAGCAATAACAACACATGTTGCTCGGACGACGACTGAAGCGTCACTGTTTCACAAATAAAAGCTGCGTCACTACAAACTCACGCAAACATAGCATCGCATGCACAAATCACCACCAGCCCTTTTACGTCCCCACTGCAGGGGCTCAGGCCTTCCTTATGGATGGTTAAGAAGGATGGGCCATGACCCTCCCACGCTGGCCCAATGCGGATTGGAGGGTATTAACGACTGCAAATGCAGCCGGGACCAACGGCTTAAAGTGCCTTCCGAAGCACGGAGTAGCTCGAGACAATAATTTTTTGGTCACCCATCCCATGACCGACCTTGCGAAAGTTGCTTAACGACTACGATCGCGGGCCGCGGCGCTTATCCACTACGCCACCGAGCATGCACAAATAACCAGAACTATCTATACTAGCTTTCCGTCAGCGGCTTCGTCTTTATCATCTGTATAATACAGACGAATTGACCTTCCTCTTGAATAACTCTGTTATTGATAAAACCCATTTAGAATCCGCTGTGTAGTTTAAAAGATCTTATCTCAGCGTAAAGATAGCGGGAAGCGATTTTGTTTTATACTTTGTATAGATTAAAATAGAATGTATAACTGCAACTTTCTCCAACACTATCAAGTACATATAGGAAACAATTTTCTGTAACCGTCAAACGTCATTCACCAGTGAGCAGAGTGAAGTTATCTGGTAATAGGGATTTCCAAAAGACAAAGCTTGTTTGTTAACTAAATGCGCTGGTGCTGCCATCTACGCTGAGCTTTGCATATTTTCTATTGGGACGATTGTTTTATAAAACATGTAATCCACCATTCTGTGATAGCGGCCATTATGGATTTGAATTTATTTTCATTGTGCATTATACTTATCCTTTAATGTAGCCTGAAAATAGCTTTGGGACCTCTGTAATTAAACGTAACAACCCTATCGCGTTTGAATTTATTTCAATTGCCTTCCTGGTCCGAGATATTATCCAACGTTTTATGTTTGAACTGGAAGGTAGTCATGGAAACTTTATTATTAAATATCGCAATGCCGTCGTATTTGGGTTAATTTTATTTGTCTATACAAGATCTATGGTCCATTCAAGATAACACTGAACATAAGCTTATTATTTATAAATAAAAATAATGAATGAAATTGTAACTTACAATAGATAATGGATGATGAGCTACTTCATCAGCCAGATTGTTGAATGGTGCCTCTAATATGAGTCCATTAGGTGGTGATAGTGGATCCCTCCTCTTCAATAATCTACCACACAGCTCGTCTAAGTTACCCAACAAGTGAGAAGAGATGCCAGTGCCTATAAAATAAACATACACTTAAATAAAAAAATATCATCATAAACATAAAAGTACAAAAAAATCGTTGAATAATAACAATGGTGCACCTAACAGTTTTAATTAATATACAGTACATACTTTTCCGCGACTTTGTCTACGTAAGTTATAGTCTATATTACCATCCTATGATGTAGCTTACGGTAGGTGAAAGACTTTTTAAAATCGGTCCAGTAGTTTTGGAGTCAATTGGATGCGAACAAACAAACAATCAAATCGTTACTTTTTATAATATTAGTAAAGACATTGAAACTTATACAAATAAAAGTTAAATTACCAACTGAGACTTACCTAAGGAATGTCCCCAGACATATATGGGCGGTTTGTTTTGGGAATTTTCCATTGTACTATGTATCCATTCGTACACGACTAATGAATCTTCCACCACACCATCTTCTGATGGATTCAGGTTGGTTGAATCACCATAACCTAAAGAAAATTGCATATACAACGTGAAAACTTAACATGACAATATAGCAACGACAACATCTACAAAAGATTCTGGTGAATAAATAATATTCTTATTAGAAACCTCATTGTCGTGCTTTCGAAGTGTGAAGGCAATCGAGATAATATTTATTTATTTATTATAAAGTGGCCATGTTATGACATGTATGTCACATTTGGCATGTCAGAATTTCACAATACTATAAATTGTTACAGCTTACATAATATAATTATATATGCAATTTGTATCATTATAAAATAATTCGTCATTCTCAAAATTAAGTTGCAAATAATTATATAAATTAATAATTTGATTAATTAACTACATTTTTATTACAAATTAAAATTACAAATTAAAACTACAAATTAAAATTACAATCTTTCCAGGTCTTTGTCAAAAAATCATTTACTTTATAAAATGGATTAGATTAAAAAAATAATTTTATCACAATTTTAAATTTATTTAATGGTAACATTATTATCGCCGACCAGATGATAGGCATATTAGTAATTTGTGTAACCTTGGTCACAAGGGTCTATAAATTTCATCTTATACAGATGAGTCTATACAGTTTTTCTGTTTGCTCTCACCTCTGTAGTCAAATGCAATTGTATGAAAATCCATTTGCTGGAAGAATTTATAAAGTTGTATTCTATGTGACGTGGCACGTGAGTTGGAATTACCTAGAATAACAAACGATTCATTATTAGATACTTAAATTACCTAAAGACAAAACCACAAACCATTAATTTATAATTTCCTAGCCTACACAATATGCAACAATATTGTCTCAGGAGTAGTTAAAATATACATCAAGAAGTGTATTGCTAATTAATTAAATAACTTAAATGGAAACGTATAATCGTTTTCATGTTACGACAACAATCTTTTGAATATAGATAGGCATTTGATACAATAAATAATTAATGTGGTGATGTTTGATGTGCTTTATGCAGTTTATTACATCAGAAAAAACTTTTATGTAAATAAATAATAACAGTTAACCTTAAAATATGAATCTCTTAGCTTTGTCAACTTGTCAGCTCCCCCAGGGGTCTAACTTGGGGCTAATACAAATAAATCTAAATGTAAAAATGCCAGTAATCTTATACTTCCTCATTACAAAATTATATACATACATGTTATATACAGAATAGCATATCTGTTATAAACCTTTTGTCCTATAGACATACTTATGCACTTTTTGCCAACTAAATACTTGATTCCTGTTTTCAATTCAAATGTTTGAAATAAGGTGCCGCAATAATAGCAATTTCAAATAATAATCTTCATTTAGATCATTATGATAATCTTGCGAAGTTTTTAAAATAATGGGCTGTGAGCTATAACCTTGCTCTTAAGGGTGAACTTTGCAATTTTTTTTGTTTATTAAAATCCATGGGAATAACAGCTAATGTAGACATAAGAATTCATAATTTTGTTGATACATCCTACACAGTTTAAGACTAGTATTTAACTCGACTCAAATTCGCATAGCAACTTTAATGTAATAAGTCCCATGCCAAGTAGATATAATATCTAAGAAATTAAGGCGAGATTTGTTTGATTGTACGAAATTTTATTATAAGGCTATGCTAATATTTTCTTAATAAAAATAATTTTATGAAAATTAAACACATAATCGATTGCTTGCTAAAAATAGAGACATAAATTTTAATAATTGGTTCAATAAAAAAATCGCAATATGACTGAATAGGTTTTTTAGATCATTTTTAAGAACTAATAGGTATATTTCACATGTTTGTATATATTTTTATCTACAAATATAAAAACAGTGATATAGGATTAATAAATAAACTTTACCATGGCAATACATCATAATAGGTTTCTTTGAGTAAGCCATTTCTTCATCTAATTTTCTATTTAATTCTTCTTTATCAATGTTGCCTTCGAAATCTCCTTTAAATTTTTCGTAGATTGATTTGGGTAGAATATGCCATACGCCTGTAATATTAGAGATATTTATCAGGATCAAATTGTGACAAATATGCTTGTATCCTATCGATGCTTTGTGCTTTGAACCAATTTACTTTTCTTCATCCAACATGGTCACTGTTATGTTATCCATATAAAGAGTGTAAAGTATATTATTTTCGTTTGCAACACTGATTAAGTGGGATTTCAGATAAAATATCTTACCAATTTGCACAGTGCATTTATCAACTTTTGACTGGTACTGTAAGGTAAGGTTTCGACCTCCTTCAATACCACTAGCTGAAGGCTCATCATAATCTACGTGCAAAGGCCACTGAACTGAAAATAAAAGAAAATATTCAATTCAAATCAACCGACGTCTGTGTAATATTAAATTATCGATATAAACACAGTAAATAATGTTGATTTCTTATATCAAACAACTTTAAAGGTTTCATCACAATTGTATTTAGTTTTATTGATATTTTGGACCCTATACAGGTTTCATGTTCACATAAGACTAAGGCGTTGATTGTCTTTTCAATTAAGAGTATAGCTACCTTCAAAACATAATGTCAATAAAACTCAATACAAATGTGATGAAACCTTTTAAAAGTTGTTTCATTTACAGTAAATAATGATCAAAATTAATATTATCTATCTAATCACTGTCTAATGTCTGACCTCAGATTATTATTATCTAAATGCGTAACCTTTGGAGCTAATATTATTGTCTTACAGAACAAAACAAATTACAACTTAAAAGCCAAAGATTAATAACAATATCTACACATAAACATTTCCTGGTATTGAACATAACAAATTGAACTGATATGGGGTCTTTTTTGAGATAGGGTTTATCAAGCAAGATCTTGCTTTTCTTTTTATTCAAGTTTTCTTTGTCTGGTGATATTTTTAGGCTCTTTCTCATAGAAATGGAGAATACTGAATGTTTAGCTAAAATGCTAATCTTGTTTTTGTTTAAGAGGATGTATAATAGCATTGTACAGACTGAAATATCAAGTAATATCCAATCCTCAAAGCTATTTACTTACCAAAATTAGCAAATATAAGGCCTCGTCTGAATGTCTTCGAGTATTTAAATATAAATGGCACTATAGCCACATGGAACACAAACAAACTAGCTGTTATAGAAGCACCAAGTAACAGCACCCTGATGACAGAACGAAAAAGAAAATTATTTAGTATGAGCTTCAATGTGGTTCAGCTTGAATAGTACAAGATAAAAAGTACCCTATGCTCATTTGCAATAACTGTACCTTTCAAATGATAACACATTTTTTCTAATAAGTGTTAATAATAAGACTGTTTTTTTAAAGTCAACTAATATATGAAACTCAATGATATTCTTTTGTTTCAAAAATCTCATATTGTCCATAAGGAACCATTTAATAAGGTTAAAGTATCCAATATGCTAATCTAGATAACACAAATGGAATGTGTGTATGAAACTTTTAAATATTTTGACATGACATGCAATGAACATTCAAACTTTAAAATTAATTAAATACTATTAAAAAACAGAAAAGGACTCTAATAATTATAATGTGAAGCATTATTATAGGGACATGGTTCTTTTTATTAGATTATAAAATAACAAACATATCTATGAACATTGATTTGTGAAGAAGGTATTGCATTAATAATACAGGACGGCATGTAAACATGCTAAACTGGGGTTCTCTAATATTAAATGGTTGCAAGTAAAATAAATAAATTAGTTTTATATTAATAAGGTATCAATGTAACTTATTTACAGTAAGTTTTCTTATAAGCACAGTAAGTATTTTGTTTTAGAATGGATATTGAAGTGAACTAGAGAAGAAATATGGAAAATATTCTTAATATTATTCTGAGATGGAGATTAACTTAATACAATATACTATGATGGATCTCAGGATGTCAGGGACCAAGTACATTAAGCATTATTCATTAAGAATATTTATCAGTATAGCATTTTGAATGTGAAATAGATCAAATATAAGAAATATGGAAGTTAAGTGATTCAATAAGTAAATTGCACTACTGCTCTATTTCAATAAAGAGACATCTTTAACTGACTGCCTATACATTACAGTACTGTATCTTTTGAACATCAATATTACTTGTTATTAATATTATTCAGAAAAAAATGGTCTCTTATTTCAATATAAAACAATCCAAACACATACCTATATTTTAAGTATTTGTTATTGAAATATTTTTTAAATAGTGTTCTTTATTTCTTAAACTTAAATTAAAAATTAAACCGATTTCCTTATCATCTTCTATCTTCAAATTTTTATTTAACAATGCTGGTTAGCATATTTAAATTTGAATATATTATTTCAGGACCGCTCTTTACAATTATGACATAAAATAAATGGTGAAATGTTAGTTTTATTAAAATAAGATAGCATAACCGGTTAAGCATAGAATTGAAATTTATAAATTACTCACCCTGCAGTATATAAAGGCACACAGATGATTATACCTCTAATATCAAACATTTTATTTCGATAAAAAGTATAGATAAATAAGTAGAGAACTTCGTTTTTAGCACTCTAGAAATGAAAGTCTGATTGAAGAAAGTGATCGAACTACGTAGGTACACAAATTAACCATGCAATATTATAACTGTGAAAAGGATGAATTGTACGTCGCAACTAAAATGCCGACTAAGGTTAAACCTAGTTTTTTTTTTTTTTTTTTTTTTTTCAGTATGGACTTGTTCCGTTATACACGGAAATTTTGCCAACATCCCGTAGTGATAACTGGACAACATCAAACAAAATACGTGCGTAATGCCTATTGTGTCACACTAACATTTTAGTCTTAGTGTTAACTCAATTAAAATTGGAATTTTCGACTTTCTAAAAACATGAGCATTGGTCTCTCTGGCTGAAAAACGAAAACTTCGATTGACAGTGAGTGACAGCCAGATGACAGCACAATGACTAAAAGAAGAGGACCGGCCATACCTACGAAAAAAGCGTATATGCCTAAACTTCAAATGCAAATTCTTCGATGGCGGATTGTCATAGGGCGTGACCCAAGATATCGATATTTGTATCGACATTGAAGTCATATTAAATAAAAGTTAGTATTTCGTGAAACTGCTACAATACTACTACTTATTAAATAATATAATATAATTTTCATTGTTAGGGGCATGGCTAAACTATTACCTATTACACTTCTATTCATTTCACACTTACGTACCAATCCTATTTATGATTATTATTAATTAAATTGAAAAATTCACGCCAGTATCAAGAAAATAATATTTTTTTAAAAGTGGCGTGAATTTATCAATTATTTATAAATCATTAAGCAATCTTTTGCTCGTATTTTGTTGGACATCTAAAATTTCTTGCGTTCTTTGTTCTTGCGACTCCGTTGCGTCACTATAGTAAATATAACATATGTTACCAGCGTATGATGGCGCTTCCCACGGGTAAAAGATTATTCGTATTCCAAATTTCATCAAAATCCGTTCAGTAGTTTTTACATGAGAGTAACCAACATCCATCCTCACAAACTTTCACATTTATATTATTTAATAATATAATTTTATAATATGATTGTACCTCGATAAATATGTTTCTTTTTCCTCTAATATAGCCAATTTTACATAGTTTTAAGAACTATAGTACCAAAATATATATCTTAAAAGTTTTAGAGTGAAGCAAAGTGACAGTTGTGTATAAGGCATGTATACACTAAAACACTCAGCGAGCGAACATCTTAAGAAAGGAGTTCCACAGGCAAACAAGTTAGCCTTCGCGGTTGTTCGACGGTGGTGACAAGTGGTGGCTTTCTCTCGTTTGACAAAATACTAATATAGCAAAGTACCCCAAGGACTATAAAATGTATGAAAAATATCTTAAATAGGACTCACCTATCACTAAATTACATTAATAGATTTTTGTAATGTTTGAAATTTAACAATTTGTATAACCCGAGGCGCTAGGAATTTCTCTTGAAAACATAATAATCCAAAACAGGAAAACTTAATAAAAATACTAAAGCCAACGTTCGCTAGCGTTCGTTGTTCTTCATTTGTCAAATCTGTACTCACCCTTAGGTTTTATCTACTTTTTGCCTTTAGGCAAAAGCTCTAGTTTATACAGCCACCGAAATTTTCATTATTTATTTTAATTGCTTTCTTGAGATGTATAGTATACATACAATACACTACGCCATGGTAATACACTACAATACAATACACATAGAAGGAAAAGGAAAGAAAGCTCTTATTATATTGCCTACGTGCACGACTTAGCGCCGTTATGCTGTTAATAGACCGATGCATTCGCTTGCGAAATATCTACGGGTTGCCACCTTTTGAGAAACAATATTCGTGACATCAGACGAATGGCTACCCTGAAAGCGAAACGTGCGTCTGTGTAATGACGTTTTTCTCAGTTGACTGTAAAACCAAAGTGACAACAGAAGTGAAGCGAGACAAAGCACATGCAAATAATTGCCACAAAACATATAAAAACTGACAAGATTTATAAGTACAAATACACAATCACGTACGAAAAGCGTCGTTACATTGACCCACGTTTCGCATTCAGGGTTACCATTCGTCCCGATTTTACGCCATAAAATTATAAATACATTTTTATATCAACTCTGTTCGCCTTTGCAATAGTATCACACATCGCAGTCGTAAAAGTTTCGCCTGCTATTGCGTCGGTGAACTAACGGCGTAAGCTTCGCCTAACATTCACTTTATACACAACTTGGCACTGTTGGCGTAACAGATATAAATCTGTGAATGGTAACTCCAAAATCCATTAGTGAGGAGGTTTCATGATGTTGATATCATTATATTTATCACAATATAATAAAATTAGAGGTCAAAACTAAAATAAATCTGAAAACAACATTAAAATCCGTTAATAAACAACAAAGTTATAGATTATTTAAAACTATTGCCACTTTTTACTAAACTTAGGAGTCGCCCAAATCTGTCGCCTAAATATTTAGGAATCGCCTAAGGTAAAAATGCATTTTACCATTGACTAGAAACCATCTAAAGATATTAAGCAATGTCTAAACTTATGATATTCTTTTGTGCGTCACCTTGCGCTAGGCATTTGCTATATGACAGGTCATAAATATGTCGAGGGATAAAAGAAAAAAAAAATATTTGAAATAAAAGAAAAATGCTTAGGCAATTCCTAATATTAGGCGTTTCCTAGTTAATTTATGTCTTGTTCTAGGTTAGTGAAAATGGGTGTAATGCCCGTTTTCACTAAACTTCAGTCGCTCAGATCTGTCGTCTAAACATTTAAGAATCGCCTAAGGTGAAAATGCACTTCAACACTGACTAGGATCCACCTATTAACATTTAGCAATGTCTAGTCATGATATGCGTTATGCGGCCTTGTTATGACAGATCACAAATATGTGCCTGTGCCTGCCTCGAACTCGAGATAGTCGCACTACAAATAAAATAGAAGTCTATAGAAGATATAGAAGAAGTAAATACGCCGGAGTACCCTTTAAGTAGTCTTTTTTCTACTTAAAGGTTACTCCGGCGTATTTATTAATGGATATAAAATTTTATTTTTTATTTGTATGTACTTTATTTTTTATATCTTTAATAATAAGAAGAAAAAGATAAAAATGTATACATATATTTTCTAACCTACAAAAGGTAACCAATATTTACTTACATAAAATACTGTTCAATGCAGTTGCTCATAAAGCACTATTTTTTTAATCCATTGCAAACACTGAAAGTGAGTCTTTAAACACGTGTTAAATAAAAATGTACTGAAATTCTTTACTGCACACGTGCTTAAAAGTGTTTTTTTAATTTTTTTTGGCCGAGCACCAAAGAAATTTAAAAAAAAAATATATGAAAATATATCAAACTTTAGAGGCAAAAGTGACACGAAAACATGTTCAAATATCACGTTTAATTTTGACAAATAATTTTTACCTTTAATACGTACTTAGTTTTATTAACCTATATATTTGTTTTATTTCCTCGTAAAAAGCATTGAAAAATGTTGTAAGAAACTTGAGCGTAAAAGGTTTTTCGAATTCGTGCTAATGAAAACCCTCGCTACGCTCGTGTTTTCAATTTGGCCCTTATTCGTAAAACCTTACTTTCTGCACTCGTATCTTAAATAACTATTGTTTATATTGTAATATTTGTGGTTTTAATTATAAGAAGGTTCCAATCTTTAATTTTAGAAGTTACCGGGGCGGAGGCATCGACTGTTCTCACATTTTATCTCTTTGGAAACGATAATAAATGATGCAATGGGTAAAGGGTGCCCCAGTTAGCAGTTTTGTATTAACTATTGACTTTTATAATGGCATATTTACATTGATCGATAGGGGCCGCACGCATAGTGCGAGTGATTTCATTGGATGATAAACTCTTTCAGTTTCAGGCAAACACCAATGTAAATAGGTATGAAAATTGCCGCACTCCGCATGCGGGCCCTATGGACCAATCTAAATGAATGCACTAATTAGGAAACCAATGACAGTCAATGACGATCTAATGAAAATAAGCACAGAAATCGACGCACACCGCATAATAATATGGGCCCTGTCAATGTAAATAAGCTTGCAGTAGTGGATAAACCAATGGCAGGCAACGTTCGCCTGCTGAAAATACGCACAAAAATAGTTCGCACTCCACATGTAGGCACTATCGAACAATGTAAATGAGCTTGTACTAGTCGATAAACCAATGAGAGTCAATGATCGTCTACTCGAAATGAGCATAGAAATCGCCGCACACCGCATACGGGCCTTAACGACCTATGGAAATGTGCTTGCGGTAGTCGACAAACCAATGACAGACCATAATTGCCTAATTAAAATATTCATAGTGATCGTCCGCACTCCGCACCTTCCGGACACTGTCGACCAATGTAAATGAACTTGTTCTAGTCGGTAAACCAATGAAAGGCAATGATCACCTACTAAAAATAAGCATATAAATCGTCCGCTGTCTGCATGTGGACACTATCGACCAATGTAAATGAGCTTGGACTAGTCGATAAATGAATGACAGTTAACGACCAACTATTAAAAAAAAGCACAGAAATATACCACACTCCGCATGTGGACCCTATCAACAATTAAAAATCTTGGTGCTCATATAGATTCGTCAACTGTATGTCTGTCTGTGCGTCCACTAGTATGTCACAGCCACTTTATTCCGAAAGTATTAGCTTTGATAATAGTTAGTAGGTACTTCTTGTGGTCTGTTTTATGGTTAAGCTTGGACCTACATATCGAGACTTTATAAGTAGATGCATTAACACTTTTAAGATTTTTCAATTGTTGTATTTTAATACATAGGGACAATACAATAATAATAGAAGAGTTTTAATGTCTATAAAATGCAGACTATGCTCAAAACCATAATAATAATAGGTACTGACGCGTGACGTCGAAATTATTCTTACGAGCGTAAATTCAAAGTTCCATAACTAACTATCATAAATTTTTATACAGATAAATATTTTCACAGGATTATGTCATTCTTTCATTTTAAATAGAAAAAAAAAAATTGTATACTTCCTTAAATCGCGAAATCGAAAACTATATTATGTTTGTACATAAATATGTATTACTTATTAAAAAAAATGGATGGCACACTTTGCTATATCATCCGTATATTCCATATTATCGTTTGCATTGTATATAAAAAAACATAATTTTTTATCAATAATAATAACATTTATATGATACTTGAGCTTTTTTTGTGGAAAATTTACTCTAAATACTCTTATTTTTTAAGAGAGAGATGAAAAAAGTTATGCTTCACTAAGGCATAACTTTTTCATCTATGTTCTGTTACAATTTAATATTGTTGTAATTTCTGGTGAATAAAAACGACACTGGCATCTTCAAAATAATCGATCAATCTGGATTGAGGCTTTTTTTAAATCGCTTTTTCTTCCACAAGCTACTTCGATAAATTTATCAGTAAGCCCCCTCTTGTAATGTATTATGTCGAGGAAAATGTCTTCGCATATCATATAGTATGCATAAACTTGTAATAAAATCTTTTTGCTGTTGTATCTGGCTGGTTTCGGTATCATTAAAAAGTTTAAATTTTAAAGAAAATAATCCCTAATTCGAATTAGGAAAACGTTAGACTTCCGTTTATTTTTCTTACTGTAAAAATGATTGAATCTAAAAAAGAAATTCAATTCATTAAAAAATAATACAAAAAAGGTTAAAAATTACACGCTACTCAATAATGTTTATGGACCTAGTGCAGGTTGTGTGTAGCACAAATATGGTTCAGCGTTTTCAGACTAGAAAATTTGATCAGGCTGTTAAGGATAAAATGGCAATTTTTTAAAAGTAGAGCACTATCGGCATATCAGTAGTTACGACGTAGATAAATAACTGGGGATTGACCACGCCATTTGGCGTAGGTATTTGAAAAAAGCTAGGTAAATACATAATATAAAAAAAAGCTTTGGAGATAGTGTTTGTACTTGGTTGCTAAAATTATTTTTTTAAATGCGACCTCTATCACTACAAGTTTTACATTGCTCAAAATTATGGTTCGACGAAAACCCAGTAAATGAACTTTTTTTTTGAAGTTGCCTCATCTGCAAATGTTCTTATGGTGTATATATCAATATACTATTGCCTTGTAATTTTTAATGCTATTTGTATTTTGTGGAATTGATTTCAGCATCACAAAATTTATTATAAATATATCTATTACATGTAAATGTGTTTGCTGAATTTTGGAAAAAATATCAACTTGACATTCTTGACCACTTTTTAAATTAAATCTACTTGCAAACATGTTCCTGATTTGTCAATAAATGTTTTGTTATTTGGAATAGTGGGGTATAGCTCATTCTCCTTTCTTCATTCTACAAAACGTATGTACTTAGCTTCATATTCGCTTGGTATTTTTGAACGATAGATTGAAGGAATATAGCGTTGGTACATAATCGGGACTAGCTGACTCGTCTGCTTTCTTATGTCCAACAAAATTATTACTACATATTAAATTATTTTTAGTTAGGTACCATGATGATCCATCAGGACTGAAAAGGATTTGAACAGGTAAAGTCTACTGAACATTATCAAATACAGAAAGGTTTTATGCAATTTTATTATATTTACGTTTTTCTCTTGACGACAGCTATCCATCGCATTGTTCATATTTTCAAGGAGCTCTTGGGAATAGGTAAAACTTGCATTAACTATTTCTGCCAGTATTCTTGCACTTGTTGTGGGGAATAAAACAAGAATATGTAAATAAGTACATATTCTTGTTTTATTCCCGGACTAGCTCGGTGGCGTAGTGGATAAGCGCCACGGTCCGCGATCGTAGTCGTTTAGCAACTTTCGCAAGGGTCGGTCACGGGATGGGTGACCAAAAATTATTATCTCGAGCTACTCCGTGCTTCGGAAGGCACGTTGGTCCCGGCTGCATTTGCAGTCGTTAATACCCTCCAATCCGCATTGGGCCAGCGTGGAGAGTCATGGCCCATCCTCCTTAATCATCCATAAGGAAGGCCTGAGCCCCTGCAGTGGGGACGTAAAAGGGCTGGTGGTGATGATGTAAATAAGTACCACAAAAATAAATATCTATTTATTGAAGGTGGAGGTGCATAAACTCGAGTCGAGATAAAAAAAAATTTGACTTTATCGTTGAAAACAATGTGAAAAAAAAACAAACAAATGTCTTTTTCAAAGTAACATTCCATGACGCAGGTGTTTGAAACATATTAAATTTCATGGCATGAAGTTATTATTTTATTAAAACGTTTTA
Source organism: Diatraea saccharalis (assembly GCA_918026875.4). Taxonomy (NCBI): domain Eukaryota; kingdom Metazoa; phylum Arthropoda; class Insecta; order Lepidoptera; family Crambidae; genus Diatraea; species Diatraea saccharalis. The sequence goes on from OU893351.1 coordinate 11,100,408, forward strand.
AATGTTGCGACGAGTAAGTAGGTAGTGTTAACTGTAAAGTAAACTAATGAAAAATGGACTGCATTTATTATAGGTATAATTTATTTGGAAAACATGGAATACATAACTAATCAATATTAAAATAAACGTAAACAACACAAAACCATTTTGATTTTGACAGACAGCTAAATATCACTAACAAATGTGTTTAAAAATACAAAATATGTAAATGTCCTTTTTTTGTAAAGGCGGAATGAGGTCACCGGCTGCTAACACTTATTGATACTTTTACGCGTCATAAAATCTTCAGGTGCGTATCTTATAACGTTTTTAGGGAAAATTAATATGAATATATTCATATATGTATTTAAAAAAAGTCAACAAGTTCGGAAATCAAAAATATACATTATTTGTACAGTCAAAAGCACATTTACAAAACTGACAATTTTCTTCATTTGGTTTTAAGCCATAATGCATTGAACTTAGAGTTAAAAATCAATTGAGGTGACATTGTGATAGTTTGACGAGCAGCTCTGTAGGTTTTTAAGCAGCTCTGTAGGTTTTTAAGCAGTTGATTTTACTATGAAACATGATGTCTAAAATGAAAAAAGCAATTACAGAGACAATTTTATGCACCAAAACGAGTAGAATCTTGCATTGATAAAAAAAAGTTGACATTTCGAATACCTCCTAAAATATTTATCGTTGATCCATCAATCTTTATTTATCACTTCATGCAGATACTTTAACCATGGAAATTATATTATAATTTATGTGGAAAGTATTTTTGATTTAACATACTTACACCCTACGGTATACCTATTCTAAAACTTACATATTGGTTTTATTGACGTGGTTTATTACGTCTTAAATGTCTAAACCTCAATGACACATGTGATGTTATTGTTAACCCAGTATCCTTATCAAAGACATCAATAGCAGGATCCGTATAACAAATAACTTCTAGAGACTCGGTTGTTTCAATATGATTTTTTAGACCAGCGGCTTTCATTATATTTTCCATAGTAGGCGAATAAAAATGGTACTTGCCATAAAGATTCTGATAATCACCTATTAAATTTCCGACAATTTGAGCTCTATACTTCAAATTCATAGAGATAATAGTTTTGAAAGCTTTGAGTTTCGTAACTATTGTTTGTCCTGGTTTAATACTGATCAAGCCTTTTTTGGCTACACCAATTTTTACAATGGTACTTCTTTGGGTACGATCCCTCCATCTTGTCTCATATTGAAATGGAGTATCTCCAAAATTAATAGTAACATTATAGAAAATATCCTCTTCAGGTAAACCGTTTTCTGACCAAGAAGAATACATATCGTTCTCGACATAATCGTATAAGCTTCTGACTGTTTTAATGACATCTGTAGAATTGTTGATATGCTCATGGATCTTAAGAACTGTTTCTTTTTTAATTATTTCATTAATTTCGGCATTCACGACGCGAAGACTTCTTTTCGCTTGCTGCCATTTGAATTTCTTAAACAAATCTCCGTATGGGGTTGGATCTTTAAAAAATATATTGTCAGGTGCCTTACCTAATTCAACTCTCATACCATGGTTCAGATTTCCAATTGTTATATTGAATAAATCTTTCTCACTATCGGTTATTATTTCGTTGTCTGTACCAGCAAATTTTACAATAACATCATTTATGTTTGAAGCCACTGTTACGTTAATTTCGATTTTCCCTTGACATACTATTGTTAAAAATAAGAGTAATGTGATTTGTAATAACATTGATTTTCTTTTTTTATTTGTGTTCATTAAATAAGTATTTTTGTGTAGGTATAACTCTTGATGAATCGTAACGACTGAATCAAGCTTACGATTAAATTCTAGAGTATTTGATTTGAATGATATAAACATTGAAATGTCATACTGTTTTGATGTTTGTATTTATGGTGAATTGCTTATTTAAAAGCTTAAAAAATAACAAATAACATTTAGAAAAAACTCAAATCCTTGATAATAATTCAGGCTTGCCATTGTTGACTAGACTACATACATATCTACTTATATGTACATTTACTGTAAGCTTTCGAAAAACTATTATGAAAATATATTTATATGTTTCAACATAGACATCGCCGGTTGCAAAACTTAGTAACCATATGTTTATCAATTGACTTTAATTCAAGTTTATCAACGACTAGAGGTCAAGTATTCAATACGTAATGAATATCAGATGGATATACTACACATTTACTAGTGTTTTGTTCGTTGTTAAAACAAAGTAACTTAATCTTACCAATAGCACTACAATATATATGAAAAGAGAATACAAAAGAGAATATTTTGATAATATACCTATTAATGTGTTTTAGTGCGCATTTAATTTTAGTAAATGCAAGTATTTCTTTTCTATAAGAGGATGTAAAACTGTTTGGCTAAGCCAATGGGTATTGTTATGGAATTATTAATCTAAGCGATAAAATCGATAAAGCTTCCAGTGAAATAACCATCAATAAGAGACTCATCCATCCGTAAATGGATAAATAGACAAGCACATTTTCTTACATATAAGTTGGATTTTCAATTTGTGCCTAAAATATCTTGATAATAACTTACTTGGAATTGTAATTGTGTAATAATTTTTCTACAGACTCCCGAAGAATGGAGTTGGGAATAACATTTTTACAAAATATTTATAATTCATAAGCAATACAGAGTCAACAAAACATGATTATTAATGTTCATTGAAAATATACCTGTTTTAATAAATTGAAGCTGAAAATGAAGTGTATTCCGTGTCTTCTACTTGTGGTTTGTTTAAAAGTGATAGATGCCAAAATAAATATTGATATTACAGCCGGATCGAAGGACCCTAAAGATGTTATTATCAAATACTCAGGTATAGATCTAAAAATTGTCACAGACCATGAGATCAACATATTCAAAATAAATGATCGCAATTTAAAAGAGGCATTAAAGAAACGGTACGGAGTAAAACCAACGAATGTTTACGTCAAAAGTCCCACGCCATGGGGAGATTTGTACAAGAAAAACAATTGGGAACAAGTCACGAGGGCATTAACGATAAAATCTGCTAGAATAAAGAACCTTTCTCTGACACCAGTGATAGTAACTTCGAACGATTTTGAGAATTATTCAAACAAAACAATCAAAGTGAACACTGGCATTAGTCAGGCAGTTGAGAATTCAGTTACTACAAGTTGGTCGAGGACCAACGAAATTACAGTGAACTCAGAAGTTGAATATGGCATCAACGTTATTTTCGAAAAAGCCACCGCTCGGATGGGGATTTCTTACACAGCCAATTGGGGTAAAAGCGAAGAAAAATCTGAGACTGTCACAATTGGTTCCAGCACATCAATGGAAACTGAATTGGCTCCTAGGCAAGCCGTTACAAGTGTTTTATCTGCTAACCGAGGTAATATGGAAATTGAAGTCATTTATAAAGCTATACTTAAAGGAAATGTAGCGGTGAATTACAGACGGAAGGTAAACGGTCATCATTTTTGGGGCCCAACTATTCAAGATGTCATGACGAATGGTAATTTGAACAACGAGAAGACTTCTGTGCAGATTATTAAGATTGGATTTTATTCAGAGGCGTCTCTGAAAGTGTACGATAAGGTAACGGGTGTGCCGATATAAAGCAAATATTTCGTTTCGCGTAAACTTTTTTGTCAATTATTTACCTACCTAGTACCTCTTTTCTGTGCTCTGTGCTAGTACCTACTGACGATTAAAGGGGGATTTCTATTGTGATGCCTGATGAAGATGATGAAAATTGCCGTGAATGATTGACTCATTGAAATACATTTTCAGTTTTTTATAATAAATAAAAGAAATATATCTGTTGGGGTTGTTATTAAAATTATTGTCATTTTACAGTTTAATACAGCATGTCACGCTATCCAAAATTGCAATTTTTGAAGAAAGGATGAGGGTTCATTAGAGGGTTTACAGATTCTAAAAAAAAAATTGAGGTTCATATAAAGCGCATACAATTTTTTTTACAATTATCTAAATATTATAGAATATATATGTATTTTAAGCATTTTTCACCAAGAACGTTTTTCAGTATAAAATGATGAGTGCAAAATTGAGAAAAATATAATAACTTTTTAATACCTGTTTGATGTTTAAAAAACTGGAAACTTCTTGAATACACAAAGTTTCCAGTTTTTGGATATGTCGCCAAAATTCACCCGTTTTCAAATTTAACTTATATTTTTATATGAGTATATTGTCTGAGTATAAGTAATTTTTATATAAGTACAAGGGTGCATCACTTTCAAATTAAAATCTATAATAAAACATTGAGCTCTAAAACTTACATAAAAACCCACCAAGAGCGAGTCGGGCAGGCGCACTGTGAAACGAGAAATAATACTTTTGTCGTATTTAAGGAGCCCCTTTAATATATTTTTATTCTGTTTTTTAGTATTTATTGTTATAGTGGCAATAGAAATACAACATCAGTGAAATTTTCAACTGTCTATAATATACTATTGTTTATAGTAGGTATACATTAATTATAACTAGTCATTGCCAAAATTCAACCACTTTTTTTAATAATATTAGTGTTTTGTTATTGTCAATGATTATATTTCTGATTGATTGTGTTGATTTCAGTGACAATAGGTGTTTATCATGTAAGTATGTGATACTTTTAATTTGTAGAATACTAGTATCTATGATATGATGTAATTGTTTTATGAATTGCCTAATTGCGAAATGTAATAAAGGGTAAATAAAGTCTTGAATTGAATTGAATATCACGGTTCATGAGATTACAGCCTGGTGACAAACGGACAGGCAGACAGACAGCTAATTCTTAATAATAGAGTTTCCGTTTTACCCTTTAAGAATTGAATCCTAATAATCACTGAATAGATACTTTAATGTCCCCGCTTCTGGGGCTCAGGCCTTGCCAATGGATGGAATCGAATAGGGGGAAAGGGCCCACCAAGCGGACTCAGTGAGGATTTGTGGGTATTTACGCCTGCAGATGAAGCCGGGACCAACGGCTTAAAGTACCTTTTAAAACACGAAGGAGCTCGATTTAATAAATTTTTGGTCACCCATCCTATGACAGGCCATTGCAAAAGTTGCTTGACAATCGTATCGCAGACCGAGCGCGCTAACCACTGCGCCATCAAATTCCTCAATAATAGATATTGACATAAAATTAAGATAAGTATTTCCATTCAAAAGAAGTTTATTACAAATCAGACTTAGGTCAAGGCAAATACTGATAAATGAATCTAGCAACTAATGACCTGTTTCTTGTCATTAAACTTATGTAACAAAAGCTCATCTTAAGCTGGTCTATTAGGCGAAATAGCATCATTTGGAGCGTAGTGATTTTGTCGTTTGGTGATTGTATATGCAGACTAATGAGGGCCGGCTTCAATAAGTTGAAACCTGTAGGTTACATGAATTAACATTAAGGAATTTAAAGAACTACTACAATTACAAAAAAAGCCAAAAAATTGACAATTTATTTAGCTTCGATTGTAAAACATAATTTAAAAAGCATCGTCATTTTACAAATTATCTTTAAATAAGTAACTTTTTATTAGCAACTCCAAAATAGTGGCCGTTATTAATACGATTAAATGTTTTTCTTTGTTTGATAAGCTGTAAGATATCTTTATCCATTATGGATCAATTTTGAATGATTTTCATTTAAAAGTGTATATTTGCAAATAAGTTCACAAAACTATGAAAAAAATGAGGACAACTTTTGATTAATTTACCAACAGTCCTTGTTATTTTCTTTTACAATAAAAAATTACTACATGTTCTAAAATTAAATCCTAATACGTTTTTACTTATCTTTGTTGGTATAAATTTATTGACCAGAACCATTAGTATATTATAAATGTGTTTACTCTTAAACATTTAACTATAGATTAAATGACAGTAACCTTAAGTAGAACCGTTCATGGTTGCATCTTTTGTGCACAATGTCACGCATACGCCGATCGAAAACGCAGTCGTTACGTTCAACTAAATGCTCAATTTCTCCCGTATTAAGGTTTAGAATTGATAAAGAAAGTGATTTGTTTGATGAAAACAAAGGAGTTTACTCTCTTTTGTTCCTTACAGTGGACAGGTAAGTGGGTAATAGGTTTACATGCCCTTGTACTACATTCATTTGGAGCCCTTGATTTATATCTAACGTCCCATCAATAACGATTTTGTTATATTTGATAATTTTGCCAAACGTAAATAATATGCCTGAGTTTGGATTAATTGGCGATTAATCAATATTTTTACTTGCCGGTTCTTCTCAGTACAAGGTCTCTTGCCGTAGATTTATGAACCGATGGTTTAGTTTCAATTTTCACAAACGATTGCCTAGATTGAATAAGTGATTTTGATTTGATTTTTTTACCAATTTCAAAATTGAAAAGTGGAGGTTCTATTTTCGAGGGGTTAATTTTATGATTGTCGAAATAACACTGATTTCAGGAAATATAAAAACTATATATTTATTGGCCACATATATAGAAATATATTTATTGGCCACATGCAATGTTAGCATAGCATATACTTTTATTTGAGAGTGATAGATAGGGAATGCAATCTCGTGAGATTTGGGCTTTGGCGAGATCTCTCGAGTTTATGAATATCTATACTGCGAAATCTCGCGATTTACGAGATCTCGCGAGATTGGTACTCACAAAGTGTTTAATGTTACAAACAATCACAATATTTGAATTAATTAGGAATTATAAATATTATAAATATACATTTGTATTTATGTACGAAATTATATTTTTTATCTTAAATCTTTAAACAATCTCGGAAACGGCTCCAACAATTTTCATGAAATTTTGTAGAAGCTTTCAGCTTTCAGAAGCGATAAATCAACATAGTTAGGTTTCATTTTTTTATTTTATAAAAGTGCGGAGTAAAACTCTGTCATCCAGAAACTAATATTTTAAGAATAAAACTCTAACGTATCTAATCAAAAACGAAATGAAATAAAGAACACTGTCGGTCACTCTCGGCTAATATCAAGCAAAAGTTTAACAATAATAAATAACACAGTTCTTTAACAACAAGGATAACAAGACATCAAAAGTTTAATAATTTGAATTGACTATTAAAATGTGATTATAATTAAAGAAGAAAAAGCTATGTGTACCCGGAGATCTCAAAAAAAATTGAAAATAAATTTCCAATCCATTTAAAGATTTATTCAGTTCACCTCACACGCCATTTTTATGAATAATCTAGAAAGACGCTACTTAAGAAGCACAATATGTCAATAGAATCGTTTGCTAATCGTTTTATTATTGTGCTGGCCAGATAACCAGCCACTGAGAAGGCTTTTTCGCACGGGGAAACACAAGTATTGTAAAATTGTAAATCTTCTTTTTTTTATTAGAATCCCTAGAAAAAGTACTTAGTTTTATGCTCGAGTGTAATCTCATTAAACTCGCGAGATCTCATATTTTTCATCCGAGATCTCGCGAGAACGAGGTTGCGTTTACTAGTGCTAACCTATTGGGGGGTGCGACCGTCTAATTCTCTAGCCATAATTCTAGTCGTAAGATACGACATCTTATCGAGGTTATGACGATATTGCGTTTCATGTTACCACTTGATATGTTTTTGGTGGATAAGTATGGGATAAATGACTGAGTTGGTAACACTGACTGTAACAAATCCTTAATCATCATACTTTATCGTTCGTTCGTCGTTACTAAAGTACGCATGTAAAAGTAAGATAAAGATATCTTATCCTATGGCTAAAATCATAGGTATAGAGTTAGACCCGGAATTAGGAATAACCCGAATATATCATAATAATTAAAAAACAAATATTCTATCAAAACATTGAATCATCATTACATAAATGTGATTACTTCTCGGAAAATCCATAGCCTAGATCAAGAAATAGGACATCTTAATGTAACCGTTGTTAAATTAAGTAATAAAGTCTTATAAAGAACGTAATTACACAAAGAAACTGTAAATAGTGATAGCCACTAAGATTGTTATATGACACCCTTCATTGACACAATTATTTCTGCTCATTCAAGATATTCAAGGATCCATATCATCTGTCATAGAGTAGTCATCTTTTTTCGACTTCTTCTAACATCTTAAGTCACACCTTCCTCATTGAGAAACGGCTTAATGTGCCTCCCGAAGCACGGCGAAGCGGGAGATAATATTTTTTGTTCATCCATCATATGACCGACGGAAATAACTATCAATAAGTCATAGTAGGTGCTAGTGAACTCCCCCCCCCTCCCGCATACATACACAACACATACATACGTTATTATAAATGCATACACAATAATGACAATATATAATGAGGCCCCGGGGTGGGCCGCCTTCCCCCACCCCTAAGTCCGCCACTGGTAGGTGCCAAACCAAAACACCGAATAATAACAAAAGATTTATATCGTCATATTATGAATATATCGAATTTCCGATTCTAATACTATTGCAAAACAAATCGAATGAAACAAGATATAATATTATGTTTCTCTCACGCACTCATAAGCTGCGGTTACGATGATAAAGTTATAGATTCAACTTAGTTAATATAGTTATGGCATACCTAGTACTTTATTAGTATTAGTAAGTATAAGAAATATAAGACAACATCGTATACATATTTAATATACCAAAGTTAATCGTACTAAAGCACAACATTTGGACTCGAGTAAATATAAAAAACCGGCCAACAACAAGTTGGACTCGCGCACGAAGGGTTCCGTACCATCTTATTATAATAATATTACTTATATTTAAAGTGAATAATCACTACATAGTATAAAACAAAGTCGCTTTCTCTGTCCCTATATATCTATGTATGCTTAAATCTTTAAAACGACGCAACGGATTTTGATGCGGTTTTTTTCATATATAGGGTGATTCAAAAGGAAGGTTTTTATGTACAATACAAGACCATGCGGGCGAAGCCGCTGCCGGAAATCTAGTATATTATATATAACACAATATTATGTGAATATTTCTTGCGTTTACAATATCGAGCCAAAACAAAACACATTTGTTGTACGGGAACAACTTTTTAACGGTTTGTATTAATATTTATTGACCGAAGACCGCGAGGGTATTGAAATTAAATAACATCTGAATTTTAATAGAGGTGAAGATTGGCATATACCGCCGGATGGGATCTATTCATTAGTCAAATAAAATCTCAATGCAAATCACATATTGCAAAACCAAAAGATCATAAAGTTATTTCATTCTGTAAATATTAAATCTAACGGAGCAATTCACTTTTATTGTCGCAGTGTGTATCGCCAGTTCTCCTTAGACAAGACTCCCAAATTTGGAACTCGTGGTAGATTACGGTAGCCAAGGGTAAATAAATAAGTCAAATGTGTATATGTATTTTAATTCCGCATTTACGCAAAAAATACTCAACAGATTTTGATGTTATTTGGTACAGGAATAATTTCAAACCTAAATTAATGTATAGACTACTTGTTATCTTATGAAACGGATCCTTAAAAACAAAATCATGTAAACCACGCAGGCGCTGGCGGAAAGCTAGTGATTTTATAATAATATTAGATCTAAAATCGAAGCGGTCGCTCTTGATTACCAGCTCAACAAGGACATACGATGCGAATTGTGAAGTCCAATAACTCTTACCGGCAACAAAGCTCCAAATATCGACGACACGAGTGTCGCCACACGCTCAGCCTATCAAATCACAATACATCCATTCACATTGCAAGTTGAGTGGCTTTCAAAATGTAATAATGTAATCTTTAAATTGAAGCCAATAAGGGTTGTATTGATCTGGAATAATTTTTAACAAATGCATATGTAATGTGGTTTGAAAAATACATTGTCGCAGTATGGTAACTATAAAAAGCTGAAGATGTTTTGGATAGTATCATTCGATGTTTGTACTTACAACTTGTGTTACTAACAAGGGTAGGTGTTCTAAAACTATATTGATTAAGAATTCACCAATGAAATACAAATTAAAAATAGTTTGAATAAACTTTCATATCAGAAAACCACCTAAGTATTAAATACATATCATGGGGTTTATATAACCTGAGATACAAATGGGAAGAAGGAAAATAGAGACAGTAGGAAAATAGAGACAGTATTTAAAAATGGAAAAGAAAACTTTTAGTTAACTTTTTTTTATTCGAAGCTCTTAATTATAATAAAAATTGCATTGTTTGATTTATATAACGTGTTAATATTTTTTGTTACAGGTGTATTTTTAGCAAATCAACAAAATGAAGGTAACAATTTGCTATAATTTATAATTAAATTTCAGGAGTTTGATGGAAGTAAAATTAATTAAATTAATAATTTTCGGTTGACATTAACACACAGTAACATTACTGTTAGCCCCAGCTAGGAGCTCTATAGCGCAGTAGTAAGGGCTACGTTATCTTTGTTAAGCTACTTTCACTGGATGGGTGACCAAAAATTTATTATCTCTAGCTCCTCCGTATTCCGGAAGACACGTTAGGCTGTCGGTTTGTGACCGTTAACTCACCAATCCGCACTAAACCCTCGTGGTAGGCCGAAAATCATTCTCCTTATTTAGTTAAAGTTAAAAAGTAAAAGTGAATTACGTCATTTTTGAAGCTAAATTTTTGAAAATTCGCATTATTTTTTGACTGATTCTTATCTTAGTAGTAAAAAATCTGAAATAATCTTAAGCTATACAAATTCTGTCAACACTAGCATCGGATATTTACTTATAATCATTCCCTAAGCCATATCAGGGGCCGTCCATAAATTACGTCACACAAAATGATTTTTAATTTTTAAGAAATACAGGTGAAAGGAAGAGGGGGGGCCTCTTCCTTTCACCTGTTTTTCTATACAAATTCTACTAAATATTGTTCTAATGTCACAGTTCGTCGACCACCCCAAACGTGTAAAGTAATTTATGGATGGCCCCTCATAATAATTTCATTATAACTCGAATTTGTTTCAGGTGTTCGTCTTATTTTGTCTACTATCTCTTTCTTTAGCTGAACCTCCTGTAGGGTAAGTCAAAATTCATATACCTACAGTTTGTCATTTTCTGATTAAATCCAGAAAATCACAAACAACATACCTTTTTTCTTTAGAAATGTAGTTAAATAAAACTGGTGTTATATATTTATACTAGACCCTTATGATTGTTTACTATATAGAAAAAAATAGTTTTTATTTTATCTGACCGGGAATCGAACTAAGGATTTAAGAAATAGTTACACCGGGACACATGGAGTTTGTAACGAATTACAATGCATCAGCCAGTTTAACCAGATAACATATTATGTCTTCTAATAATGAATTAACGAATAACTACTTACGTAAGACAATTATTATAGAAAAAAAACAAATTTAAATTATTTTACCCAATTTCTCCTTAAAGTTATTGATAATACTCTTTCATATAACTTATGTAGGTTAGCAAGATCTAGTTTTAATTAATCTGTATATTTCAGAGACGGCTATGCCGCAGCACGGTCCAGCCATGGCAGCCATGATCACAGTCATAGTAATAGCTTTGATATACAACGGTCACTTTCCCTAGATTACGAGGTACCCAATGCTGGATTTGGATCCCGCAGTTTATCCCAAGAATACGGTCCTCCTTCGACCAAATCGGGAGCTTTGGGCCAAGAGTATGGCCCACCTAGCTTACGGAATACACCTTCAGATATCTACGGAACTCCTAACGCAAGGGCTTTGACGCAAGAATACACTGCTCCAAATGCTAGACTTTCCCAAGAATATGGATCACCTAGCGCCAGATCTGGCATTTCTCAAGAATACGGAGCGCCTAATGCCAGATCTGGATTATCTGGAGAATATGGAGCGCCGAATGCACGTTCTGGTCTTTCTCAAGAATACGGCGTACCAAGTGCCAGGTCAAGGCTTTCGCAAGGATACTCTTCTCCTAATGTACGATCAGGATTATTTCAAGATTACTCCGCACCTAGTTCCCTCGCTTCAGACTCCTATGCATCGGGTAGGTCATCTCCATCTTCTACCTATGGTGCACCCGACTTTCATTCCGCCCCATCTGCAGAGTATGGTACCCCATCACAAAGAAGCTTTGGGTCTCAAGGTCTCGGCAGCCCTTCCCAAAAATATGGAGCCCCAAGTTTTCGTTCTCCCCAATTCAATCCCAATACCGTCTCTCAGCAATACGGTGCCCCTGCTAGATCGAATTCCATCTCCCAAGGATACTCTGCTAAATCTTCCTTTGGTTCCCGCAGCATCTCCCAATCATATGGAACTCCAAGAAACAGTCTTTCTCAATCATACGGAGCGCCCTCCTTCCGATCTCTCTCATCCCAATATGGTGCTCCCGCTGCGAGGAATTCTGATTCTTATTCCCAGGGACTTAGGTCTGTTTCCCAGTCATATGGAGCACCAAGCCAGCGGGCTCTTTCTGATTCCTATGCTGCCCCGGAAACGAGGAGCCTCTCGCAAGAATATGGTGCACCTACTGGCCGATCAAGTCTGAAGACTAGTGCAGTTGTTACCACGTTTGGATCTGCTAGGTAATATTTATTTATCTAGGTATGCTTTCTTTTAGAAGTAGTACCCTCTTTATTGTTTTTGGTATATTGATATCCATTACAAAACATCGTATTGATTATACCTCATAATAATATTCACGTCAAGTCAAACCATAGTTAAATCTCTATTGTAAGATTAACATTGTAATGTCAAAGCGAGAATTATAATTCGACTTTCTGATGTAGACGAGGTATTTTGAAATCCTTCATTATGAAAATTATAGTGATTGCATTTATTAATTTACAAATATTTAATAATTCCTTACCGAATCTCAAACGGTAATTTTTTCTACAATTGCATTTAACATTTCAATATCTGTTACTTTGTTTTAAACACATTTTGTCTTTGGGTTTCCAGGTCTTCCCCATCATCGAAATATGGACCACCTTCTGCTCGTATGCCTTCTGAACAATACGGAGTTCCAGAGCAATATAACGCTCTGTCCAGCCAGGGTTACGATTATGCGAGAAATTCGTTAGATGAGCTACTTAACCAGGTATAAACAGCTGAACAAATAATTTAAAATCCATATATGTACTTTTAAAACGTTGATGGCCATGTGGTTCAGTCTGAGATGTTTACGTAACAACCGCCTTTTAATAGAATGTCAACTACCTGCATTTTACCATTGTATTATCTACCTAAAGTCTAACATTATAAGTGCAATGTCTTCTTTATAAATCAACGGTTCAGGTAGATAGTACGAGTACGGTGGCAAAATGCAAGAAGTTCATGTCATTGGGATTTTATTGAGATGCGATTATAGCAGAATTGGCCTGCAGTTGATTAACGCTTGGTTGATTAAAGTGGCCCGGTGGCGTAGGGGATAAGCGCTGCGGCTGGCGTTCGTTGTTGTTAAGCAACTTTCGCAAGGGTCGGTCACGGGATGGGTGACCAAAAAATTATTATCTCGAGCTACTTCGTGCTTCGGAACGTTAAGCCGTTCGTGCCGGCTGCATTTGCAGTCATTAATACCCTCCAATTAGCATTGGGCCACATGGAGGGTCATGGCCCATCCTTTTTAACCATCCATAAGGAGGCCAGAGCCCCTGCAGTAGGAACGTAAAAGGGCTGATGATGAATGAACGATTTACGCTAAATGTCAGCTAAAATTTATAATGTTGTTTTTCTTTGTGCTCTCAGCATCATCTTCGTTATGTTCCATTCTATATTAAATATTTTCTTCTCCCTTGATATTATTACTCAATAGTCTAATGATATTAATTAATTTCATACCTTTATTGAGAATAATGAACACTTAAACGTTTTTATTTATATCAGGAGCCCGCCAACTACGATTTCTCATACAAAGTCAATGACTACCAAACAGGTAGTGACTTTGGTCACTCTGAGACCAGGCAAGACAACAGGGCCGAAGGCAGCTACTTCGTGGTATTGCCCGACGGAACCAAACAGGTAAGATTGTAATATTGAAGTTGCCTTATTATGATTATAAAAAAAAAACAAAATTTACTACAACTGTAAACGATCGTGAACATATGTAAAGCATATTTAAAAAAATATATAATGAAGTCATTTTAAATATTTCTAAACTAATATTATAAAGCTGAAGAGTTTGTTTGTTTGTTTGAACGCGCTAATCTCAGGAACTACTGGTTCGAATTGAAAAATTATTTTTGTGTTGAATAGACCATTTATCGAGGAAGGCTTTAGGCTATATAACATCACGCTGCAACTATTAGGAGCGAAGAAATAATGGAAAACGCGGACGAAGTCGCTGGCGGCCACTAGTCTATTTTAGAAAGACAAAACATAAGACACACTTACCGTGTACTTAATTAAAAAATTACAATTACTAATTCTCTTCGTTAGGTGGTAGAATACGAGGCTGACGAGCGTGGATTCAAGCCCAGGATCTCAGTGGAGCCTGCAGACGCATCAGCTCGAGCGGGGGGTTACGATGACAACGCCCAAGACCTGGCAAGATCTGGAGATGGACCGTATTAAGATCATTATGCTTGAAAACCTGCTTATAAATCTTCTGAGATAACTAAATTCTTTCACATATTTTAATAAGTCTTAGTGCTTAGTGTAAGTTTTATAGCGTTTACGTTCACCGTCAAGCGCGTTTTGGTTTTTGTATGGAATTCGATACAGCGCCTGAGCTGTATCAAAATCTACAAATCCTTAAGGCGCTCTCTAGTGAATGCGTTAATCTAAAACTTATACTTATAACTCTGATCTCAATGGATATCATCTACTGAAAAAAAAAAGTCTTCTGTAAAGAAAACTCAGAGTAAAGAAGGTTTATAAAGTGAGGATATATACTGATACGGACAAAACGATTTAAATTGGCTTATGATGGAATGGAATATGGATATTCGTAATATTATAAATTATTTATTTATGCTTAGTAGAACATATTTATTAAATTGTATATATTTAAAACTCAAAAAAAAAACCTATGTAGTTGAAGAAGCGAGAAATGAGAAATAAAACGACTTAATATTATGAAATCGACTACGGAATCGAACGAAATACTCGTAATTTAAGTTATTGTTTTGTTGCAAAGTTAAAAATGTAAAAAAAAACCTCATAGCTTGTAAGTTGTGCTTGTGATGTAGCTTATTTAGAGCAAATAAACATTGAGATTATTATTATTATCATTTTATTTTATTTTAAGAAAACTGTTTCTTCCCTTTAATCTTAAAAATGACAATAAAGCCGACTTCAACCCTATTTAAAAAGCGGTTTATATTCAAGAAACTTCTATTGAAGCTCACACAAAAGAAGCCCCCGCCATTTAATAGAAGAGTTTTAAATATAGGTTTTATTCAAGTGAGTTTTATTTACTTGTATTTAGCATAGATAAGTATAACATGTTTTGTGATATTTGTACTTCTTAAAAGTACTTTTGAATCGTCCAACATTTTTTTCCCTACCACTCGTTCAGGACGTCTTTTGGCTGATAAGAAGAACGAGCAAGAAACTCACCAGCTCTAATAAGAGTAATGTTTACAAAAACCATGTCATTACCAGATACATTATACATTATAATCAGAGATAAAAAAAAAACTATGGTCTTATAATAATAACATAATAATGGAAACAAGATAATGAGTTTAGAAGTAATCACCTATCCAGTTGCTGGATTATCTCAAGTCCAAGCGTTCTTATCTGTTATATAATCGGAAACCTTATAATAAGCTTTTTTATAAGTATTTCTTTAATAGTAGATTTAAACTGCATGATATCTAATTGTTGTAATTTGCTTGGGACCTTATTGTAGAAGCGCACACAAAGACCCTTGAATGAGTTATTAACTTTTTGCAGTCTAGTGACAGGCACCGTTAATTTATTTTTATTTCTTGTATTAAAATTGTGTACATCACTTTTTATAGAAAACAAACTAATATTTTTACGAACGTACATTAAGTTCTCGTATATGTATTGAGAAGCAACAGTCATAATGTCTATTTCCTTAAATTTCTCCCTTAAAGAGTCCCTAATCCTAAGATTATAAATTGATCGAATTGCTCTTTTCTGAAGCACAAAAATTGTTTGTAAGTCGGCAGCATTTCCCCACAATAGGATACCGTACGACATAACACAATGAAAGTAACTGAAGTATACTAATCTGGCAGTATCTATGTCAGTTAACCTACGTATCTTCATTACGGCATATGCTGCAGAGCTAAGTCTACTCGACAATCTATCAATATGTGGGCCCCAATGTAGTTTAGAATCTAATGTTATTCCTAAAAATACTGTGGTATCCACAAGGCCCAAGTTCTTATCTTTTATTTAACATTTATATCTACTTTTTTAACATTAGGTAGTACAAATTTAAGCATTTTGTTTTTCCTTCATTAAGGAGAAGATTATTTACATTAAACCAATGTACTACTTTAGCGATAGAATTGTTCACATCGTCATTTAGAGGTAACCTCTTTTAATTTTAAACAAGAGTGAAGTGTCATCCGCAAACAAAACTATTTCGTGATCATCCCTTACGAAATAAGGCAAGTCATTTATGTAAATCAAAAACAAGAAAGGACCAAGTATTGAGCCCTGCGGAACGCCCATCTTAATTTTCGATCCAGGGGATCTTTTGCCATTGATATCAACCGCCCATACAGGCGCCTGTACTCTGTCAGTCAGGTATGAGACAATAAAATCCAATGAGTTATCTCTAAATCCATAAAAAAATGCAGTTTCCTGATCAATGTTTCATGAAAAACACAATCAACTGCCTTAGATAGGTCACAGAAAACACCTAACGCATCATGTGAATCCTCCCAGGCATTAAAAATTTCTTGTATTAACTCGACAAACCCGGCTTCGGGTTGTCGAGCGACCCCTTGTAAAACCAAATTGTTGTCGATTCATAAGCTTATTCCTTGTGAAAGTACGTTTGTATTTGATCCAGCATGATTTTTTTCAAAAATCTTACTAAACGTAGGTAGCCACGGATATAGGTCTAAAGTTAGTAGGGTCAGATGTGCTACCCGATTTATGTAAAGGAATAATTTTACTATATTTCAGGAGCTCTAGGGAAAAATACCACAATCAGTACATTCATTAAATAATATAAGCTAAGATTGGCGCTATTGTCTCAATTACCGATTTAGAAACTTCAATGGAATTACCCCATAAGTCAGCAGTTTTCGTTTTCTTTAGCTGATTAAAAGATTTTATTATATCTTTAAAATCAGTGCGTTGAAACTTAAATTGGCTATTAGAATTATTTAAACTTGCCTTTAAAATAGATTCAGCAACAGTGGAAGAGGAATTCAAAGATTGTGTAATTAAGACTGGAATTTCAGTAAAGTAAATTTTCAAATACTGTAGCAACTTCAAGATCTGATGTTACTTTTTTATTATCAATGTTTAAATTAAAATTTATATTCCGAGATTTTTCTCTTCCAGTTTCACTATTTATGATATTCCACGTCATTTTAACTTTGTCTTTACTATTTTCAATTTTTGCATTTAAATAATTACATTTGGCTAAACGACACACTATTTTAAATAATTTAGAGTAATTTCGTACATAATCTTTGAAGTCCTCACTTGTGTTATAATTACGTTCATCATATACGATAGTTCATAGAGCCTTTTTCTGCTTTTGTAGTAGAGCTAATAAAGTAAAATTTACTTTAAAACATTTAAAGTTTTATTTCATTGAATTTTGGTGCTGTGACAAGGTTGTCTTCGATGACAAGTTCGAGGAGCATAGGGGAACAAATTAAAAATTTAATTACTTTGTGGCCAACTAGAGTTGCCATCCGTAACGATATATCGGGACCGTCACTGTTGTTGAGCTCATTGCCCCAACGTTCTGATAAAAGACGAAAATGTTCCGATTGAAACAGCACCACTGCTTCCATAGACTGTGGAGTCTATTTACAATGTCAAGTAAACTGTAATATGACTTGTACGAAATTCTACCGCTACATTAAAGGTCATCTAGAATTTGTAAAAAAAAATATTTATATATAATAATTACTGCGACTGATTAGAAAATAAAGACTAGTTTATTAATCCTGTATGTATTCCCCCTAACCCTAGAATGTCTTGATGAGATCCTATCTGAATATGGCAACCATAAATAGTTATGTTATTCATAGGAATTACAGTTATATTTCTTTGTTTTATTTCAAGAGCATCTGCTTTTCAGATATAATATTTTCCGTTAACAAATCACGATGTTACATATTTAAGAGGAAGTTTTACAGTCACACGTTTCGTCTTAGCAACGTAAGCATATCCTTGAGAAAGATTTGGACAGAACAAAAAAATATATGGAGTCTTCGTTGCAGCTCTTTAGGGTTTAGATTTTTTTAAAACGTTTAAATAAAAACTTAGATTTATTGTTAATGAAAATTGCTTTAAAAAATCCACTTTGTGCCTGGCATTCAGAAATGGGACTCGAACCGATTCTTCTTCCCCAAATCCGGACGACCACTCTAACCACTGAGCCACCATGGACGTAACAGGACTGACGAATTATTCAAGCACTTATCTTCTCACTACTATAGAGAGTATTTTCATCATACGTTTCATATATACATAGGCAGCTGTCAAGCTTGCAGGCTATTTTTTGCTTTGAAACTGCAACTACTGACTACAAAAAGTGAGATAATGACTCAATAGATCTGTGATTAATTAGAAGAATTGTATGGATATTTAATAACAAATTAAGTGAATATGGTTGTGTCCTACAATTGAAAATACAGGTTTCAGTTTTATGTTCGGAAGATAAGAACCATTTAAACTTTTAAATACGAGGGTCAAACTGAAAGTTCTTAGAAAATCAAAAACTGATTACATTAGCCAGTTATTAGTTTTATTATATCTTTTCAAAATATTGTCCATTCACGTCAATACACCGCTGCATGCGATGGAACCACTGAGAAAAGCACTTTGCCCACTCGTCCTTAGGGGTCTCTTCAGTGGCATCGCGATACGCAGCCACCGCTTCTTCAGCATTCATAAACCGCTTTCCTTTAAGTTTTTCTTTAATTTTTGGAAATAAATAAAAATCACAAGGCGCGAGGTCGGGGCTATACGGCGGGTGACCCAGTAATTCAACGTTTGATGTCGCCAAATAGTCGATCGTTCGCTTGGCGGTGTGCGACGAGGCGTTGTCGTGGTGAAGGAGGATCCTACTGCGAGGTCGTTTCTCCCGAACTTTTTCCAAGACAAGTGGCAAACAATTGGTAGTGTACCATTCTGCAGAAACTGTTTTTTGATCCTCTAACACAATTGTTGCAAAATGACCTATCCTTCCAAAGAACGAGGCCACCATTTTTTTTCCCGCACTTCGATCTCTCTTCACTTTAGTTGGCAACTCCTCGAAAGGAAACACCCACTGAGCAGATTGTCTTTTGGTTTTAGGATCATAACAGTAAATCCAGCTTTCGTCACCTGTTAGTATGTCGAACACAGCATTTGAGTCACCTCCGTTAAATCTTTCAATCATTTTACGACACCAATCCACACGATGGAGTTTTTGAGCCTCAGTCAAATTATGAGGTATCCACCGGGCGCAAAGCTTCCTGACCGCTAAATGTTCGTGGAGGATTTTGTGCACTTGACTCATACCGATGCCTAAGCTTGTCCGAATCTGTTGATAGGTCACTCTTTTGTCAGTCTCTATCATACGCCGCACAACACAGATGTTATCTTCAGTCGTCGCCGTAGAAGGCCGTCCCTCACGTAAATCATCAGTGAGATTAGTGCGACCACGTTTAAACTCATTAAACCAGTTGTAAACAGTCGCACGAGATGGGGCTTCATCGTGAAAGGCCAATCGTAGTCTATCATAACTTTCTTGTTGACTTAAATGACATCGAAAGTCATAAAAAATCATTGCACGAAAATTTTCTCGTGTTAAATTCATGATGACGTGACACAGACAATTTTCAATTTGCCGCCAAATCGTAAAACAAATGACAAATGAATGAAATATATACTCAGTAATATTGGCAAAGAGTTATATTTTCAAATTTTAGAATTATTTTTTTATTATATTGTTTATAAGTGGCCAGTTCTAAGAACTTTCAGTTTGACCCTCGTATGTAACAAAATATTTTTTACACTAATGTACCTCTTCGAAAACTTATTGGGAATATAGATTACAAAAATTTGCTAAAATACGTATTAGTTATATAAAACGTAACAATTTTCATTATAAGAACTATAAAGACATGCACAAACAACAAAGATATTACAAAGATTACATAGAGGCCCATACATTCTTCGCTACCGGTGCAAGGTGCGACGTCGTTTGTGTGAGCGTTATTGGCCGACTAGCAGCAGTTCCACAATCATAGCACCGTATCTCTGAAACTATTAGTCGCAGACATGCTGTTACTCCGACATTATTTCTCAGATATTAATGGACAATTTATATATAAAATAAAAAAGCAGATACTACTACTCCATTATAAACAAAATTGTATATTAACATAAAAATACAGTTACGTACGAGTCCACTCATTGCTTTGTGCTCAACGTCTACACCTTGAAAGCTCGTCTTTGTCGCTAATGAGAAGCAATTTTTCAACCCCTACCCACTTTTTTGCTTTGGTATAAAAGCTTATGGAATCTGGGGCAAAGTATCTGTTCTGTTGTGTCTTTGGTGTGTGATTTGAAACTAAATATGAAGGTAGGATATAAACACAGAGATACCTAAGTTTTTACCTTAAAATCCTTTAAAACTATATCAAATATCATAAAAAAGAGTTTTCTTTACGTGGAAATCAAAGCAGTGTTATGAAGACAAAAACAAATAATTATACTCTATGACATTACTAAATGGATTGTGAATTAATTAAATTCAAATAAACAATATCATATTTATTCGTGAAAAATCTGACAAAACCTGATTTGTGAATTTTTTTCGACAAAAATATAAAGTTACCTCGAAAATTCAACTATTTCATAATATCTACAATAAATTGAAATATGTGAATTATTTGGTAACCAAAATGCATGATGCATTTTTAATCTAACTAAATATTTTATAGTCTTAACTGTATGCAATGTAATATCTAAATAATATGTATAATGTATTTAGTTTTCTGTTTATTAAGAAACTAGCGCTTTTTCCGCACTTTAAGCGCGTAAATTAATGCCTATGTCATTCGGTAAGATGTAGCTTTCTGTAGATGAAAGAATGTTTAAAATCAGTCCAATAGTTTTGGCATCTCTTTATAATATTGCTATTCTTTATTTAACGAATATTTTTTATTTTTATTAAGTAGCAGTTAATTATTTTCAGTGGAATGACTAAATTTGTTTATTTTTTCAGTTGCAAGTTATTATGGCAGTGTTCGTAGCGGCGGTTTTCGCTGAACCACCACCTTCTAACAGGTAAATAAACTATCTATATTAATAATTTTATATTCTCCACATTTAATTAGTAACTACATTCTGCGACGATATCAAAATTATTAAAACAATCTTAATGAAATATGCTTAAAATATCCACACTATACGAACTCGAAAAAAACTCAAAAAAAAACAAGTGCTTGAAAAATTCGTCAGTCCTGTTAGATTCTGGGTAGCCCAGGGGCTAGAGCAGTCATCCGGATTGTGTAAGATCGTGAATTCGAGTCCCATCTCAGAGTGCCAGGGACAAAGCAATTGCAAAATTAATCAAATATAATAAAATTAACACAGTCTTTAAGGAGACGTAAGGTCATGGAGCTTAAATTAAATAAAACCTCTATTACTTTTTGAAGTAGGTTGTTTTGTAGGTACTTAAATAAAACAATAAATATACCCCTTTTCTGGTTTTCCTTATAAATATATCACTTATTTAACACATTGAAGGTTTGATATTCACTTTAAACAGACTTGATTTTAAAACAGAATACTTATATATTTTTTTAAATTAAAATCTAGTGTTATGTATGGACTATCTAATGGTTATATATATCGCGTTACTAAAAGTTTCAAATTACGAAAAATGGATGAAATAAAAATGAAATGATGTTATAGATCCAAATATTTTGTCAAAAAAAATGTTTTGTTGCCAAAACCTACAATAAAAGGTGTGGTAGAACACACAGTTACAAAACTCTATGTTATGACAGCACTGAGTTTGTTATCGTGTTCAAGGTTATTTTTACTAGGGCTTCGTACCCAAAGCTTCAAAACGGAACCCTATAACTAAGACTTCACAGTCGATCCGTCTATCTGTCACCAGGCTGAATTTCACGATCCGAGACAGCTAGACACTTGGAATTTTCATAGATGATGTATTTCTTTGCCGCTATAAAAACAAATATTAAAAAATTATAAAAAATATTCAAGGAGATCCCATATAACAAACATGACATTTTAATTGGGCGCGTAATTGGCCAGTTATTATTATATAGCACTGCTGTTCTATTTATAATCTTGCGACAATTTACAACCTATTATTGGAATACAAAGTCTTTCTGATAATGAAGAATTTTAAGTACATAGTGTCCACGTGAATTGGTAAATGCTACTACTAAACAATTGCTTATGTATATTTCAATTAATATTTTAATCATAACCCGTCCTACCTTAAAGTTTCTTAACCTTATTTGGTTTCTTCACAACGATTTTAAAAATATTTATTTGCTGTTTATACGTATTATGTTAAAAAAAAACTTTCTTCTGTTTTAGTAGATTTAAAAATAAAGTTTATTTATTAAAAATGTAGTATTATTACAAGGACAAAATATTTTTAAAACATGATTCATATAAATGATTCATATAAAGTTGTATATAATATATTTATTGTTTTGTTTTTTTTTTGCTTAATAAACAAAACAACAAGTACATTATATTGTAATCCAAAGAAAAGACATCAACGCGTCCTTTATTTTCAACATAAAAATTGATGAATTATCTTATTTGAAAGCCTAAATACGAGTAATTTAACAAGATCCCGTTCACTATAATTTTATTAAAATCTTTTAGTTCTATTGTTATAGTTCGAACTCCATTACGATCCTGTTAAGTTTTTACGTATTTTCGGTCAAACTTACAATTTTAGGTGTTCCGATGGACCGATTTATTTTATTTTATATATATTATAATAAATATTGTTTATAATAAAATATATAAGTATATGACTATATATTTATATTTGTTTTCTTTATCAAGAAAATCTGTTTCTTATCAATTAATCAAAATGTTTATTTGCTTGAATACATACATAGATTCTTAAATTAATTACAATCACAATAAATTTAATGTTTAAGATTGTCACTTTTATGTATCTATTTTACGTTGTGATATATATATTTTTATCATTAATTTCAGCTACCTTCCACCGTCGGCGTCCCAAGACCAAGGTTACCCGCAAGGTCCTCAGAGTTTCAACCCACAAGTGGTAGCGGCTAGGTCTCTAGAGCCACAAGGATTCCAGCCACACGACGCACGTAAAGCACACACACCGCACACCGCGCACGGAGGACACGACAACTTCGGTGCATTAGCTAAAGGCGCCGCGCACTCTCCCCATGGAGCACATGACAACTTTGGTGCACTGGCTAACGGTTTCGGAAGGTGAGAAAAGTTTTTGAAACTTTATTTGTTTTTGGCCGTGTAGTACCGGTATAGAATTGTACTACCCCTTTTCATCCCGTGGGTGTCGTAAGAGGCGACTAAGGGAAATTTAACCCAAGGAGATGGGCAGCAGCGTCTTCTTGTGAGGGCCACAGAACTGGACCATACTGCGATCCCCAACCCGCTTGCCCAGCGTGGCGATTATGGGCATATCCCCCAAATGCGAAAGCACAAAAGGCCACGGCCCCTAGTTCCCGGCGGCCTCGCTATTCCTGGTCATGGTGGCGACCATGGTAACGGCAAGGCAGGGGGTGCTAAGAATCTCCGGGCTACGGGAGGCCACCACAACCGACTGACCCTGGCGACGTACAACGGACGCACGCTACGGCTTGACTCGCATCTGGCTCAACTTGAGGTGGAGCTTGGAAAGATTAGGTGGCACATATTGGGATTGTGTGAAGTCCGAAGAGAGGGGGAGGATACCATAACCCTCGAATCAGGCCACCTAATGTACTTCCGCGAGGGAGACCAACAATCCCAAGGTGGCGTTGGGTTTCTTGTCAATAAGTCCCTTTCTGACAACGTTGTAGAAATTTCCAGTGTGTCGAACAGGGTAGCGTACCTGATTGTAAAGCTCACTGAGAGGTATAGCCTCAAGGTTGTTCAAGTGTACGCACCGACCTCGACACACTCGGACGATGAAGTGGAGAATATGTACGATGATATATCGAGGGCACTCCACTTCACTACTAAGACCCACTACAGCGTTGTTATGGGGGACTTTAACGCTAAAGTGGGAGTACAAAATTGCGGCGAATCGGTAGTAGGATCCCATGGATTTGGAAGCAGGAATTATAGGGGGCAAATGCTCGTTAACTTCCTCGAACGGGAGGGGCTCTTCCTTATGAACTCGTTCTTTAGGAAACAGCCCCAAAGGAAGTGGACGTGGCAAAGCCCCGACAATGTGACAAAAAATGAGATCGACTTCATTATAGCGGACAAAAAACACGTATTCAGAGATGTCTCCGTGATCAATAGGTTTAATACCGGCAGCGATCACCGACTTGTCCGAGGCTCTCTGAATATCGACTTCAAAGCTGAACGTGTCCGCTTGATGAAGGCCAGGCTCCGACCTACTCCACTCCAAACCATGATGGAATCTGAAACGTTCAAGTCAAATCTTGAGAACCGATTCGCTGCCATGGAACCCACAATTGACGTTGACGAGAACCTTGAAAATGTGGTTCGAATACTCAGGGAAGAAGGTACGAAATTTTGTAACATGCAGCGTAAGGGCGGGAAGTCTAAGCTCTCGGATAGAACTTTGGGGCTTATGAAGGAACGACGTGAAAACCCACCTGTCACTTCGTCAGGAAAACGTGCTCAAAACCAGGAGATCAGCAAACGCGTACGATATGACCTCCGGTGCTCCAACACTCACGCTATAGAAAGAGCGATCGAGCAAAACAGGGGGTCAAAAGTATTCGTACAATCTCTTGGAAGAAGCCACTTGACGAAGTTGACCACAGCAAGCGGGGAAGTCGTTGCTTCGAAGCCAGCGGTCCTCTCAGAGGTGGAAAATTTCTATGCCCGGTTATACGCTTCGCATGCACCTCGACCTGATCCCGGAAATGAGGATTCTAGAGCCACATTAACACGCCACTACACCGAAGATCTGCCAGAAGTCAGCATTGGCGAAATCGAGATCGCTCTGAGACAGCTTAAAAATGGAAAAGCCCCTGGAGAGGATGGCATTACAACCGAATTATTAAAAGCAGGAGGTAAACCAGTACTGAAGGAGCTCCAAAAGCTTTTTAATGCAGTCCTCTTCGAAGGGAGAACTCCGCAGGCGTGGAGTAGGAGTGTAGTCGTCCTGTTCTTCAAAAAGGGAGACAAAACCCTGCTGAAGAACTATCGACCCATTTCCCTTCTAAGCCACGTCTATAAGCTGTTTTCTAGAGTAGTCACGAACCGTCTTGCGCAAAGACTTGACGAATTCCAACCACCGGAGCAGGCTGGGTTTCGGAGTGGATACGGCACCATAGACCACATCCACACAGTGCGGCAGATTATACAGAAGACTGAAGAGTATAATCAGCCCCTGTGTCTAGCATTTGTGGACTATGAGAAGGCCTTTGACTCGATTGAGATCTGGTCCGTTCTGGAGTCCCTGCAGCGATGCCAAGTCGATTGGCGATACATCCAAGTGATAAGATGTATTTATGAGGCCGCCACCATGACCGTCCAAGTACAGAATCAGCAGACAAGTCCTATACCGTTGCATCGAGGAGTGAGACAAGGAGACGTTATGTCTCCGAAATTGTTTACTAATGCAATGGAGGATATGTTTAAGACGCTGAACTGGAAAGGACGTGGCATCAACATCAATGGCGAGTACATCTCTCACTTGAGATTTGCTGACGACATCGTCATCATGGCAGAAAATCTGCAGGACCTACAACAGATGCTGAATGACCTGGCTGACTCTTCTATGCGCATCGGCCTACGGATGAACTTGGATAAAACCAAGGTCATGTTCAACGAACACGTACTACCGGAACCGATTGCAGTATGCGGTGCCGTTCTCGAAATTGTTCCAAAATATGTATACCTCGGGCAAACATTGCAGTTAGGTAGAAACAACTTCGAGAGCGAGGTAAATGGAAGAGTTCGGCTAGGTTGGGCAGCGTTTGGAAAACTACGTCAGGTCTTCACATCGTCGATCCCGCAGTGCCTAAAGACGAAAGTCTTTAATCAGTGCGTCCTACCCGTTATGACATACGGAGCCGAAACGTGGACACTGACGGCACGGCTGGTCCACAAGTTGAAGGTCGCTCAGCGGGCTATGGAAAGGGCTATGCTCGGCGTTTCTCTGCGGGATCGAATAAAAAATGAGGTGATCCGGCAGAGAACCAAGGTTATCGACATAGCCCACCGGATTAGCAAGCTGAAGTGGCAGTGGGCTGGCCATATTAGCCGCAGAACCGATAACCGTTGGGGTAAACGAGTTCTTGAGTGGAGACCGCGTCTCGGCAAACGTAGTGTAGGACGTCCTCAGGCGCGGTGGAGTGATGATTTGCGCAAGATGGCTGGCAGGAGCTGGATGCGAACAGCCGAAAATAGAAGTAGATGGCGTGCAATTGGGGAGGCCTATATGCAGTGGACGAATATGGGCTGATGATGATGATGATTTGTTTTTTAACCAGCTATTTTCAGCTAAAATTATACCTTACTAGCTGTCCCGCGACTTCGCGCGCTTTAATTATAGCCTATGTCAACCACGCATGATATAGCTCCCCGTAAGTGAATGAATTTTTAAAATCGCGGCAGTAGTTTCGGAGATTATTTAATGAAATCGAACTTCTCAAGAGAATATTTAGAAATACGCAAATATGTATTTTGTTTTTTCAATTTTGTTCAAATATGTATTTGAACAAAATTGAACAAGATAGATTAATGAGAATAATCTATTGTCTAGAAATATAACAGAATTGGGATTTAAGACTTTATTTCTTGGAGAATAATGTTAAAAATCGTCATGAATACTTCAAGAATGTTAAATGTCTTCACAGGAATGCAGCGGGTCACACAGCTCAAGGAAGATTCTCGCCTAAGGAGCAAGGCTATGACCACAATGCCAACGATTTCGGCAGAAACGCTTTAGAAGAATCATCTGTAAGTACCAGTTACAAATAATAATAATAAAAAACCTTTTCTAAATCCTAAATAACCTTTGAGGTCAATTCCCGGTTAAGTTAACATAAAAAGATGCTTCTCATAACTGTGTCATGTGTGGCTTACATACTTTACCACTACGTAAAACTTTTCACAGGTTCATTAAATCATTAACTAAATAGTCTCATTTGTTTCGCAACTAACATTCAAAATCCATTTCATATAACTAATCAAACATAAACACGCAGAATAAGTATAAGTACTAATTTTTGTTATGGCAACACAAAAGTTACTGTCATAATGCTCTAGCTAGCATTATAAGAGAACTTATTAATAGTTAGAAAGTACTTATACTACATTCTGAACAGGAGCCAGCGAACTACAACTTTGGGTATATGGTGAACGATTATCAAGAAGGCACAGACTTCGGGCACCACGAAGAGAGACAAGAAGAGAGGGCGCAGGGAGAGTATCACGTAGTGTTGCCCGATGGAAGGAAACAGGTTGGTTATAGTAGCTTTTCATGTACCATTTCATTCATGACATTTTAAGTTTGCTTTGCCAATACTACAGACACATCATAGAGATGCTTATGTTTCTAGAAATTATTTTTGGGTAAGAATTGATATTATTTAAGTTCCCGATTAAACATTAAATTCAACTGGTTTCTTTCTCAATATCTATCCGTTAGGAGACACGAATAATAGTAAATAGTACACAATGAAAAAAATGAATTAAGATAAATTTGAATTTTCGTTGATAATAGGAATGATTACAAATTTTTGTTTGTCTGTCCGTCGGGTAGATTTTATTAAAGAATATTATACACGTATTTTCTAATTATCTGCGTAATCAATAAATTACGGCGATACATTGATTTGAAATATCGCATGACGTCACACTGTTATACATTTACTATATATGTAGTTGTGACGTAGCGAGCCCCTTCTTCTTTTGGGTGGATAAGGCATTGAGTCTTATTTTATAATAAAAAACTTATAGCTAACAGACACGGATGGATGGCGCCGGAAGAAGGAAGAGGTGTTGGCAGATCTTATATTATAAATGTATCGATATTCAATAACTTCCCAACTTTAATGCCATTTCTTATTCAATTGAAACAAAAACACGTATATAATATTTTACTATTATCTGATTGACACATACTAAGTAAATTACTATTTATTTTTTTGGCCCAGATACTATCCCTATTATAGTATTTTTTAATTAACAATTTATTTTTCACAGACCGTAAGTTACGAAGCTGATGAGCGCGGTTTCAAGCCCCACATTACATATGAAGAATCGGAATCAGATGCGACCGGTCGCACTGGCGGCTACGATTCGAATGCTAGCAACGTGCGGAGCGGCGCTGGTGGCCATCATGGCGACGCCGGTCACCATGGAAACGCATTCGGAAATGGCGCGAATCACCACGGAAACGGCGCTCATGCGAACGCGCGAATTAACGGCTACTGAATGGATCATTTTAATCTACAACCTTTTGTATGTCTTATATTTAATTTTATCAGATTTTTGTAATATTTTATAATCTTTGTGGAAATCCAATAAATAATGCACATGAAAGTACAAACCTAGTTTTAAGTTGCATCGAGAAAAAGATAAAAATAATTATTACTTAGTTAGTGATCGTCACAATAAAGCTTCATATTTACTTATTATTTATATAAATAAAGAAATCTGCAAAATCATAACTGTATTTTATTCATTTTTTATTACCTATATATTTTAAAATCCATACTAATATTAAAAAGAAGAACACGATGGCACGGTGGTCCATGCTTCCACCGTTGGTCCTGACTGCATCTTCAATCGTCAACACCCGCCAATACGCACTCGGATGGAATTTAATCGAATCAAATTCAGATTTATCAAAAACCAATACATTAACTCTTTTAAAAAAGTCCATAGAGACAGAGTGTGACTGATCTTTAATGCCCGTAACTGACGCTCAAGATATAATACCCGAAAAGAAAAAAGGAATGAGGAATGACTACAAAAACAAATGAGATCCTATCAAAACCATAACACGTTCAAAACTGCACAAGTCTCACAACGAAATTCTTCTGCCGTAAAAATTTATGAAATCAACGTAAACCAAGTCGATTAATTCAGTACCTATCTTTTTGGGAAAGCAGCTGTCCAACCTGTCATAGATTTAGGAATCGTGCTTGAAAGATCCGTCAGCCCTGTAAGGTTCTAGGTAGATCAGTGGTTAGAGCATTCACCCGGATTGTGAACGGTCTTGCTTTTGAATCCTATCTCAGGATGCCAGGGACCAAGGGGAATTTTTAAGCATTTTTATTTTAAGCTTAGCTTTTACCTATAGCTTCCTCTCCTGGTTTTGTCCTGCCGGATCTCGGTCTGAACCATTATACTAAAGTGAGCCAAGACGTCTGCCTGCTCCAAAGAATTTACCAGATACACCGACACCAATATGCATCATAGTGAGTCCACTATTTATTTAACTTGATAAACACAGAAAATCGGCTATAAACTCGTACGTACTATTTGTAGACAAACATATTGTAAAGCGTAAAGAGGACCAATATTTGCTCACAAAAGTCACCTTGAGATTTTATTCGAGATGAGATATATTTGACGTCATTCACTTCCGATTTATTATAACACTAATTCAGCTCGTGATTTTGATTCGATTTGAGAATTTTAATGCAAAGACGATGAAAATGCTTGATCGGAACAAGGTAAGATCAAATTGTGAAAACAAAGTGGTAAATCATGATTATTTTTGCCAGCCCTGCACAGCCATTGAGTTACATACAAAAAGATGTATATTTCAAAAAATGGTAAATCATAATATTTAAATTATTTTATATTTAATGATGATGAACGTAATATAACTTTGACGTTAAACGATGTACACAATGCTCTCTTACAAGCGTTATCGTTTTCACTGTTAATAATCTGCGCTAAAAACCAAATGTATAAAATTCACTATACCTATTAAAAAACTTGACAACTTTTAGAGTAAGAGAGTTTTTTTCTTACATTCTATTCTGCTTGTTTATAAAATAATCGCATCTAAATGGAATCTCTTTTGCTATTGTACTGTCAACCTGAAGTCTTCTTCTTCTTCTTCTTTATTAATGGCTTATCTGCGCATATCGCACAATTCTCCCAATGTCAAGTCAATAAATAAATTTCTACATGTAAAATGAAATGAATCGAATATTATTAGTGTAATGTCTTCTTCACAAATCAATGGTGACATATATATTCATTACTTTATGATCTAGGAACAAGAACTGTGTCATAAAGGGTTGTAGTTGAACTGCTATTAATTATCCACAATTACGTTAATATTAGCAGAATTTGCCTTCTACTAGACTCGAAAATAATAAAATATATAATAAACAACTTCACATGCATTGCTCAGATTCCAAGATGAGTAGCTAAAACCCCTGTATTATGGAGTATCTGAGACTACGTATTTACCACAGCACCTAGATCCGAGACAATATAGAAAAGTCCTTTTTATACATTGACCCGACCGGAAGTCGAATCCGGGACCATCTTGAAATTGGCGTGCGAACTCCTACAATAGAATCTATATATTTCCAGCTCAGCTTCATATGTCATACAAAGAAATCATCTATATGGAAACTGTCAGGACAGTATACGAGTACTTGAGTTATTTTCACAGTATTATATCCGATGGTATTATATAGGCATACTAGCTTTTGCCCGCGACTTTGTCCGCGTGGTAAAGTTACTTTGAGCAGCATTTCCAACGAATATTTATTTATTCGTTCCATTAGGTACTGATAGGTTCAAATACATTGACATCCTTTATAATCCCTTATTTTATGTTGAATTTATCAAAATCCTATTTAAGCCGACGTCTTCGTCATAGTAGCTCCAATTTTTAATTTCAGTTCAATCAGTCGAAATCTAAGAAGATTTATATATACTTTCATCCCCTATTTTATCGCCTTGGGGGTAGAATTGATCAAAATCCATTCTTAACGGATGCCTACGTCTTAATATCAATGCCAAATTTCAGCCCGATCCGTCCAATGGTTTGGGTTGTGCATTGATAGATCTCTATTTCAGTCAGTCACCTTTGAGTTATATATATTTAGAAGATTGTGGGACTAGGCAGCTGATATTAAGAATATATATTTTACCAAAAGAGCAATCTCAGCGATAAATTGAAAGAAATTGGCATATTGATCATCGCATCTCAGTTTATATATAATTAACAAAGTAAAGGATATTATACCGTTAAGGAATATCTAAATGACAAAAAGGTATGGTGTTAGATATTTTAACTTTATTGTATTTACTTTCTAATATTGTAATGGAAAGTGACTTCATATTCTAATGAAGTCAATGAAGTAGTTTTGTGAACCGATGGCGTGGTTTTCGACTTTCACAAGTGCTCTGTAAAAGCCTAAACTGAATAAATAAATTTTGATTTTGATTTTAATTGATTAACTGATTTACCGCGACTTTGCCCGCGTAATATAGCCTATGTCACCCGGGTAGCTTCCCGTGAGTAGTTTCGGTGCCTAATCAGTGAATATTATAGAAGTAGTCATTTTTTTTGCTTTAGTAAAGACCTAGAATTAGTAAGCACAGTAATTTATATATGTTTCACTAGAAAAAAAAATAGTAATGGTTTCTTACAGAGAAGAAGGTATTAGGTTCATTCATAAGTCAAAGTACGCACTACTCTGATGGATATGACATTATTAATTTCAAAAGTTCTTAATGACAAAAGGTATAATATTAGATATTTTAACTAAATCGAATACATAATAATAATAATAATATAATCTTTATTGCACACATACAGACAGAAAAACAACACGAAATTACACGGTATAATAATACAGAGTACACAAAAGGCAGCGTTATTGCTAAACAGCAATCTCTTCCAGGCAACCTTTGGAGGAGAACCATAAAAGAAAAGGCAAAATATGGGTTATTGGTGCAATGGTCAGAAGGATTTTGTATGTCGTGTCCAATAAGCTGAACTAGGAGAACCTTTGTTAATTTATAAGTATGTATACTGTCTTAAAAATCTCTACGGTAAGAAATTACCTACCTACTCATTGTAAAAGTCTGCTTTAGTCTACTTATGTCTGTACATTTTCTTTTACTATGCTTAATGTATAATTAAGGATTGTATCAATGAGCATAATATGAGTCATGTTATAATGACATAAATTTATGATAAAAAAAAACTATTTTTTTTTTCAAATATCAGTAATTTTCCAATTGCATTCCAATTAAATTCTTTAACTAAAGTTTGTTGCCGGTTCTTCTACCGTATTAGGTTTGTTGCTATAGAATTGCGATGGCACAGCTTTCGACATTGACAAGTGCTTGTAACAGCATTTTCGAGTTTAAGAAAGTGTCACGTATTTTTTACCAAAGTCTCAGTACACAATATTTCTCTAGTACAGCTTTTTGTGCTGTTTCCGCACGACTCCTGTCTTTGAGTTCATAAATCGGTCTAATTAAATAAATACAAAACCATAATACAACCTTGACATTCAATACTGCACATTACAGATTTTTCGCATTACTAATTGCGAAATGATAATGCAAACATTTGTCGACATGGCCTATGATTTGCTCAGGTTAATTTTTTTCGTTAATTAATCTACTATAAAATCGCAATGGTGCATGGTTCTAACACCATTCGTGATATCACAATCCAAAGATCTCAACATGAAGGTAATATAATATCTGATTAATTAACTTCATAAGATTATTATATTTTTAATTTATTACACTAATATGTTGAACCTACTGTTGGCTACTAACTAAAATTTGTGAAATTTGAAACTTTTAGTTCTGATTAGACTTGTTGGGAATAATATATTATTTATTTTATGTTAAAACCAGTCGTTGCCCACTTTAACCATTAAATGCTCTGTAAATTATTACTATTTTGTGTGCATATTGTGCAACACTGTTTCTCTATCTATTCATACTACGTTTAAAAAACTTTAACAACATCTAAGCTTACAAATTTTTGCATCGTTTATTATTTACGCAGGTACTGGCAGCCCTCGTCTTTGCGATTGGTTCAGCGGTAGCAATAGGATCAGGGCCCTACCTTCCCAGTGGCTGGAGACCTCAAGGACCTGCTTTTAGTCTCCCCTCGGATATTCAGGTAGTTTATGCCCTTATATTACTAAATTACTATCATCTTAGTTCATTTTCTTGTTGTCAGTCTTTGTTAACAATTATTAGCATAGTAATTTATCAATTCCTGATGAATTTCTTATTAAGCTCATAATACTTAAGACAATTACTTGCATCATCACATACCTCTGTAAAGGAATGTACTTAATACGAATACGATTCACCCTTGATCAATTTTGCGTAGACAGCATATGGATATCGGAAATACGTGGGAGAGCCACGCTTCGGCATGAATGGGCCGGCTCAACCGGAGTGATACCACGGCCTCACAGAAAACCGACGTGAAGCAACGCTTGCGTTGTGTTTCGTCGTGTGAGTGAGGGTATCGCAGGCCCAACCCCTCCCTATTCCCTTCCCTCTACCCCTCAACCCTTCCCTCTAAGGCGGGCAGCGCGCTTGTAGCCTCTCCGGTGTTGCAGGTGTCCATGGGCGACGGTAATCACTTGCCATCAGGTGATCCGTCTGCTCGTCTGCCCCATAAAAAAGAAATAAAAAAAAGATACCAATGTATCCAGAAGTACTGATAACTAAGAAATAGCTAATTGTGGTAACACTAATCTAAGCTAGTATATAATTATGTCAAGGTTTCCATGAGAATCTACAGTTCCGTTTAATAAAGCCTTATCATTATTTTTTCTTCCGATTCTATTAGATTCGATTCTACTTTAAGAGAAGGCCTGAGCCTCCCATTCATGTCCTAGTGGGAACTCGGACATCTTCCAGCTAGGAGATATAATTTTCTATATAACCTATATAATTTTCTATTCCTAGTTTCGAATTATTTACGTCACAATTTGCAACAGCAAATATTGTAGATGATGTAATGTAGTTTTCATGATGATTTGGATGTCATCAAAATGTAGGTATTCCTTGCTTACAGAAACCGGCTCCAATCGATATCGTACTACAGGAATCAGAAGGCTCTAGCTCAGATTTCCTCCGTGAATATGGTCCTCCGATAGTGCAAACGATTTCTCAGACCCTCCCTGATGTTTCTACTGAACAGCCCTTCGTTGTTATTGAAGCTAAATTCGGAGAAGACGACACTATTACTGTTGGAGCTACTACTGAAAGTAAGTATTATAAATAATAAAGGCAAGATATAGTCAGAGGAAATCTACCAATATATTATACATTTTGAATTAACAAACAGAAACATGTTCCTTAATTGATATAATTTTAAGAAGAAGTCTGAATGGAAAAAAGCGATATTCTTCTTTCTTAAAATTATATCAATTAAGGAACATGTTTCTGTTTGTTAAATAAAACTGTATGGAAATAGTCATTTCTTTTATATACAAACCCTACTTTGCTTATTTCGTGGCAGGGCTTCCAAGGTTCCCAGTCAGGTCAATGTAGGAAACGGACTTATCTACACTGTCTTGGGTTTGGATGTTGTAGTACCTACACACCCTTGTTGTTTTGCATTTAAATAATACAAGTGATTAGTTACTAAATTTGGGACTAGAGTAATATATGTTATGTTTTCTAATATTTATTTATTCCTATAAGATGCCTATGATTCAAAATTATTCTAAAACCAAGAAGAACAGAAGGACTAAATGACAATATTTTTACAGTTATTGCTGAATTAGAATCTGAAGTGATCGAAGATACACCAGCTGCCACCGAATCCGTTAATGTTGATGCTGAAGAACAAAGTGGTGAAGTTAATCAAGTTAATATTGAAAGCAAATCTGATATCGAATCTTCTGTAGCAGAAGAAAGTCCAGTCTCCGTAGAAAGTGAAGAAATCGTTGCTGTAAATACTGATGACTCATCTGTAAATGCTAGAATTGAGGTTGAAGTTGAAGAAAACGAGAAAATCATTGAACAAGGTGTCAAGAATATAGCCGAAGCTATTGTAAGTTTAGAAAAGGAGGTAGTTGAAAAGGTAATTCAAAGTTATTCAAAATAAATACTTATAAAACTTTATGATTTCTAAGTTACTACTAGATAGCTATTCAGGGTTAAAATAATAGGTATGGAGAGCGGTAGTTATCGCTTTAACATAATTTTAGTAAAGAGTGAACATGACGGCATTACTAACAGTATATTTTGGCTGCTCGATGTTTAATCCCCCAATGATAACAGAAGTAATTACCAGAATAAGCTGGTAAAATTAATTATATCGAAATATCCAACAGGTACCTGAAGGATTCTTGGAGTATGGACCTCCAGGCTTTAGGGAGTATGGACCCCCTAATCAAAACGCTCTCCTAAGATCCGGCGAAGAGGTAAAATCATTTTTCTTACTGCTACTCAGAATTAAAAATAAAATTTTTGACGGTTATCTAGCCCCTTTTGTTAGTACCTAGGTAGTTACCCAAAGACTTTGAAGAGCATGTATAAAGCCAGTTCCAGTTTATTATATTGCGCCTTGTTTGGTAACGCAAGGGAAATTTTCCTTACCATTTTAACCAGGACTAACCACCTCTTTTGATAGAGACAAATTGAAGCGTGATTGGCCTACCTGGTGAAACCAGTTGCAGAAAACCCTCGGTGGTGGGAAGGATTCGGTAGATCCGGATCCATTCCCACATTACGCCTGGCAATGAGATAGATAGCAATCAAAGACAAAATATTTTCTCTGTAATAGTGACAGCAGGGGTGGATGCAAAAATTAAATTAGCTACTTACTAATTACTAGAATAACATATTACCATAGAGTATTATTCTGTACCTATTAAATTTTTATTCATAATAATTATTTTTAATTTCCTTCAAGGAGAAAACGGAAGCTGAAAAAATCGACAGCAACGAAACAAGAAGACGTAGATTCTCTCCTAAATTCAGGTATAAACTCTTAGATATACGCGTTGCTTTTCAATAAGTTGTAAGGAAAGGGTATTTCACGCGATTAGGCAACAAGTGGATAATAGAGATAAGAAAACAATTTTTTAATTTGAATTTAAACTAATTTGCTTTGGCAATTCGCAATATTAGGCGTTTTCTAGTTAAGTTATGACTTGTTTTATGTTAG
The DNA here is from genome assembly GCA_918026875.4 of Diatraea saccharalis. Classification (NCBI taxonomy): domain Eukaryota; kingdom Metazoa; phylum Arthropoda; class Insecta; order Lepidoptera; family Crambidae; genus Diatraea; species Diatraea saccharalis. The sequence goes on from OU893351.1 coordinate 11,136,809, forward strand.
TAAAAACGGTTTTCAGTACATAGAGTGCTGGAACAATTCGAGACAGCGATTATTTTTGAAATAAAAATGTACTTTTTTTTTCAGGTCAAATAAACATTGACTGTAGAAGAATAAACAACGATTACGGCTATTCTACCTGAAAAATATATAATAATTTTGAAGCACGAGAAAATATCTTTAAAGAAAAATTTAATAAATGATTATTTCATTTTCTTAATCGTTTTTTTATTACTGAAAGAATTCTTAATTGCGCTTTTTTTTAATTCAGTTAAAGATAGTTGTCTTCGCAACTGCTGGACATATTTTGATGAAACTTATGGTGTTACCTAAAGTGTAAGCTAAGTAAATAAACGAAAAAGAATCAAATGCTATCCAATGTGTGATTTGCCAGAAATACTTATTATATAAAGTTATACCTACTTTAGGTTCAACTAAAATAAAACAAAAGAATTGTAACTATGAATTCAGATTAATTATTTTTATATTTAATAAATTTTGCATTAACAATGCAATACCGATAAATATGTTGAATAAAAAATGGTAAAACAATTCGCCATCCCAGGTACCCCCAGACGGAACTCGAACCTATATTATAAAAAAAAACAGTTATGTTATGTTTCGGATAATTCACAGTGTCGTTAATAAACAAGGTTAAGCGTTGGAGTAAATTTACGCGGAGACTGCACTTAGTATTAATCACAATTCATATTATTAAACAGAGACTTAGCAAAGGTTAACCTAGAACGAGGTTCTTCGGGAGTAATATGATGTGGGACAAAAAATTTATTAACTTGAGCTTCTCCGTGGCAGTACCTAAAGGCACGTTAAGCCGTTGGTCCCGGCTGCACCTACAGTTAACACCCACCGATTCGCACTGAGCCCGCGTGGTTTCGATTCCATCCGTAAAGAAGGCCTGAGCCCTGGAAGTGGATACACTACTATAAAGTATATCAATTATTTAAGTATCATGAAGTTAGCGCGCTCGGTCTGGAATACGGTTGTTAAGCAGCTTTCACAATGACCGGCCATAAGAGGGGTGATTAAAAATTTATTATGCATCTGCAGCCATTAACACCCACCAATCCGTTCCGGGACCGCGTGGATTCGATTCCACGTATCTCCCGAATCACGTATCTCCACTGCTAGGGCACAGAAGGCCTGAGCCCTAGCAGTGGAGATACTACTATAAAGTACCTATACTCTATGGCGGGGTTATTATTAGGCGGGTTATGTTTTATAACTAGAGTCTGGCTAATGAAAGTAGACACTGAAAAAGCGCGGCAAATTTAAAAAATAAAAGCATGACCACCCTAAAAACAGTAGCCATTTCTTGGAATAAAGTATTTTGATACTTTTGCAAAATACAAGGTATAAGTAATTTATAAGATTATTATTTTAATACAATAATGTATAACATACACAAGTAATATAAATGACTGGGGCTGTGCAACACAAAAAGATTATTTTGAATCCAAACTAGTAGTTCCTGAGATTAGCGCGTTCAACCAAACAAACAAACTCTTCAGCTTTATATTAGTATAGAGAGATGTAAGAAAGAAAAAAATAAAATAAATAAAAAATATGTTTGTATTGATTAAGAAAATACATATTTAATCACCATAATCAAAATCTGAATCTAAGAATTCCATATGTAGGGATTCATTATCAGAGTCACTGGAATCACTATCTCCAACATTGATAATAAAACTTTCCAAATTATCTTCTGTAATACAATCTCTTTCTTTGTATTTATCCTCCACATGTATAACATGATCTGTCATTTTCTTCCATTCCACAGGTGTTATGTTTTCAAATGACTCTTTTATCACCTTTTCTAACTCTACTGCAGACAGAGCTATATTTTTACTCGCTACTTTACGTTTAGCCAAACTCCATACCAATTCAATAGCATTTAAGTCGCAGTGGTAAGGAGGAAGTCTCAACACCTCATGACCATTCTGCCTTAAAAGTTCATCAGCTTCATATATTGGCTCTTATTTGTGCAATTTTACAAAACATAGCAGTTCTGCTTTCGTGTGGTAGTCTTCAAATGGAATATAATTTATACTAAGCCATTCTTTTATTTCATTTTTGCGGTTTTGTAATGTAGGAGCTTTATTTACAATTACTAAATGATAGCTAGCGTTATCCATAACTATTATACTTGGCTCATTCAAATTAGGTATAAGTTTTTCTTGTAGCCATTTATTAAAATTTGTAGCATTCATGTCATGGTGGTAGTCAGCCATTTTTGACTTAGAGCTGTAAACTATCAATGAGTCTTGTACAGGGCCTCTTTCCGAGCCAGCATGTACAATTATGTACCTTTTTCCTGCTGAAATATTTTCAATCGCACCACTTGTAGAAGGACCTTGCCAAGACTTTTTGGGTTTGTAGTTTTTATGAACATAGGTCTCATCTAAGTAAATTATTTGTTTCCCTTCTGCACGTTTAATACCTATGGCCCTTAAAAAACGGTGATTCCAGGCAGATATGTCATAGCGTTCAACTAATAATGAACGTTCACTTTTGTTTCTTTTGAATTCAAAGCCATTTGCCAATAATATTCGGCGAAGAGTTTCCCGGCATCCATTAAATTGAATACTTTCCCGTAATTCCAGCATAAGTGTTTTCAATGTAGGAACATGTTTTCTCACAATATAAAATTCATTAATTTTATTGCGAATAGCATCTATATCAAAACTATCTAACTCTGACACTGTGGGTTTGTGTGGCCGTTTTTTTCCTGGAGTATTCCAGACACCATCATTTACTGCACCTTCCTTTTTTATTCGTTTTAATGTTGTTACACTAACCTCTGTGAAAAATAAATAAAATAAATTGTATTTACTAACAATTAAAAATTATTTGAAATATGTATGTACATACAAATTACAATAGTAAAGTTACCAGTGAGTGAAGCTATTTTTTCTAGGTATTGATTTTGATTTGTTAATCTGTTTTTCTGCTCCAAATCAGTAAGTTTTTTGATAATTTCAACTATTTTATTTACCCCTGCAACATCCTCCAAATTCTCTGTAAATAAATATACTTTCATTATTTTTTTTAATTATATTAATACGTTATATGATAAATGTGCTTGTAGAAATGGTAAATACGCAATTGTTTATGATTTCTTTAACTCAAATTAAAAAGTAAACATAACAAAGTATCAAAGTAATATTGTTTTACTAACCAAAAAAATTTAATATTACGCGTAAACAACCCTGTTTTTCTTCAAAAACAGCATCATTTTCTTCTTTTTGTTCTTGAAATTTGGAAATCATACGGAACAATAACTCCCGCACACCACTTTTAATTGTTTTATTCATCCTTATGTACGTAAATCACAAAAACAAGATCACGATAAAACACAACAAATGACAACGAACCACCATCTTACCACTTTGATATTGACATTTAGTATTGCCATGTCAAAAGTTTGCAAATAAACCCAGTGTCTACTTTCATTAGCCAGACTCTAGAAAGGAACGCAAATGTGTCGAAAAAATAAGTTAAGACAAGATAAGTTTATGTTAAGACATCTTATTCGCCTAGCAACAGACTTCGTCAACATATTGCTAAAGATAACTAGCTTTCTCCGCCAGTCGCACATGAAATTTTCCTGTTTTTGCTATAAATTTGCTTTAGTTGGCCGATGGTTTAAACTAAATAGTAACTGCAGTCTTCGTTTTTAACGGTTTATGTATCAAAATTTATAGTAGTTTAACACAAGCATACAAACATGTTAGTTTTAAGGTAAATAAATTGAGTAATAATTTTCTAAGGCCTCTGCACAAATTCTACTTCCAAATTATTTTCAATGAATACATTAACTCGAACGAGTAGTACCTACCCAATTTCAATCCATATCCACAATTTTATTGGAACGATATTTTCTTTGATCATTCTTTCGTGTTATCGTGCAGTCATCATATTTATAAGGACTTATGGAACAATTAATCTCATTTGGTGGTTCCTCAAAAGTAGCTGGAGTGCCACCGCCCTTTACAGGTAGGGGTTTGATGTTAAACTGTCTCCTTACAATGTTTCTCAGAGAGCTCCTTACATACGGGGTGTAATCAGGCCATTCTCTTACATATGATGCTTTTATTAAGAATGGAAACTTCCTAAAACAAAATAAAAAAGGTTAATTCAATAAATTTAAATACGATGGTCTGCGAACGCAAGGGGCAGGTTTATATTAAATATGTACATAATATTTGCTCAGCTTACCAAAACTTCTCATAACCTATATTGGTTACTAATATTTTCACGCCCTATTACATAAAATGATTTTTTAACTATAACATAGCAGACAGACACTTAACAGAAGACATATATTTCCTTCCAAGGTCTCTTGGAACTTAATCAACTTTGATTAGGTACAGCGACATATAAATTTTGGTAAACATCTCCTTTACAAGACTGCACTATTTTTATCAGGAGTTCATATTGCGACTCCTGCCTGTCTTTAGGTGGTTGCGACAACAAACTTTTTTTTGAGTTCTGGATGGATCTAGAGCGGACTCCTGTTGGTGTGCGGAGCCGCACGTGTTTCTCCATACGTCTCGAATAAGCGTAATGAGCTTTATTAAGTAATTTGAGATTTAAAAGCACGAGAACAACCATCAAAATAGACATTAGCTACTGCAAGTTTCGACTTTATATCACGGATAAGTGGCATAATATTTATATTTTTGCTAAACAATATTCCTTGCCTCACGTCTATGTAAAGATAATATCACCCCAAAACAATACGTCTAGATATGTACGTACTGTAAAATATATCTAGTAGGTAATAGACGCCGAGCTCGTGACAAAATGTGAAAGACCTTTCTAAAGCTTGATTTTGGTATGTTGAAATACTAACCAGTACCCAGTGAAGTCAGGCGCTGGGTCAACGTTTCACGATTGTGCAATCTGACAAGTTTAATCTGCTTTTATTATTTTAAGATAAAATTTTTAGCTTATTTTAAATTATTAAAAGGTAATTTTATAATAGTGTTACGATTATTCGTACTTTACATTGCCCCGCCGTCACCAAATGTTTCAGTGCTTGACCCCCCACTGAGTACTGAATGATGTATACCCTTAGTACTTCAACTTATTGAAATAGGTATCGAGCTTTAGAAAGCTCTTGCACATTTTGTCACGATCTCTTGGACTATTTATCGAGAAATTAGATAATTATTGAATTACATTTATGAGATAAAAAAAGTATATCATTTAACTGTCTGTCTGTTAAATGATAAATTAGGAAAACTTGTAATACTTACAATATCAAAATTAAAAAACAAACTCGAGAAAAAAACATCTTCGATGTTTATTCACTAAAAATCGAAACGGCAATGTTAATATAATAATATTTAGACTAACTACGATTTTTATAAGGCGTTCACTAATCAAAATGTTAATATTATTCATTAGTAATAATAATAATATCTTCACAATAGTACATTATTAGATTATTATTTTATTATTTTAATCATACATATTTAAATATAAACCTAATGTGAGAGACTGGAGCCTGTGAAAGATACCATAACTACTAACTAACAGGTCATCAGACCCGTCTTACGTAAGGTTGATAACAACAAGCATGTCATATAAAGGTACTCCGTTATTTATAGACATTTTGAATATTATAACATTATTTCTGTATCGTAATTATAATTAAAATCTAAAATCTGCAGACTTATGAATTTAAAGTATGTAAGAACGAGTAAGATGAATATGAACAAGTTGCTAATATATGTATGATAACCATTTTCTATATTCAGCGTATACAATATCAAAAACAGATCTTATACAAATTATATAAAAAGGAAAAACTACAACTAGGACCTAGCCTTATACGATTTCTACGCTTATCGTAGCGTAAGCGTAGAAATCGGTACGGATCGGTTGTTTAATCTGATATGACCAATTATCTTAGTCATGCTAAAGTGGTATTGAGATTTTACGATCAGCTAGTTATATACAAAATTGAGGTTAGAAGGTTTTCAGTTTCCTGATAATCTAATGTTTTTAACCAATTAGATAAAGTTATCTTAGAAGTCATCTTATGCCGAGGGTAAATTGTGAGAATTTTGTTTATTTAATTGCATAAAAATGGTCCAAGAAAATAAGATTCGATGTAATAATTTTGTAATCTTCCATTAATAATTTGTTCGATATAATTTGCCATTGTGTGTTTACTATACAAAATTTTCCTCATTATCATCTCCCAATAACTTTGCTATGAAGTACACTTGTAGGCGTTATCTTTGAGTGATTTGGAGAATTGAAAAGACAATCTTGTATGTAATTTACCTGATATTCTTTTGATTTCATATTTATCAGTATATAAAGTTGCATTAAAAATGTATATATCTCTACTTCGTGTATGAGGAAGTGCTAGCTATCGTAACCTGTAGGAAATTCTCATTTGATGAGTGGTGCAGATCGCAAAACACACAGACTGTCTCAAATTCTCTTCATATTTGTTTTAAAATTCGCTACTAAAATGAGAGTAAGGCTAAGGTTTCACCATCTATGAGTTTGGATTCCCAGTCAAGTTAATGTAGGAAACGGACTTTTCTACACTGTCTTGGGTTTGGATGTTGTAGTACACACCTGTATTGTTTTGCATTAAAATAATACAAGTTATTAGTTACTTAATTTGGAACTAGAGTAATATATTTTTATGTTTTCTAATTTTTATTTATTCCTATGAGATGCTTATCGTTGAAGATTATTCTAAAACCAAGAAGGACTGAATGGCCATATTTTTAGAGTTATTGCTGAATTAGACTCTGAAGTGATCGAAGATACACCAGCTGCCACCGAATCCATTAATGTTGATGCTGAAGAACAAAGTGCTGAAGTTAATATTGAAAGCAAATCTGATATCGAATCTTCTGTAGCAGAAGAAAGTCCAGTCTCCGTAGAAAGTCAAGAAATCGTTGCTGTAAACACTGATGACTCATCTGTAAATGCTAGAATTGAGGTTGAAGTTAAAGAAAACGAGAAAATTATTGAACAAGGTGTCAAGAATATAGCCGAAGCTATTGTTAGTTTAGAAAAGGAGGTGGTTGAAAAGGTAATTCAAAGTTATTCAAAATAAATACTTATAAAACTCTTTGATTACTAAGTTATTACTAGATATCTGTTCAGGGTTAAAATAATAGGTATGGAGAGGATATGAGGTAAAATCATTTTTCTTACTGCTACTCAGAATTAAAAATAAAATATTTGACTGTTATCTAACCCCTTTTGTTAGTACTGTAACGTCCGAGCACATTACTATAGGTAGGGTTTACTCTTCGGACGGTTTATGGTCAAGTGCTGGCCGTTAATATTTTAAATTATTACTTTTTCTTATTCGAATTCGCGTGTTCGTGTTTTGCTGGTGAATAGTCTTTCTTTCTGATCGAGACCAGCTTAGGGTGAGCATCGTAGTATAATTATTATAAGTGATTAAATGTAATTCTTATCAGAAATAAATCAAGACCAAGGAGTTCTACCAGTTTTTTTCATTGCGCCACCCACCTTCACCATTAGACTAAGTTATAATATATATATAATATATATAAGTCGCCATAAGTCGCCATAGTACCTAGGTAGTTACCCAAAGACTTTGAAGAGCATGTATAAAGCCAGTTCCAGTTTATTATATTGCGCCTTTTTTGGTAATGCAAGGGAAATTTTCCTTACCATTTTAACCAGGACCAACCACCTCTTTTGAGAGAGACAAATTGAAGCGTGGTTGGCCTACCTGGTGAAACCAGCTGCAGAAAACCCTCGGTGGTGGAAAGGATTCGGTAGTTCCGGATCCATTCCCACATTGCGCCTGGCAATGAGAAAGCGATCAAAGACAAAATATTTTCTCTGTAATAGTGACAGAGGGGTGGATTCAAAAATTAAATTAGCTACTTACTAATTACTAGAATAACATATTACCACAGAGTATATTATTCTGTACCTATTAAATTATTATTCATAATAATTATTTTTCAAGGAGAAAACGGAAGCTGAAAAAATCGACAGCAATGAAACAAGAAGACGTAGATTCTCTCCTAAATTCAGGTATAAACTTTTAGATATACGCGTTGCTTTTCAATAAGTTGTAAGGAAAAGGTATTTCACGCGATTAGGCAATAAGTGGATAATAGAGATAAGAAAACAATTTTTTAATTTGAATTTAAACTAATCTGCTTTGCCAATAGGGAATATGCACATTTTTGGAAAATGTTTTAAATTAATAATTTACATCGATATATAACTGTAAAAAAATACCCGGCACTGAAAAACTAACATTTTGTAACATTAATCGTTGATGAAAATAAGTAATAGCTACGAGCAATTTAAACACCGGAATTTATGGCGCACTCGTCGTGACTTCAAAGTACACGACTAGAGATATTATGACATTTTAAATCAATATGGATTTTGAGTGATTGATTATTATTCAATAACCCAAATCGATTAGCAACTAATTATTTTCAAAGAGTTATAGACTTTTTTAATAACTCATATCTTTTACCAAATTAGTGAAATAAAAATAAAAGCCTAAAACATCATTTAAATTGTATTCTGTTGTTTATTTTGCGACTTAATACATTGATGTTATTGCATCGATGTTAACTTTTTGTAACAACGACATCCTTTTACGTGTACATTTTCGTCACATCCGCTCTGACAAGTAGCATGGCGTTTGAATATTTTGAAGTTACCGCATCCATTTTTGCACTTTTAATAATTATTTTCATGACGAAAGTGAACTAATGTTGAAAAATATTAACATAGACTTTATTCTAAAGCAATAATTAACGTTATTAAATATATTAAAGCCTTTTTTGAATCAAAAGCATATTCCCTATTCGCAATATTAGGCGTTTCCTAGTTGAGTTATGACTTGTTTTATGTTAGTAAAAAAGGGGCTTCAGTACATAGAGTGCTGGAATAATTCAAGACAGCGATTATTTTTGAAATAAAAATTTACTTTTTTTTCGGCTATTCTACCTGAAAAATATATAATAATTTTGAAGCATGAGAAATATCTTTAAAGACAAAAATTTAATAAATGATTATTTCATTTTATTTATTGTTTTTTTTTTTTTGTAAAAATACTGAAAGAATTTTTAATTATTTAATAGTTTTCTCCAAAACTGCTGGACACTTTTGATGAAACTTATGGTGTTACCTTAAATATAAGCGAAGAAAAAATAAAACTAAGGAATTGTAACTATCTATTCAGATTAATTTTCTTTATTTTTATATTTGATAAATTTTGCATTCACAATGCTATACCGATAAATATGTATAACAAAAAATGGTTAAACAATTCGCCATCCCAGGTACCCCCAGACGGGACTCGAACCTATATTATAAAAAAAACAGTTATGTTATGTTTCGGATAATTCACAGTGTCATTAATAAACAAGGTTAAGCGTTGGAGTAAATTTACGCGGAGACTGCACTTAGTATTAATCACAATTCATATTATTAAACAGAGACTTAGTAAAGGTTAACCTAGAACAAGGTTCTTCGGGAGTGATATTTACTTATAGAAGGTAATAAGGTTTGCTTATTCTCTGTATAATATGAATTTGGACTAATACAAAAATTGCGTAAATTTACTCTGGCGTTAAACCTTTAATAACACTAGCATTGAGAAACCTGAAAAAAGGTACCTGAGTCTGATAGATTTTATTAAGCAATTTCATATTGTTCTAGCATAGGTAATGTGTATAGAACGTTTCTATGAAATCTATACATTTTTTATTATTGCATTAAATAATATTAATATCATTCGTATAAATACAGCCGTGGTCGTAAATCCGCATTTACTCGTATACGAAATACTGAAAGAAATATTACTTCAATTGTGTTACACGTTAAAGTTATATGAATATCTAATAAATCATAACTCGCGCAGTGGTTAGCGCACTCGGAATGGGTTACGGTGTTTAAGTAGCTTCCGCAATTGCAGGCCGATTAGATGGGGGACAAAAAATTTATTATCTTGATCTTCTCCGTGGCAGTACCGAAAGGCACGCTAAGCCGTTGGTCTGCAGTCGTTAATACCCACCGATCCGTACTGAGCCCGCATGGTTTCGATTCCATCCGTAGAGTAAAGTTACTTTGAGCAGCATTTCTAACGAATATTTATTTATTCGTTCCATTAGGTACTGATAGGTCCAAACTAATATATTTAAATTCTCCATCATCCCTTATTTTATCCCCACGGAGGTTGAATTTATCAAAATCCTATTTTATACCTATCTACCTATTTACGTCTTTATCATAGTAGCTCCAATCTTTAATTTTAGTTCAATCAGTCGAAAATCTAAGAAGATTCATACAAATTTTTATCCCCTATTTATGCTCTTAGGGGTGAAATATATCAAAATCCTTTCTTAGGGAATGCCTACGTCAAAGTTACTTTATGCATGCAGCCTCAGCTCGATCGGCTTAAAATTGACTAAGTTTCATACAAATGTTCATCCCCTATTTTATGCCATTGGGGGTAGAATTGAACAAAATCCTTTCTTAGCGGATGCCTACGTCATAACCAGTGGTCGGAATAAGGTAGAGTTATTCATGTACTTACACTGATTTCATACAGCGAAAGAATAAAGTGGATATGCCTCAAATCCCGAGATTAATTTTAAAGAGCAGAAAAAATCCCGTGATTTTTTAAATAAAAAGTTATTTACTTTTACACAATTTAATGTTAACAATTAAAGTTATTTACTTTAACAAAATATGCGTATGAGAATTTGCTTAAGACTATCAATAATTTGTATTGTAAATTAATGTTAACTGTTAAAAATTGTTGATTATCTTTATTTTTGTTTTTGTCTATCTCTGACGTTGTTATTATTATTTAGTTGTAAGATTGTTGGCCACACGGGATTGTCCATTAGAAATCCCGGGAAGGTCCACATTAATATCAACATTTCGATGCAAGTACATAAATAAATCTACCTAATTCCGACCTCTGGTCATTACATCTACCTGCATACCAAATCTCAGCCCGATACGTGCAGTAGTTTGGGCGTTGCGTTGATAGATCACTATGTCAGTCAGTTAGTCACCTTTGAGTTATATATACGAGGGTCAAACTGAAAGTTCTTAGAACTGGCCACTTATAAACAATATAATAAAAAAATAATTCTAAAATTTGAAAATATAACTCTTTGCCAATATTACTGAGTATATATTTCATTCATTTGTCATTTGTTTTACGATTTGGCGGCAAATTGAAAATTGTCTGTGTCACGTCATCATGAATTTAACACGAGAAAATTTTCGTGCAATGATTTTTTATGACTTTCGATGTCATTTAAGTCAACAAGAAAGTTATGATAGACTACGATTGGCCTTTCACGATGAAGCCCCATCTCGTGCGACTGTTTACAACTGGTTTAATGAGTTTAAACGTGGTCGCACTAATCTCACTGATGATTTACGTGAGGGACGGCCTTCTACGGCGACGACTGAAGATAACATCTGTGTTGTGCGGCGTATGATAGAGACTGACAAAAGAGTGACCTATCAACAGATTCGGACAAGCTTAGGCATCGGTATGAGTCAAGTGCACAAAATCCTCCACGAACATTTAGCGGTCAGGAAGCTTTGCGCCCGGTGGATACCTCATAATTTGACTGAGGCTCAAAAACTCCATCGTGTGGATTGGTGTCGTAAAATGATTGAAAGATTTAACGGAGGTGACTCAAATGCTGTGTTCGACATACTAACAGGTGACGAAAGCTGGATTTACTGTTATGATCCTAAAACCAAAAGACAATCTGCTCAGTGGGTGTTTCCTTTCGAGGAGTTGCCAACTAAAGTGAAGAGAGATCGAAGTGCGGGAAAAAAAATGGTGGCCTCGTTCTTTGGAAGGATAGGTCATTTTGCAACAATTGTGTTAGAGGATCAAAAAACAGTTTCTGCAGAATGGTACACTACCAATTGTTTGCCACTTGTCTTGGAAAAAGTTCGAGAGAAACGACCTCGCAGTAGGATCCTCCTTCACCACGACAACGCCTCGTCGCACACCGCCAAGCGAACGATCGACTATTTGGCGACATCAAACGTTGAATTACTGGGTCACCCGCCGTATAGCCCCGACCTCGCGCCTTGTGATTTTTATTTATTTCCAAAAATTAAAGAAAAACTTAAAGGAAAGCGGTTTATGAATGCTGAAGAAGCGGTGGCTGCGTATCGCGATGCCATTGAAGAGACCCCTAAGAACGAGTGGGCAAAGTGCTTTTCCCAGTGGTTCCATCGCATGCAGCGGTGTATTGACGTGAATGGACAATATTTTGAAAAGATATAATAAAACTAATAACTGGCTAATGTAATCAGTTTTTGATTTTCTAAGAACTTTCAGTTTGACCCTCGTATTTAGATACTTTTTAGTATAAATAAATATTCAGATGAAAGAACTAGTCCGTAAGGCATATTTCACTGGCGAAAAAAGCTCCATGGTTTAATTTAAAACTTTGGACTATTTCCGTCTTATTATAAAACGAAGATTAACTTTGGCACTAGGTTTAAACTATTATCTGCATAAATTAAGTCGCAACACCTCTCAATTTGAAGTTTTCTCTTCTGCAGAGCTATTACTTAAAAATTAGAACTCGAATTCCAATTCACTACCCAGATAGCATGCTAACTTGTGGCAAGTTTGATTTTTCTTTGATTTTAAATTGCTGCGTCAAATATACGAGGCAAGTTTGTGACAATGTGGCTGCAATATTGTTATGTTAGGTATGAAGTTTCAAGTTTGCGACAATATTGTTTGAATATGTAACACACACATCATCTTCATATGTGCCCAAATAGTTCTCATTCTGCAAACTAGATGGCGCTGTTCATTTAATGCATCGCGGTATCAGGTTATATTGTTAGATTGTATAAGTACTACTAGCTACTAGCTTTCCGCCAGCGGCTTCGTCCGCGTGATCCCTAGGGAACTGTTTATTTGGGTATCGATTCATAGCATAATACAGATATAATTACAAATTGAATAGTAAACAATGATTGCTGTTATCATAGCATAGTTTTTCATACATATATTTTTGGTATCTTGAACCGTATTCGCAGCGCACGCAACGGAAGCCCTCAAGGTTGAATAATTTTCCCCGTTTTTCCACATTTTCCATTATTACTTCGCTCCTAATAGTTGCAGCGTGATATTATATATCCTAAAGCCTTCCTCGATAAATGGTCTATTCAACACAAAAATAATTTTTCATTTCGAACCCGTAGTTGCTGAGATTAGCGCGTTCAAACAAACAAACAAACAAACTCTTCAGCTTTATAATATTAGTATAGATATGCCATTTATTGTGATCTTAATATGGGAGTCGAAACCAACCGTTCCAGTTAATTACTTTGGCTTTTAGGCTAGGCTCTGTGCTGTGGTCTGAGTTTAAAGTCGCAATCGACTTTGGACCAAAAGTTTTGAATTATCAAAAGATTAATAAAAACTGAGTAAACTTAAAGTAATATTTGCATTGAAACCTGTATTCCAGGTACTTGAGTACCCGTGTACCTGCTAGGTATTCGAGTCAGGACCTAGGAAAATTATTATTACTACTACGGTAGTAGAAATAATCATATTCCTAGGTACACTTGCACTACCTTTGATACGTAAAAGATAGTGCAATTTTGTCACACTGAAACTAGAAAGTTTAATTTAAACTTGCTGCAAATCTTCTTTTTTGATGTATCAAACTTGTTGCAAGTCAGAAACAAGTTTAAATTGCTATCTGGGTAAGGGGTCAGAATTTACTTAGAAAAAAGAATTCGCTTAACTTATGTTAGCGTAGAAATTTTATTGATTCAATTTTTTGTATAAAAACAAAACAATATTGATTGATTCATACGTATCTCAGATATTATATCCCTGTGTCATTTCGAAATCATTTTCTAAGTGAATTTGGACATGAGTGAATTCGTTTCAGGTTCAAATTTTTACGGAATCGCTGTGCTGTAACTGTCAATTTGCTTTAGATGGCCAATGGTTTAAATTTAATACTAACTGCAGTCTTCGTTTTTAACGGTTTGTGTATCAAAATTTTTAGTTTAACACAAGCTTACAAACATGTAAGTTTTAAGGTAAATAAATTGAGTTATAATTTTCTAAGGCTTCTGCACAAATATTACTTCCAAATTATTTTCGATGAATAAATTAACTCGAACGAGTAGTACCTACCCAATTTTAATCCATATCCACAATTTTATCGGAAGGATATTTTTGTTGCTCATTATTTTGTGTTATCGTGCAGTCATCATATTTATAAGGACTTATGGAACAATTACTCCGATTTGGTGGATCCTTAAAAGTAGCTGGAGTGCCACCGCCCTGTACAGGTAGGGGTTTGATGTTAATCTGTCTCCTCTGTCTCCATTGATTGGGTAGAGAAGATTCTCATCGTAAATGCGGAACAATGTACGTCTTATTTTTACGAAATCTTAAATGAACTAATAGATAAATATATTCCAAAAATGTTAGTTAATCCAGATTCTAAATATCCGCCTTGGTACTCTCAAAATTTGATTAAACTAATCCGCCGAAAAATTAGAGTTCACGCGAAATGGAAAAAATATGCATGCGATTTGGATTATCGGGCTTTTTCTTTTTTACGATATAAGGAGAAGCAGCTTGCGAGGGATTGTTATAAAAAATTTATAGAATTTTCGGAAGAAAGGATTGCATCTTCACCGCGTTATTTCTGGTCATTTATATAGAGTAAATTTGGTGGTCATAACATACCTGCTCGCATGACTTTTAACGATGAGTCTTCATCGGATGTTGAAATTATTTGTGATATGTTTAATGATAATTTAATTCGGTTTTTGAATGTCATAATGACACTAACTGCTCTATTGCTGCGAAGAGCTGTGGTTCATCGTATTTGGCTGATATATCTTCCATATTAGTTAACCAACACACCGTTGAAAAATTGCTCGAACAGGTCGATATCAATAAGGATGCCGGTTTCGATAATTTACATCCTGTTATAATTCGCAAATTTTTTAAGGAGTTGTCAACAACACTAACTATTGTTTATAGAAAATCGCTTACGGAAGGAAGTTCCCCTCTATTTGGAAAAAAGCATTAATAACACTAATTCCAATGGGTGGTAATAAACATGACATAAAACAGTACATACCCATATCAAAGTTGTGTGTGTTGGCAAAAATTTTTGAAAAAATTATTACTGACTTTTTGTCGGATCGATTGAAACATTCTATTGCGGTGGAACAACATGGTTTTCTTCGCGGTCGCAGTGTTAATACGAATTTGGTTGAATACACTGATTTCGTGCTGAATGCATTGGATATTGGGTATCAGATGGACGCCGTATGTACCGACTTCTCCAGGGCTTTTGATAAAATCAATCATAGTGTATTAATAGAAAAGCTTCTGGGGATCGGTGTACATGGTGACCTACTTAGATGGATCGAATCATACATCAGCAATCGAAGTCAAGCTGTTGCGCTTAAGGGTTACCGATCTAGATTCCTTAATATTCCTTCGGGAGTTCCTCAGGGGTCCCATTTGGGCCCTTTCCTATTTTCTTTATATGTAAATGATGTAGGTCTTTGTTTCGCCAAGTCTCATTTTCTTATGTATGCAGATGATACAAAAATCTACAAGATGATTCGTAGTCTCGATGATTGTGAAAAATTGCAAGAAGATTTAAATAATTTTGAACATTTTTGTAGAGCTAATCATTTGTCTTTGAATTTAGATAAATGTAATATAATAACTTTTACTCGTAAACATAACCCTATTCACTTTCATTATAGAGTCTCTGATCAAAGCATAACTCGTGTAAATTCGTGATCTTGGTATAATTTTAGATTCGAAACTACATTTTAACTTACATATTGATTATATAATAGCCAAGGCATATAAACAGTTGGGCTTGATCCTTCGCTTGGGTAAGGTTTTCAAAAATGTTAATACACTTAAGATTTTATATAGCGCCTACGTTCACAGCATTTTCGAATTTGGTAGTGTAGTTTGGAACCCTCAGTATGCAGTCCATAAGGATAGAATAGAACGTGTTCAGCACAAGTTCTTGAAATCATTGAATGACAAAGCTGGCTTTTATTGCCATGATTACGAAGAGAGCGCAAGAAAACATAAAATATAATCACTATCCAGTAGGCGTCACTACTTAGATTCTATATTTCTGTATAAGCTAATTCACGATCATATTGATTCGGTAGCTTTGTTACGAAAAATATCACTGAAGGTTCCTCGATCCTCAACACGTTCGAAGGATACTTTTTGTATTGCGTTTTGTCATACGAAATATGCGTAGAATATCTTTCTCAGGAGAACATGTAATTTTTACAATGGGTTTTTAAATGAGATAGATATTTTTTCAATCTCAATTAATGTTTTCAAGACAAGAGTAGGAGAATTATTATTTAAATAGTAATGTTGTAATAATTAATGTGGCTCATATGAGATATATTTTCATTCCTTTTAAAATGGGTGGTCTATGGCCGTAGTTTTGGTTGGTGCACTGTTAATGTGATGTTCGCCACTTACATGCATTGCTTGCTATCGATATTATTATGCTGTCAATTTATGGTACTATAGGTCTGTTTGTTAACAGTAGCTTCAACATTATCTGTATGTGACTGTTTGTTACCTGAATAAATAAAAATATATTTAGATACTTTTCAGTATAAATAAATATTCAGACGAAAGAACTAGTCCATAAGGCATATTTCATTGGCGAAAAAAGCTCCATGGTTTAATTTAAAGTTTGGACTATTTCCGTCTTAATATAAATCGAAGATTAACTTTGGCACTAGGTTTAAACTATTATCCGCATAAATTAAGTCGCAACACCTCTCAATTTGAAGTTTTCTCTTCTGCAGAGCTATTACTTAAAAATCAGAACTCGAATTTCAATTCACTACCCAGATAGCATGCTAACTTGTGGCAAGTTTGATTTTTCTTTGATTTTAAATTGCTGCGTCAAATATACGAGGCAAGTTTGTGACAATGTGGCTGCAATATTGTTATGTTAGGTATAAAGTTTCAAGTTTGCGACAATATTGTTTGAATATGTAACACACCCATCATCTTCATAGGTGCCCGAATAGTTCTAATTCTGCAAACTAGATGGCGCTGTTCATGTAATGCATCGTGGTATCAGGTTATATTGTTAGATTGTATAAGTACTACTAGCTACTAGCTTTCCGCCAGCGGCTTCGTCCGTGCACTACCTTTTATACGTAAAAGTTAGTGCAAGTTTGTCACACTGAAACTAGAAAGTTTAATTTAAACTTGCTGCAAATCTTCTTTTTTGATGTATCAAACTTGTTGCAAGTCAGAAACAAGTTTAAATTGCTATCTGGGTAAGGGGTCAGAATTTACTTAGAAAAACGAATCCGCTTAACTTATATTAGCGTAGAAATTTTATTGATTTAATTTTTTGTATAAAAAACAAAATAATATTGATTGGTTCTTACGTATCTCATATATTATATCAGTGTGTCATTTCGAAAATCACCTCATTTTCTAAGTGAATTTGGACATGAGTGAATTCGTATTCAGGTTCGGATTTTTACGGAATCGCTGTACTGTAATTGTCAATTTGCTTTAGTTGGCCAATGGTTTAAATTAAATACTAACTGCAGTCTTCGTTTTTAACGGTTTGTGTATCAAAATTTTTAGTTTAACACAAGCATACAAACATGTTAGTTTTAAGGTAAATAAATTGAGTTATAATTTTCTAAGGCTTCTGCACAAATTCTACTTCCAAATTATTTTCAATGAATAAATTAACTCGAACGAGTAGTACCTACCCAATTTTAATCCATATCCTACAATTTTTCGATCTTCTTTCGATCTTTCACTTCTCATTTGTTCGATCTTTTTTGGAGTTTTGCAGTCCTGTATGGAATCCATGTTACGAAATTCACATTAACAGAATTGCGAAGGTCCAGAAAAAGTTCCTCAGATCCATAAATTACCGCCAAAATAATTTAGTCGAAACATACCCATCTTCTCTTCATAGACACAATTTGATGTCTCTCCGTAACAGGCGTAAAAAGTTTGATATGATATTTCTCTATAAAATTCTAAATAACCTTGTTGACTCCCCATCATTACTCAGAAGCATTTCCTTTATTTCTCATGTTCGACTTCCAATGTTATCATAGCATAGTTCTCCTCACGCTTGAAACCACTTTTTGTTCCTCCGCGATACCGTAGAAACTATACGCGCAACTCATTTCTATACCGTTCCACTAATATTTTCAACCATGATTTCACCCATATAGACATCTTTAATATATCGTTACAGAAATTGAAATGTATTCTTTCGGAAATTCTAACTAGTAATTAATTTAAAATTATATCAAACAACCCTTATTCCATATGCATTAATATTTGTGTGTATGTGTACGTGTGTGTGATATATATGCATTAAAAAATGGTATTAGTATCACCTATAAGAAGTTGTTAAGCACTAAATAGCCTTGCCGGGCTATTTTACACAATATGTTTTTTTTGTCCAATATTATTAACTTAAGTACATAAGTATTAACATTGCATATTTTAATATATGGTAATGTCCTCCTAATGTACTCTCAAATTTATGAAACAAAATTGTAACGTTTGAATTTGACAAACAAAGGAGCTCATATTATATTATTGTTAATTATTGTTACATTTTATAGGCACTATAGGTCTATTATAACTTCAACAATTTACTATAATTATTTTTCTATGTATATGACTGTTTGTAGCCTTAAATAAATGAAAAAAAAAAATTGTTGAAAGATATTTTTATTGATCATTATTTTGTGTTATCGTGCAGTCATCATATTTATAAGGACTTATGGAACAATTAATCCGATTTGGTGGATCCTTAAAAGTAGCTGGAGTGCCACCGCCCTGTACAGGTAGGGGTTTGATGTTAATCTGTCTCCTTATAATGTCTCTCAGAGTGCTCCTTACATACGGGGTGTAATCAAGCCATTCTCTTACATATAATGCTTTTATTAAGAATGGAAAGTTTCTAAAACAAAATAAAAAAGGTTAATTCAATAAATTTAAATCAACGTATCGTAAATCCCTATCCACGTTAAGAAGCTAATATGTTCTCTACACGATGGTCTGCGACAAGCGAGAAAATATAAACGCAAGAGGCAGGGTTATATTTAATAACATTTGCTAAGCCTACCAAAAGTTCTCATAACCTATGTTTATTGGTTTCTAATATTTTCACGCCCTACTACATAAAATTATCTTTTAACTATAACATAGCAGACAGACAACAGAAGACATACGTTTCCTTCCAAGGTCTCTTGGAATATAATTAACATTTATCAACACTCTAGCCGTCGGCTGGTGTCACATCATCGGCGTTGCCATTGCAGGCCTTGGTGTGCAAGGGCTCCACCGTTGTACCGCACAGTGGGCATGCCCACAACCCTAATAGAGTTGTGACGTCACATTGTGGTGTTCTAATCAAGCCGATTGATCACGTGGAATATACAACAACACTAAAAAACTTTGATTAGGTACTGCGACTTATAAATTTTGGTAAACATCCCCTTTACAACATCTCATTTCCTATGGACTATTTTTATCAGGAGTTCATATTGCGACTCCTGCCTGTCTTTAGGTTGTTGCGACAATAAACGTGTGCGGAGCCGCACGTGATTCTCCAGAAGTTTCGAATAAGCGTGTTTTATGAAGTAATTTGAAATGTAATGGCACGAGAACAACCATCAAAATAGACATTACTTATTATAAGTTTCGCCTACATATCAGGGCTATGTGGCATATTTATATTTTTGCTAAACACTATTCCTTGCCCCACGTCTATGTAAAGATAAGATCACCCCAGAACAATACGTCTAGATATGTACGTGCTGTAAAATATATCTAGTAGGTAATATACGCCGAGCTCGTGACAAAATGTGAAAGAACTAAAGCTTAATTTTGGTATGTTGAAGTACTGAGGGTATGCATGACTCAGTACCTAGTGAGAAGGTCAGACGCTGGGTCACCGTTTCGCGATTGTGCAATCTGACTAGTTTAAGTTTTTAGCTAATTTTAAATTATTAAAAGGCCAATTTAATAGTGTTACGATTATTTCTTAAATGTTTCATTGCTTGACCCCCCACTGAGTACTGAAGTTTACCCTTAGTACTTCAACTTATTGAAATAGGTATCGAGCTTTAGAAAGCTCTTGCACATTTTGTCACGATCTCTTAGACTATTTATCAAGAAATTTGATCATTATTGAATTACATTTATGAGATAAAAAAAGTTTATCAGTTGACTGTCTGTCTCAGTTAAATGATAAATTAGGAAAAATTGTAATACTTACAATATCAAAATTAACAAACAAACTCGAGAAAAAAACATCTTCGATGTTTATTCACTAAAAATCGAAACGGCAATGTTAATATAATAATATTTAGACTAACTACGACTTTTATAAGGCGTTCACTAATCAAAATGTTAATATTATTCATTAGTTATAATAATAATATCTTCACAATAGTACATTATTAGATTATTATTTTATTATTTTAATTATACATTTTTAAATTTAAACCTGATGTGAGAGACTGGAGCAAAGGCGTAGCTAGGTAACCTAGGGCCCTGGAGCAAATAAAAAAATGGGGCCCACTGCTATCAAAACTGGTAAGATTTTTTGATGTAAATTCATTAAATAGACAAATACTTTGAAAATGCTAAGCAACTTTATCATCAGCTCTTGTTCGTGCATGGGCAGGTAATAAAACTATTAAACACTAACAACATAAATTACAATTATTTTTATATTTGGTGTAGGTATTGGGCAATAAAACGAAATAGAAAAGATTCAAGGGTTTATTTTTTATATTTATTTATTCATAGATACGTTGCATCAGCTTACTGTTATTTAACCTATCGCCATGCAAGCTATTTACAAAAATTATCAATATAAATATTTTGTCCAGAAGTACTTGCAGAAGGCTGACTAAAAACTTGTCAATTTTGGCCAATTTTTGATTACTTTCTTCTCTTTCTTGGCGTTGTTTGCGTTTAAATGCACCACTGGGTTTCTTTTTTTTTGTCCATAATATTAGTTTTCTTATTTATTTATGCAATATTTATGTAAGATTGTACTCAAGTAGGTACTCCCTGTTCACTGACAATGTTACAAATAAAAGGAAAGCGAAACGTAATGATATGATACAAGAAATCCCCGGCAAACATTTTAACGCCGCCAGTGTTACCACATTTGACGGTTTAAAAAATGTCAAAAAAACATCACGCAATTAATGGACGGCCCCCTACCGCATTTGACTTGTAATTTTCACGGTATTTTGAGTAATAAAGTGAGTAACCGAAATCTAGACAGATCATCTAGAAATCTAGATTTCTTTACGTAACTATGTATACATACTGTAATCAAATAAAATTGAACTTTTGTATCACAAAAACGCATATCGATAAATAATAATATGCAGACATTGATATCTGAAAAATTTATGAAATTAATAACATTGTCAACCCACACAAATAATTTAGGGGAATTCCCTTTTTATAACTTTGGAATATTTCACAACTGAGTTGCCATGATTAAACTCGAGTTGTCACCTGTCATATTTATTTGGAAAATGGGAAAAATTTTCAAAAATTGAGTTCGATTGAGATTTTCTGGTAAAGATTCGAGGGCCCCCTGAGCTTGAGGGCCCCGGGGCACTGCCCCATCTAGCCCCTTGGTAGCTACGCCACTGGACTGGAGCCTGTGAAAGATACCATAGGTACTAACAGGTCACCAGGCCTGTCTTACGTAAGGTTGATAACAACAAGCATGTTATATAAAGGTACTCCGTTATTTATAGACATTTTGAATATTATAACATTATTTCTGTATCGTAATTATAATTAAAATCTAAAATCTGCAATCTTATGAATTTAATGTATGTGAGAAATGTGTAAGATGAATATGAACAAGTTGCTAATATATGTTAGATAACTATTTTCTACGTGTATATATTCAGCATATACAATATCAAAAACAGATCATATAGAAATGATGTTGACGACAGCCACGTGCCGAAAAATGTACAGATCGAACGACCAATCACAGCGCCTACATTTGCGGAATTCTCAGGGAGCCCATTGGCTGCGTAGGCGCCGTCCGCACGGTGGGGGCGATTCCCCCACCCGGCGCGCGGGCGCAAAACGCGCTGTGATTGGTCGGCCGCCGCGCGTCACTAGTATCTAAGTTAGATGTTAAGTTTAGAATAAGGGTAGGGCCAAATTTGTACATATTCGTAGTCAAGTCAAGTCAGTCAAGCAGTAATAAGCCAGTAAGAAGAAAATACAATAAATCGTCTATAGAAGAAATCCGTCTTTGTTTTGCACCATCCTCTACAGTTATACAGCATCATCTACAGTTTGGTCCTTTGAGCCGGATCAGCAACCTCAACAAATGATATAAAAAGGAAAAAAAAAACCTACAACTAAGACCTAGCCCTATACGATTTCTACGCTTACTGTAGCGTAAGCGTTGAAATCGGTACGGATCGGTTGTTTAATCTGATATGACCAATTATCTTAGGCATGCTAAAGTGGTATTGAGACTTTACGATCAGCTAGTTATATACAAAATTGAGGTTTCCTGATAATCTAGTGTTTTTAACTAATTAGATAAAGTTATCTTAGAAGTAATTTATGCAGAGGGTAAATTGTGAGAATTTTGAATGAATGAACACTTTATTGCACTTGAAAAGAAAAATTAACACAACAATTAATAAGGGGTATGTTCCGATATACACTGCGAGCACTGCGCAGCGGTCTTACTGCTGAAAAATCCGTTCCGTTATGGACTGCCAGTACACTGCTACAGTACCCTAGGGAAATTTATGACGTCATAAATTGCCGCCATATTTGTACTGTGAGCACTGGAGATTTCGAGGTAAGGTGCTCGCAGTGCTTTTGATCACGTGATCAGTCGAAACAGAATCAGAAAATGATAAGTTTCTAAATAAACAAAAAAAAAATACTTACGTTTATTATAAGATGGATAAATATTTTTTTTATACAATTTTCCAATTTTATAATATTTTCTTTTGAAAAGAGGGAATCTTTATATTTATATTCACCTTGCATTAACAAATTTGAAAATGGCGTCAAAAAATAGGATTAACAGTGTACTGGACTGCGTTCCGTTTTAAAAAGTCACCAGTATAACTAGCTATAAAGGAACGGGCTTCCAGTATACTAAATTGACGTCATACTGTTCAGTGGTCGCAGTGTATATCGGAACATACCCAAGAATAAACAGTACAGTCGGCGGCGTTATTGCTAAAAAGCAATATCTTCCAGGCATTTTGTTTATTTTATTGTATAAAAGTGGTCTAAGAAAATAAGATTCGATGTAATAATTTTGTATTCTTCCTACACAAATTTTTACTACACAAAAAAAAAATCTCATTATCATCTCCCGATAACTTTGCTATGACGTACACTTATAGGCGTTATCTCTGAGTGATTTGGAGATTTGAAAAGTTAATCTTGTATGTAATTTACCTGATATTCTTTTGATTTTCATATTTATCAATATATAAAGTTGCATAAAAAACAATATATATCTCTACTTCGTGTATGAGCAAGTGTTACCTATCGTAACCTGTAGGAAATTCTCATTTGATGAGTGGTGCAGATCTTTGTGATCACACACAAAGACTGTCTCAAATTCTCTTCATATTTGTTTTAAAATTCGCTACTCAAATGAGGCTAAGGTGTCACTGTAGGAAACGGACTTTTCTACACTGTCTTGGGTTTGGATGTTGTAGTACCTACACACCTTTGTTGTTTTGCATTTAAATAATACAAGTGATTAGTTACTTAATTTGGGACTAGAGTAATATATGTTATGTTTTCTAATATTTATTTATTCCTATAAGATGCCTATGATTCAAAATTATTCTAAAACCAAAAAGAACAGAAGGACTAAATGACAATATTTTTACAGTTATTGCTGAATTAGAATCTGAAGTGATCGAAGATACACCAGCTGCCACCGAATCCGTTAATGTTGATGCTGAATAACAAAGTGCTGAAGTTAATCAAGTTAATATTGAAAGCAAATCTGATATCGAATCTTCTGTAGCAGAAGAAAGTCCAGTCTCCGTAGAAAGTGAAGAAATCGTTGCTGTAAACACTGATGACTCATCTGTAAATGCTAGGATTGAGTTCGAAGTTGAAGAAAACGAGAAAATCATTGAACAAGGTGTCAGGAATATAGCCGAAGCTATTGTTAGTTTAGAAAAGGAGGTAGTTAAAAAGGTAATTCAAAGTCATTCAAAATAAATACATAAAAAAACTCTATGATTTATAAGTTACTACTAGATAGCTGTTCGGGGTTAAAATAATAGGAATGGAGAGCGGTAGTTCTCGCTCTATCATAATTTTAGTAAAGAGCCGTCATGGCAATACTAACAGTATATTCTGGCTACTCGGTGTTGTATCCCCCAATGATAATAGAAGAAATGAATAAATATCAGAATTACCAAAGAAAGTTGGTAAAATTAATAATATCGAAATATCCAACAGGTACCTGAAGGATTCTTCGAGTATGGACCTCCAGGTTTTAGGGAGTATGAACCCCCTAACCAAAACGCTCTCCTAATATCCGGCGATTAGGTAAAATCATTTTGCTTACTGCTACACAGAATTAATAATAAAATTTTTGACTGTTATCTAGCCCCTTTTGTTAGTACCTAGGTAGTTGCCGAAAGACTTTGAAGAGAACGCATAAAGCCAGTTCCAGTTTACTTGATTGCGCCTTTTTTGGTAACGCAAGGGAAATTTTCCTTAACATTTTAACCAGGACCAACCACCTCTTTTGAGAGAGACAAATTGAAGCGTGATTGGCCTACCTGGTGAAACCAGCTGCAGAAAACCCTCGGTGGTGGGAAGGATTCGGTAGTTCCGGATCCATTCCCACATTGCGCCTGGCAATGAGATAGCGATCAAAGACAAAATATTTTCTCTGTTATAGTGACAGCCACAGAACACAGAAAGACGTTTTCCATGTTCTGTGGTGACAGCAGAGGTGGATGCAAAAATTAAGTTAGCTACTTACTAATTACTAGAATAAAATATTACCATAGAGTATTACTCTGTACCTATAAAATTTTTATTCATAATAATTATTATTAATTTCTTTTAAGGTGAAAACGGAAGCTGAAAAAATCGACAGCAATGAAACAAGAAGACGGAGATTCTCTCTTAAATTCAGGTATAAACTTTAGACATTCGCGAACCTTTGCAATAAGTTGTAAGGAAGGAATTACACGCGATTAGGCGAATGGTGGATAAGAAAACAATTTTTTTATTTGGATTTAAACTAATCTGCTTTGACAATTCGTAACATTAGGTTAGGTTCGTGAAAACGGGTGGTAAAAGTGCTGGAACACTTCGAGTCAGCGATACAGGTATGCCTGCTTAATATTTGCTGCTTAGTATTTTTGAAAGTAAAAAGTACTTTTTTTTTCAGGTCAAACAAACATTGACTGTAGAAGAATAAATAACAATTACGGCTATTCTACCTGAAAATATATAATAATAATGAAGCGTGAGAAAATTCAAATAAATTATTATTTCATTTGCTCCCTTTTTAATTCGGTTAAAATTTAATAGTTTTCTTCAAAACTGCTGGACATAATTTTGATGGAACTTATGGTGTTATCTAAAGTGTTAGCTAAGTAAAAAAACAAAAAAGAATCAAAACTTTATATAATTCTAGGTATACTTACAGTCATATCATTGACATGGGTGATTTTAACACCTGCCTTCTAAAATCTGATTCCTGGTCGGCATCACTTCGCAGCGTTTTACAATCTTGCAATTTATTTACTCTACCTTTAAACGCCACTCATAGATTTCCTAACTGCTCCCCTTCACTTCTAGATCTTATTATTGTCTCTTCCCCAGAACACGTTGCACGCCACGGACAATTTTCAGCTGATAATTTCTCATACCACGATTTAATTTTCCTCTCGTATAAAGTACGCCCTCCAAAATTGAAACCTAAAGTAATAATGCTGCGTAATTTTAGTGGTATAAATCTCGATGAACTCCGTGAGGATGCCGTCAAAGTGGATTGGACTCAACTATTTGACAGCGGGTCCGTGGATGAAATGGTTGATCTTCTCGCTTCGAATCTTACCCGTTTATATGATGTCCATGCACCGATTCGAGCAGTTAAAATGAGACATCATCCTTCACCGTGGCTTACTGAAGAAATCAAACATCTATCTACCAAGAAAGCTGCTGCCAAAGCCAAATATAAGCATCGTCCTTCTAACTCCAACTGGGAAAAATATGTCAACATTCGAAATCACTGCAATAAGGTGTGTAGAACTGCTCAACGCCAATTTATTCACAAATCCGTTGATAACGGTGACCCAGCCAAAGTCTGGAGATTTCTCAGATCTATGGGGATTGGTAAACAACGTCTAGAATCTTCAAATTTAGATATAAATCTGATAAATCAATATTTTTCTACTTCTTATTCCTTCGATCCGGCTATTAAGTCGAATACGTTAAATAATCTTTCATCGCTACCAAGCCCCGACTATTTGCCTTTCATCGTGCGTCGATTCTCCGATTGTGATGTTAAGAAGAGCATTATGTCCATAGGCTCCAATGCGGTGGGAAGTGACTGCATTAGTCGTAAGATGATTCTGCCCATCCTAGATGAAATTCTCCCTGTTATTACTCACATCTTTAACCATTCCGTCGATACTGGTGTATTTCCCACGGCTTGGAAAAATGCCCAGATTACTCCTCTTCCTAAAAAATCCAACCCTTCTTCCTTTTCTGAATACAGGCCCATATCCATTTTACCCTTCCTTTCTAAAGCCCTCGAACGCCTTTTGTACAACCAGCTGTCCATTTTCCTGCACAAGAATAAACTCCTAAACCCTTTTCAATCAGGTTTTCGTCCAGGTCATAGTACTACTACGGCTTTGGTTCATATCACAGACGACATTAGACTGGGCATGGAGAAAGGGAAACTAACAGTTCTCTCCCTACTAGATTTTAGCAACGCATTCAATACTGTCGACTTCGATATTCTGCTTGGCATACTGCGCTCTATTAACATATCTCCAACGGTGATTGACTGGTTTCGTAGTTACCTGATTGGCCGCCGTCAACGTGTCTGCATTGAGGATTCTTTTTCCTCCTGGTGCGACAGTTGTGCTGGTGTACCACAGGGTGGCGTCTTATCTCCTTTACTATTTGCCATATTTATTAATTCTGTCTCCAATAAACTTCTTTCATCATACCACCTTTATGCAGATGACTTACAAATTTATTCCCAAGCTTCTCTGGATAATTTGGCTTCGGCAGTTGATAATATAAACTCAGATTTAGCTTTAATCAGTGATTGGAGTGTTTCTTATGGTTTAAAAATAAATCCTTTAAAAACACAGGTAATTGTGGTGGGTGGTCCTAGCTTGGTATATAAAATTCAATGGTCGCAATTGCCACCTATTACATTCGGCGGTGTAAGATTATCATATAGTGACTGTGTTAAAAATTTGGGAGTGCTTCTTGACAAAAATCTATCCTGGGTACCACACATTCAGGAAGTAAGTCGCAAACTGTTTGCTTCGGCGGCATCCTTAAGGAGACTTAGGAATTTTTTACCTATTGCTACTAAAATCACGCTAGCGCAGTCTCTCCTCTTACCAATTTTAGATTATGCCGACGTCAGCTATCTTGATCTCACTGAAGAGCAACTGAATAAACTTGAGCGACTTCAGAACTTCGCAATAAGATTCATATTTGGATTACTTAAATATGATCATGTATCAAAATATCGTCAAGAGCTCAAATGGTTGCCTATTCGACTTCGCTTCGGAATGCTCACATAGTTTCTTTGTTATATAATGTCCTATTTAATCCTGCTTCCCCTGCTTATCTTAAAAAGCGTTTCCAATTTCTTTGTAACAACCACTCCCGTCTCTTGAGATCAGCGGACAACCTGAGACTCGCGATGCCTATGCATTCATCTAGAGTGTTTCACAGGTCCTTTACTGTACACGCCGCTCGTCTGTGGAACGAGCTGTCGGATGCTGCGAGGCGTGCTCAGTCTTTAAATATTTTTAAAAATTTAGTTTCAGAATACTATCTTTCACGTGCTGCACATCCAAATAATATTTATTGTAGATAATATTAAATTTCTGTAAGTTAAATTTTTGTGTGTGTGTATGTGTGCGTGTGTGTGTGCGTGCGTGCGTGCGTGTGTGTGCGTGCGTGCGTGTGTGTGTGTGTGTATGTTTGTGAATAATTTGCATTGTGTATTCTATAATTATATGTATAAACTATACTTTGCTCAAATGCACTGCCCTAAATTGTTTTCTGTATCTAATTTCCTTTTTGCGGTTGCCTGGAAGAGATCGCTTTTAAGCGATAAGGCCGCCATTTGCTTCGCTATCTATGTGTATCTTGTATGTTCTCCTTTGTTGAGCAATAAAGTGTATTATTATTATTAACTTTTTATAACCTACTTTGGTTTAGGTTCAAATAAAATAAAACATAAGAGTTGTAACTGTGTATTCAGCTTAATTTTCTTTATTTTTATATTTGATAAATTTTTCATTTACAATATACCGATAAATATGTTTAATAAAAAATGGTTAAACAATACGCCATCCACAGGTACGCCCAGACGGGACTCAAACCAATATTATTTAAAAACAAGTCAGTTTAGTTATGTTTCGGTTAATTCACAGTGTCATTAAAACATCAAAGTTAAGGGTTGGAGTAAATTTACGCCGAGACTGCTAAGCTATTAGTCAAAATTCATATTACGAATTAGTACGAATTTATACGTGAGTAATATTTACTCCTAGAAGGTAGTGAGCACAGAATCTCTCTTTATGTTCTGTGGTAGTGAGGGTTTCTTATTCTCTGTATAATATGAATTTGGACTAATACAAAAATTGCGTAAATTTACTCTGGCGTTAAACCTTTTTTGTTAATAACACTAGGATTGAGAAACCCGAGAAAATGTACCTGAGGCCGATAGATTGTTTTAAGCATTTTTCATATTGTTCTTAGCATAATGTATACATAACGTTTATATGAAAGCTATATTTTTTTAATCACTGCAATAAATAATATTAATACAATTCTTATAAATACAGCCGTGGTCGTTTTATAGCGAGGTCATCAGTCATAAGTAATCTTGAAATCCCCATTTACTCGTATACGAAATACTGAAAGAAATATTAATATATATTAAATATTTATAACTCGCGCAGTGGTTAGCGCACTCGGTCTGGGATACGGTTGTTAAGCAGCTTTCACAATGGCCGGCCATAAGAGGGGTGATTAAAAATTTACTATGCATCTGCAGTCATTAACACCCACCAATCCGTACTGAGCCCGCGTTGTTTCAATCCGTAATCCGTAGAGAAGGCCTGAGCCCTAGCAGTGGAGACAGACATTACTATAAAGTACCTATACTCTATGGTGGGGACATTAATAGGGGTGTTAGTGTGATAACTAGAAAGCAACGCAAAGAAGTGTTGAAAAAACAAAGAAGAGTTTATGTCTAACCATCTTATTCGCACAACAACAGACTTACTGTACTTAATCTCTTATGATCATGTACTTAATTATACAATACTTTTTAGTATAAATAAATATTCAGATGAAAGAACTAGTCCTTAAGGCGTATTGCATTGGCGAAAAAGCTCCATGGTTTAATTTATAACGCTATGGACTATTAATAATATTAATAGTCCTAATCATAGCATATAAAAAACATACTGTACCGTCTTATTATAAAACGAAGATTAATTTTGGCACTATGTTTAAACTATTATCCGCTTAAATTAAGTCACAACACCTCTCAATTTGAAGTTTTCTCTTCTGCAGAGCTATTACTTAAAAATCAGAACTCGAATTAGAATTCACTTAAGTGGTCAGAATTTATTTAGAAAAACGAATCCGCTTAACTTCTATTAGCGTAGAAATTTTATTGATTCAATTTTTTGTATAAAAAACAAAATAATATTGATTGATTCTTACGTATCTCAGATATTATATCCCTGTGTCATTTCGAAAATCACCTCATTTTCTAAGTGAATTTGGACATGAGTGAATTCGTATTCAGGTTCGGATTTTTACGGAATCGCTGTGCTGTAATTATCAATTTGCTTTGGTTGGCCAATGGTTTAAACTAAATACTAACTGCAGTCTTCGTTTTTAACGGTTTGTGTATCAAAATTTTTAGTTCAACACAAGCATACAAACATGTTAGTTTTAAGGTAAATAAATTGAGTTATAATTTTCTAAGGCTTCTGCACAAATTCTACTTGCAAATTATTTTCGATGAATAAATTAACTCGAACGAGTAGTACCTTTTTTTTTTGTTAACGCAGGGGAAATGCACTTTAAGCCTCAAACCAGGGCTCTCCTTCCACCCCGCCCTAAAAAGGGCAGGTTGGTGTGAAAGGCCTACCTGGTAAAACCCGCTGCGGTTCACCTCACACGGATAGGAAGAACCCGGTATCCTGCAAGAAGGGCCCGGTTTCTTCCGCCGCGCTGGGTCTCCTCTCGGGGGGAAGAGGAGTCGCCCTCTGCGGGAAGGAAAAGACTTGGGTGAATAACAGCCTTTTCCCAAACGGTGGATCGTCCCCGTGGGCTAATCCCAGGGGGGTGCGGGTGGGGTGTCAGCCCTCGTCCGCCGATCCGCAGAAGGGAGGGATGCGTTAATACGCGATCCCACCCCCCTTGCCGCCTTCCATTTCGAGAGTGCCGCCCGGGCCTCCCACCTGGGCTTCCTGTGGGCTTACCCCAAGGCTGCCCCTCAAAACGAACGAGTAGTACCTACCCAATTTTTATACATATCCACAATTTTATCGGAGGAATATTTTCGTTTCTCATTATTTTGTGTTATCTTGCAGTCAACATATTTATAATTTTCGGAACAATTAATCCGATTTGGTGGATCCTCAAAAGTAGCTGGAATCCTGCCGTCCGGTATAGGTCGTGATTTGATGTTAGGCTCTCTCTTTAAAATGTCTCTCAGAGTGCTTCTTACATACGGGGTGTAATCAGGCCATTCTCTTACGTATAGTGCTCTTATTAAAAATGGAAATTTCCTAAAACAAAATAAAACAGGTTAATTCAATAAATTTAAATCAACGTATCGAAAATTGATCTCTTTCCACGTTAAGAAGGTAAAAATATGCCCTATATATACGATGGTCTGCGACGAGCGAGGAAATATAAACGCACAGGGCAGGTTTATATTAAATATGTACATAATATTTGCTAAGCTTATCAAAAGTTCTCTTAATGTATATTGATTTCTGATATCTTCACGCCCTGTTATATATAAATTATCTTTTATCTATAACATAGCAGACAGATACTTAACAGAAGGCATACGTTTCCTTCCAAGGTCTCTTGGAACTTAATCAACATTTATAGGCGCGAGAGGCTTTCGCTACTTTGCGATTCAATCTAACCATTGGGCGGTGTCACATCATCGGCGTTGCCATTGTAGGCGTTGGTGTGCAAGGGCTCCACCGTTGTACCGCATAATGGGCATGCCCACGACTCTAATAGAGATGTGACGTTATATTGTTGTGGTCCGTTCAGACCATACAATACTACAAAACTTTTATTACTGCGACATATACATTTTGGTAAACATCTCCTTTACATGAATGCACTATTTTTATCAGGAGTTCATACCTACTGCGTCTCCTGCCTGTCTTTGGGTGGTTGCGACACAAATTTTTTTTTGAGTTCTAGATGGATCCGGAGCGGACTCCTGTTGCTGTGCGTAGCCGCGAGTGATTCTTCATAAATCTCGAAAAAGCATAATGTGCTTTATTAAGTAATTTGAGATTTACATTTATATCACAGAACAACCATCTAAAAAGTTTCCTTGCCTCACGTCTATGTAAAAGTAGGATTACCCCTGAATCGTCTAGATATGTACGCACTGTAAAATATATCTACTAGGTACTAGACGCCGGGCTCGTGACAAAAGGTGAAAGAGATTTCTAAAGCTTGATTCTGATTTTGGTATGATACTAAGGGTATGCATGACTCAGTACCTAGTGAGAAGGTCAGCTGGGTCATTGTTTCACGATTGTGCAATCTGATAAGTTTATTCTGCTTTTATTATTTTAAGAAAAAGTTTTTAGTTAATTTTAAATTATTAAAAGGCAATAGTGTTACGATTATTCGTACTTTACATTGCCCCGCCTTCACCAAATGTTTCAGTGCTTGACCCCCCACTGAGTACTGAATAATAGGTACCCTTAGTACTTCAACTTATTGAAATAGGTATCGAGCTTTAGAAAGCTCTTGCACATATTGTCACGACCTCTTAATATAAATTTGATAATTATTGAATAACCTTTATAAGATAAAAAAATTAAGACAAATTGTGATACTTACAATATTAAAATTAACAAACAAACCCGAGAAAAAAACATTTTCGATGTTTATTCACTTAAACTCGAAACAGCAATGTTAATATTTCCACTAACTACGACTTTTATAAGGGGTTCACTAATCAAAATGTTAATATTATTCATTAGTACATTAAGTATGACATTTTAATAACATCCACAATAAAATTCGATGTAACAATTTTGTATTCTTCCATTAATAATTTGTTCGATATAATTTGCCATTGTGTGTTTACTATACAAAATTTTCCTCATTATCATCTCCCAATAACTTTGCTATGAATATTACTTGTAGGCGTTATCTTTGAGTGATTTGGAGAATTGAAAAGACAATCTTGTATGTAATTTACCGGATATTCTTTTGATTTTCATATTTATCAACATATAAAGTTGCATTAAAAAAATGTATATATCTCCACTTCTTGTATGAAGAAGTGCTACCTATCCGTAACCTGTAGGAAATTCTCATTCGATGAGTGGTGCAGATCACAAAACACACAAAGGTTGTCTCATATTCTCTTTATATTTGTTTTAAAATTCGCTACTAAATGAGAATTCTACCCTAAAAGAATAAAATAAATAAAATTAAAACGTAAATATGTATAGATATTTTAGCGTTGGTTAAAAACTTTAAAGTTGCGGTCTATGATTAAATACTATATACAATATTAATCTATGGTTAAATACATTGAGTAGAGATGAGTACTTGAAAAAAATATATCGAATAATTTGGTATCGATATTTATATTAGTATTTATAAAAAAAATTATCAATGTTACGACATTTTGTACCAAAGTATCTTTGATTAACTCTTGAACATAATCGCGATCAATCGCCATTACAATAGTGATTTGTTATAATCCGAAATAAAATATTCAATTCAACATTTGTTAAATATACAAACAATAATAAATAATATATTATGTTTAAAAATATCCCTTACTTTATGTGTATAACAATATCAAATATCACAAAGGGCGTTTTTAAACTCTATACTTCATTTTTTTATAAAATGAATCAAATTTTGATTCATGTATATTTTAAATACATATGACATTTGATAACATTAAAAATTAATAAAAATATTTAACTGTCAACAACAGAACTAATCAAAATGTCACGTGTGATCAATATTGTATTTTTTTTAAATGGTGCTCAGTAAGCGTAGTATGTCAACCTCGAGAAACGTTTTGTCTACACCAAACGTCACTTTAGTACGAGAGTGAGATATCGCATAGGCGGGCAGCAAAAAAGTGATTTTTGTGTAGACTTATCGTTCTCGAGTTCGTCATACTACGTGTGCAGTCAGTGAATGCATAAAGTTTGATTTATTAACAACTTCGTATCGTTGTAAGAAGAAAACATCCTTATATCAAATTCTTGTTAGTTTGACTCTGACTCGAGTGAACTCAGCCATCACTATTTAAGTCAATCGAATTGAATCGATTAATCGCACGCAGCCAGTCAACCAATCGTGTTCTGCAGTGTTCTGTGCTGTGACCATCAGTCTATGTTCGGTTTGCTGTTGGTGTGTCATCCTTGTGTTTGTTTTGTTTACATTTTATTTGCATTTAAAAAAAAAACTCGCAAATTAACTTATTTATTTACTTTCCAATCGTAAAATTTCTTCCGGTATAGTGTTGTGCAATTGTGTTATTTACATTTTTGTATTGGAACCCTTTGCAAATTTTTAACGACTAAATCATCCCGTTCAATATTGTGTTTTTTCTGCTTTCGCCTCGTATTGTTTGTTTCATTGAACAATTTACAACATAAAGTTACCGAAGTTTGTGGTAAGCAATATTCTTCCATTTTATGATAGCTCTATTTCATTTTGTATTGCAAATACGTTTCCTACACTGATATTGTATTCGGCTTGGTGAATATCCTATCTATTGCGAAATTTATTCTCTCTCAAAGAGGTTGACCTCAATGCCTCTTAATATTTATTTGTATGTAATCTTTTGCATTATAAACTATAGTAATAATTATTTTCTCATAAATAAAAATAATGCTTTTTTAAAACTGGTTAATAATAATTGAACAACATTATCTGACCCCTACTGTATATCTACTTTTACTAGAAGTAAGTTTAGTATTGTTCTTCAATCGGAAACCTTCATATTATATAAATCTAATTGTTTTCTTACTACTTTTATCAAATATGATGAAACAGTTTCATATGATACCAGTCAGTTGGACAAACAACCCTTATAGATTAATAACAACTTTGTTCTAATGAATAGTCTAAATTTGAAAAGTTGTTTTTTAATGTAGCTTTTCACTGATGACAAATGTAATAGATGTTTGAGCAACTGCGTGAAAGCCTCTTTCTACAAAAACATCTGCATTCACCAGAATCGTAATTTTTTACTGTTGTTATTATTATAATTTAACTTTTCATACAATTTTTATTAGTTATAGGTATAAGTAATATAATAAACCTGATCCTCGGTGCGGTCAAGTCAACCCCAAAATATAAATTTATATCTATGACTTCATAACATACTGTGTTTATAGTTTTTATACCCCAACAATGATCAATGAGTCATTAAATTCAATTAAATTAATATGCAAAAATCTTAGGTGTACAAACTGTAAATATTTTATTGTAATATTTGAGTGTAAGTTTAATTCATTATGTACAAACACTGAAATTTTAAGCATCAGCAGTTATAATGTTCTAGAATCATTATAATCTAACAAGACAGATTAAAAATAAACCCTTTACTTGAACATTTCTTATTTTGTCTCATGTTTAGATGTTATACACACAGCTGCATGTCCCATAATCCAATAATTCCAATATCCTCAATTTTGTACTCTATTTTTAACAGTGTTAAAGTTTAAATTCAAGTGGAGAAATTTGACTTTGACTTTATATAATCTAATGTGCTGTTGACTGTATCTTTAAGATTTCCATATTATAGAGACTTTGACTACTTGGAAACAGCAAATATGATGTTATCTAGCATTTATTACAATACAAATTTCTTTATACTAAGGTAAATGTACCTTATTACAGCATATTAACCCGTCACGCGATTAAGTCACAAAACGCACTTGAAGCGTTTGCACACCTGTGTGTTCAAAAAATCGCGAGACGGGTTAAGCAGGGTTCGAACTGATAATTATCATGATAATTATAAAACACTACACAAACTCTTTTTGTATTTTAGGACTTATTATTAACAGGGAATCATTTTAAAAAACTATTAAACATGTTTTTTTTGATAGAGAAAATTGTCTAGAATGGACCAATGAAAACAAAAAACAAAAAACTTTTTAATATTTGCACTTTGTAC
Source organism: Diatraea saccharalis (assembly GCA_918026875.4). Classification (NCBI taxonomy): domain Eukaryota; kingdom Metazoa; phylum Arthropoda; class Insecta; order Lepidoptera; family Crambidae; genus Diatraea; species Diatraea saccharalis. The sequence continues at coordinate 11,172,613 of OU893351.1, forward strand.
AATTACACATATTTTATTATATTTTTGATATTAAGCCGTTCTGTGATTTGAGACTGAGTTATAGAAAAATGTTAAGAAACTAAGAACAAAAACAGTTTCATTCCATAAATTGTTTTTAAGAGTGTCAGAAACTTTTTCGCTTTGATTTTTAGAAATTGTCAATAGAGTTTGTCCACAATTTGACTCTGACTTAATTCTAGCAATTCTTGCATGAACTCAATAATTCCATGTTACCTTTTAAGCACACTTTTTATGAACCAAAAAAAGTAAGCGCCATTAGGAAATGTGGAGAGTTTAGAAAATATGGATTTGCCATATATCAAATACATATATTTTGTCAACTCCTGTACCATAAATTTTAGCCTTATGATGTAATACTGTTGAAAAATGATTTAGTGATTTTGGAGCCTATATAATGCAAATAAATAATCAAATCTTTCGTCTCTGGGACATGCCTTGGTAATTTTCCCCTGGACACTGTCTCTCAGATCAACTCTCTTTCTCTCTTCATCTTTTCTCTTCATTATAAATGCATTCTCCAAAAATCAACACTGCATTGTGGATATTTCTGGCTTAAGGATGAGCTACCAAGAATTTTCCAGTATTTTGCATTATCTCTATTGTTAAAGGTCTTACATTTGTTCTGGCATATGTCTTACAAATGCCATAATCTTTGTTTTCTTTGCATTCAATTGTAAGCCTCTCATACAATCATTTCTTATAATTGTGACTGGAGTTTTCAGATTGCATGAATTTTGTGCAAGGCTTACGATTCCATAAAGCAAATCCCAAATTAGGCCGACAGCTTGTCGTAGCACCCGGACACATGTTGAACAGTTATCATAAGTGGACTGCATATTTTGCAGCAGGATACAATAAAACCTATATCTCAGCGGTATATACCTCAAAGCTTCTTTCGGTCTATTCTATCAAATGTTTTTAATAAATACTCTTCAATAGATACATCATAGACAACTATCTATGTTTTCAATAGATGCTTCTCTGTGATGTTACAAAATCAGCTTAGACACATAGTAACTTGCCACATTTTTTAATGAAATTATATATATAATACCAGTAATTGAGTCACATCATCAAAATTATCTAATTCCAAAATGTTGCTTGATCGGTTTTCTACTGGTGCACCCACCTTATTAAAATTACGGAAATCTGAAACATAGACAACTACTATGTCCAGATTCGAAACAATCATATAGAACATTGATCCGTGCGGGTATACGGATAACCTGGGACTACAGAAATTGTGAAAAAATAAAACCGGTTTGTGAGCCACTTAATCTCGGAGGTCGTTTATTTAGTTCTTAGTAATTTTATTTCATTAAACTTTTTGACATAAACCCCTAAAAATTATAGTCCCATTATAGACTTCACGTTTATTAGAATAAAGAAAAACCATATGACGAATCCAAGAATAATTTACACCAATTATATTAATTCTAATACAGCAACGTTGATTAGCTGATAGATTTAGCTGAACATCAAAAGTTTGAATTCGGGAAATCTTGAGAATAAATCCCCATTTACTGTAGTTTACGACTGATTGAAATATTTATGTCTCTAATGCTCTAGGCTCACGATGAAGATTTTGATAGTTCCACCATGTGTCAAATTGGGCTACCAGTCCAGGCGGAACCAATTTAGTTAATTATAGCCGAGATGCAACAGTGTGTCATGGCATCGTCGAGACCTGAATATTTGAACGTCTTTTTGAAATTAGAAAACTGTCTTGTTGGTAGGAACAAAATAAATTCCAAGTTAGATTTTCTTCTATTTACAACACTGCTACATAGCATCGGTATTTTTTAGAGATTATACATAAAAACTATCGATGAAGAGATTATCAATAAAAAAGTTTAATTGCAAGTGATACTGCTTTAAAGAGGTATAAATACTGCTACTATTAATACCTTATTTAAATCAAATATTGTATATTATTAATATTAAGTGAAACTGGACCCAGCTTAACTTCATATTAATAATACATTGATACTTTTTGCGAAAATTGCGCAGACTTAGGATTTTAATGTACTTGTAACTTTTAAGTACAGTCACCTAAAAACGCTTCATGCAAACAAAGACAGAGTAGGCGTTCAAAATCACCGCCATTTAATTTCTAAATCGATGCATGTCCTCGATAGAGGCGATTATAACGAACCATCTATGACTCACTAACCTTTTATTGTTATATATAACACAAATATAAATAAATATTGTGATGATGAAGTGAGGACACATATGAAGTGTATGGTGTTTGTTTACAACTCCAAAACTATTGTTTATGGCCTATTTACACTGGTCGATGACATGCACGTGCGGCGTGTATTGGCCGGTCCTTGTTTTATTGACCATGAAATCCGCGTGCTGAATCCAACGACCAGTGTAACTGAGCCATTATAGACTAGTAGCTACACCAAGTACGCTAAAAATTATCGCATTAATTATTTCGGGTTCTACCCTGATATATTTTAATAATGATGATTCAAATTAATGCATATACGGAGAAAAAAAAGTTAGGAATGGCCATCAGTCAACGTTAGCACTTTCGATCACCACCACTGATGTAAATTAATAGATACGAAGTTACGCACACCCACGCAAATTCAATTACAAGTCGTAGCCATCGCAGCGCTGCATAATTCACTCACGCGCACTTATATTTTATTGCGTATGTAGTTCCATGACTTGGGACATTTGTTCATACTTATATGGCGTGTCTGCCCTGCCCACAAGGCCCTATGGTCTTTTTATGTTCTTTATACAGAACATTCGCACGACAAGAAATAATCTGGTACTGTTCATCAGAATTAATTGTGAAAAATAATAATTAAAATAATTTTATCAGTATAACCCATTGTAATTATAGTGTTGTCGCCTTCTCTCTTATTACTTCAACCTTCAAATTTCCGCTGCGGTGCACTTCTTCAACTCGATATTTGCCTCTCTCTACTTTTATCGCAGTGATTTTAGATAAGTTTCTAGAGGCTTCCGTTAAATAACCGAAACGCACTATTCTATCTACTATCTATTTTAATAATAATAATATTTATTTTCAAAAAAAATTATACATAGGTTTAAACTCAATGTTACAATTGAGTAGCTTCTGTGTCTGAATGAGGTTTATATTCTAAACCTGAATCTCAGGCTCCAGTGCTCACTCCTTCATTATACGGTCCTATTTTAGTATAACTATGAATAACGAGATTATTTATATCATTTTTTATATGACCAACAACAGTGTCTCTGTAACAAACTTCTTAACAGTTTGTTGTGTGTTGACATAATTTTAGAAGAGGTTTACAACCTTTCAACAATTCTACCCACTTCACGGGTAAATCGATAACCGAAATCACAAAATGCACCGATAAAAACATTTTTGTATTGCCATAACATTCGTTGCGGTCATCCCCTTTTATAACGATAACTGTATGTCTATATCGTGGCAACACAATTGGTCTCGCTAAAAAACAGACTATGCCATCACGTTCGAATTACGAAATTGAATTGTTGGTGTGGGAAATCCGAACTTGGTCGAGCATTATAAATATTGTATTGGTCGAACATGGCTACAAAAAAAAAATATACAAAATATCAGATGGATTCATAAAGTTGTATGTAAACAAACAAGCTGTTCAATATACAAATTGCAGCACACACCCAACCAAATCTAGACTGTGAGTGGGAGCGCTTGGTCGTTGTTTTGTTGGTAAATTAAAATACAGTTATTTACCTAATTTCAAACCATGTAAATAAATGCGCAATTCAATAATACAAGTATTTTTATTATGTCAAATAAAAAAAATACAAATGTTAATTTGTTGGTTACAAAACAAACTCTTGCTAAGTAACGCACTGAAAAATTAACAGGACCGTTGAACTGATTGATTGATTAGGTGTTTTCTCGGAAGTTTTCGATAGACCAATACGAATAGACGTAGCCTAGACGGTTGGTTATGGTTGTTTGCTTGAACGGAAGTTAGAGCATCGCAGTATTTTTTATACAACATCCAACAGCGAGTCAACAAGGCATGAAAGTACTAAAAAGTAGTATTTTAGAGGACGTCTGGTGTCTAATGCGAACGTTTTGTTTTCGGAACAAAGGTGATGGAGGAAAATGGATATTTGATACCAAATGTAAAGTTTCCAGTATTAAATCCATGTAATTAAGTGAAATACTCTCTGAATTAATCTCTGGAACAGAAACGATATTTGATTTAAAAAAAGACCATGAAAGTTATTTAGCATTGCAAATAAGGGAAAGAAAAAGAAAATATATTTGTTTTTGGTAGTGTATCTGATTTTCTTTACTATTAATATTTATGTTGTTAATCTCTGTACCATACAATACGCAGTTTATTGGAGCGCATCTCTAACGGTTTCTGCTTTGTTTACATGGATTTTTGTCTGCTTATAAGGTTTGGTATCACATAAGTGAAACTTTAACAAACCTTTGTAGTAAAGATCTGTTAATGTTTTTAGACAAATTAACTATTATATTAAATCTGTAATGTCTATTGAATACCAAAGAATTAATATAACGGGTTTTTGACAAATATATTAACCGAAGCGGATTCTATAAAATCACAATATTCCTTAGAAATATATAGTATTACAATACAAGTAACTCCAAAACTGATGACGAGAAATTGAAATCAGATTCCGATATGACCAATAATACACGTGGCATTAGTGGGCTTAATCGTAATAAAAAGCCCTTTGGTCCATAAATTAAAATTTTCCACAACCCATACATAGAAAATTCTCGAAAGTAAACCATACGCTAAAGTTAAATATTTACTTTAAAATATAACAATATTAATACACATATAACAAACGTAACATATTATATATTTGTATGAGTAGCTCGGTGGCGTAGAGGATAAGCACCGCGGCCCGAGATCGTTGTTGTTAAGCAACTTTCTCAAGGGTCGGTCACGGGATGGGTGACCAAAAAAATATTATCTCAGGCTACTTCGTGCTTCGGAAGGCACGTTAAGCCTCTGGTCCCGGCTGCATTTGCAGTCGTTAATACCCTCCGATCCGCATTGGGCTAGCGTAGAGAGTCATGGCCCATCCTCCTTAACCATCCATAAGGAAGGCCTGAGCCCCTGCAGTGGGGATGTAAAATGCTGATCATGATGATAATATCATATATAAAATGTCAAAGATTAGTAAAAAACTGGTGCGCACGCTTAACGAAGATAGTTTAGCAGTTCACGTTACTTTTTCATATGCATCTAATATTAACAGTACACTATAAATCAGTGCAGCTAAAGCACAGATTCCCAAGAAACTCCTCGATATCATTGGCGCATTTACCATTCCTGTTTGTTTATCGTATTCCGCCTGTTCCGGCTACATAGGCTGTCGTTAACACCCACCAATACGGAAATAGCCCGCGTCACAGAAAACATATTCTAAGTAACAATAACGATGTTATCGGGTGAGGTTCGATATGGGCATTTAAAAACTATTTATTTTAATAATCTATTCGTAAGATTTTAATACAAACTTTTAACATCGGTTATTCTTTTGACAGTAATACAAAAAGCCGCCCATGTGTCAGGTTTTATTTTAAAACAGCCAGTATGCAACCTTCAATACGCACCCTTAATCTGACACATTGAATGTACTGTTAAATACAACAAGGTTCATAATACTTATGTTCGAATTGACCAACACAAAGTCTACTCGATAAACAAAAATAACGAAACAAACAAAAATTAACAAATAAAGATTAACCATTTCATAGGAAAATAAATAACTTAAGGTACCTTCTCAAAACTTAAATTAAGTACTAACAACTTAAATAACCTTTTTAGAACTCAAATTTTCTCATTCATTCACAATAGCCTATTTATTTAAATAATATATACATAAGATCTCAATACAAACTTTTACATCGGTTATTCTTTTGACAGTAATACAAAAAGCCGTCAATGTGGCAGATTATATTTTAAAACAGTCAGTATGCAACCTCTAATGAAAACCATGATTGGTTGGGCGAAAAATGCATTCAATTCTTTCTTAGTATTTATGTCGTGCTTCAGAAGGCACGTTAGCTGTTTCTCCCGGCTGCATCTGTCGTCCTCGATACCTTCAAATCCGTAATGCGCTCGCGTCGTAAGTCCTGACCCGATTCTCCCTATTCGTTTATATTTGTTTCAATCCACAGAGAAGATCTTAGCCCAGGCGTGGGGACATTAATAAGCTGGTGATGTGTTGATAGTGATAATTTTGTTGCGCGCGCCATTGTTGTCATTCACGACGTCATAGCAAAAACTACACGTCTCAATTGTCCATTCTTGAGACATTCTCTTACAGACTTCAGACATAAACTTATGTACTGGCCGTGATAAAATGTAATCAAATGGCGTAAAGCTTGCAAATGCTCTGCGGTAATGTAAGAGTCTGCGTCTTTGATGTGTCCACAAGAAATAATTATTTCCACCATAAGAGGGATATCTCTTCGTGATTGTGTTCGTTTACTTTTATAAATATTTTGGCTCTTAATCATGGCGAGAACAAGTTTTCAACGTACACTATCAACACAATTTGGTCGTATAAATCTTGCGTTTACAAATCGTCGAGTGATATCATCGTTCCAAACACACGCGCATAGCTAAGCCCTACTTAGAGATGACGTAGACCTTGCTAATAGACATATGCTAATTCTTTTAGGCTTGGTAGTTTATCAGTGACATTTGCAATATGGTTGTTTTTATTTTCTGTTAAATGGGCATTATTTTTTTAAAATTATTACAAATTAATAGAACGTATTTTGAATGTCCCAATGTTTTTACTGTTTTAAGTTATTTCTGGAATATATTAATCTTCTTTTTGTTGCCTTGGTTAGATTATTTTAGATTAGAAACTTAAGGAGCCTATTCTAGAATTCATAAAAAACAACAAGGTTGAGAAAGTATGAAATCAATGAAATCGAAATATAAGTAAGTCGATTCTTCAATAAAACAAAACCAAATAATGATCGAGTCGAAATACTATATATCAATCTAACAAAATTTTCTATTAGCCATTAGGTGTAATTTTGATATCTTTCACTCTTACTTTAATAGCTAATTATGTTTCTCCGTAACCAATGAATTTGACATCTCCGAGCAAATTTTTCTGTCCTTCTCGCACAATATTCCAGTTTGGCAAATAGAAACGAGAAAAACATATTTCACTTTTCTTAGATAGCGAATATACTAATTTCACTTTCGTCCAACGTGCGTCTGGACCCATACTCGTTCGACCATTAACAAATATAACGTAATCAACGGAGATTCGAACTTACGGCGTTTGGTAATAAAGTTGAAATTTCTATGTAGCGATGCGTGGAAGTAATTTGAATTTGATAATGATTGCTTTGATAATAACATAATGTTTTGTTCGTGGAATACGAGAATAACCGGTTCCGTGCAATAATCATAGTGTGCGATTAGTGTGTCGATAAGAATATTTATGGGTAAGCGTAATGTCGAACGGTTTTTATTAAATTTATGTTCGATATTAGAAATGAAAATAAGTAATAATGCTAACTTTAAGATCTACAAATTTGTACACTGCACTTAATCTTTAAATAAAACGTCCAGTTATATCATTCTTTACGTATCATCATCACCAGCCCTTTTATGTTCCCACTGAAGGGGCTCAGGGCCTTCCTTTAGGGTGAGCAAGGTTTATGTACAATTCATAAAAAAAAAAGTAAATGTGAGTGATTCGATATATGCAATGAAATTAATTTAAGAACATATACGAAAAATCATCCGTCTTGAACTCATTCATAAAAAGACATGAAGTTTAAGAAATCCTAATTTTTTAGAACAGAACATGTTTAACGAAAAGTAAAACTCTTATCTCCTGCATGATAAATAGGATTCTGCTGATAAGTACCATGTTTGCAACTACAGTTTACTGATAAAGTGTTGGCTTTACCTACATTTTTAAGTATTACTCACCAATCAGGCAAGTGGTGGATCTTAAAAGTGCCAATGGAATCTGGCGTTTAGGTGATTATACTGAATCTTGATCTATACAATATTTTTATAAGTTCCGTCGTGGAATGTCAGAATTTTCAAGATTTATAATACTAGCTGTGCCCACAACTCACTTAGTAGAAGTAGCCTAAATTACTCTTTATTACATAAGCTATATGCCAGCGAGTCCTGTCAAAATTGGTCCAGCCGTTTCAGAGATTAGCCGGCAGATAGACATTAATTTGGTATATGTACTGTGGTACAGTTGGTATTTCTTTGTATAGATGACGTCCAAACTTGTAAATTTGCATTTCAGACGTTCAACATTTTTTTTACTTTCAATCTTTTCTGCAAACTAAATATGAATTATAAGAATTCACAAATGCCGAATACCGCAAATGTGAGTAGCATGAAATTGCATTATCAACCAGTAGTTAAACAAATTGAAACATTTACTTACTGTTCATTAATTAGGATATGACACGTCAACGTCGTAACTGTTAAATAATACTCAATACAATCCGTCATTGGTAGCCTCTTTCGAAAATGGAATAAAGTTGATTTTAGATGCGCAGACTTTTTATTTTTTAAACAATGATTGAATGGATCCGTGAAGCGTGGCGTGAGCGGAGGTCTTTACCAACACTTGCGCAAATCGCGGATATGGCCGCCTTACGTTATGGTTTTGACGACCGATTTGATCTATTTAGTGAAGTATAAGTAGGACATAGTTAATTTTTCTGTTTCACTTGTGTTTATCTGTTTTAACGATTAATGAGCTCTGTACCGGTTTATTTTCAAATTATTGATATACTAACATAACGTATCTTTTAAGCTTGAGATAGCTTTACTAGGTAAAAAATCGAATGACCATTAGACGCTGCGACGTTTATATAATATTATTATTCATCTGTGAGTCTCAAAATTGCCAAAACTTATTCCATATTGACCAAAACATAACATGTTGCGAAAGTCATACATAAAACATAATAGGTTATAAGTTGTTCTTTATGTAGAGGACAGGCTGGCAACTATGCAACTTGAATGCAATTTCATGTTACAATGCATTCGTTATCATCGTTGCATAGTTACTTTCATATCATACTCGATTAAATTATATGTCCTTGCAAATTAATAATAAATGAAAGGAGAATTATGAATTAATTCGTTTTTGAGCGACTACGGCGAAGCGATGTGGCATAAGACTACGCTGTCCTTTAAAATAAATTTCTCGTTAGTAAATAGGCCTTAAATGCATGCAGTCTGCTACATTTGTGTCGTATCCCTCTTTTACTAAGAGTTCACTCGTAGGGCTTGATACTGGTATACTATTTTTACAATACTACATTCACAATGCTCAAGTTTTTTAGATTTTTCAGTCTAGAAGCTGGCGAATAGAAAATTTCCGACGGGAGCAATAAGGTCGGAAAGTAATCTTTAACATTTGTCCGTTTCCAATTTTGTTTGTTGCTCGCCTTCTATGCTATAGAACATCGTGTTGTTGTCCGTAAATACATGCGAATACTACTCTGCTAAATTATTCTGTGAGATTAATATCTAAGTTTGGATCCATTACAATTTTAAACAGTGGACTCCATCGGTAGAGTATCACCGTCAAAACTCGCTAGCGGCTATGTTCCTAATGAGCTAACGGCATCGGTATCTGACTTATTACATCAAACGGGTTCATATCAAATCGTACTTTGGTACAAACACCAGATTATAATTTCTCATCAGTCAATCATAAATTATGCGTCATGATATCGGTAAATATCAATATTCATGTTACTTACTGTTGTAGTGCGAGCCGCGGCATTAATTATCATCGGAGATTTTTTATATACCATTTTAAATGGGATGTAGTTTTGTGACACTGTTGCCTTTTGAAAACTTATAACTTAGAGATTATTATTAGATATTTACACGGGAGAAGTTAAAATTATCTAATTTGATAATGATAAAGCAAATTTTCTACAATCTTTTAACACAACTGTCGATGAAAAGTGGCTTATTATAATTCTACCTAGTGAAACAAATTCACGTCGGCGACGCTTTACGCATACCAACTGCTTATAATTGTCTGGGGTGGTAGATTATAGAGTTTAATTTTAATTCCAATGGCGTTATGGAAATACCAAGTTGTCACTTGTATCAGATGTTTGTCTGGTTTAGTATACGTTGATATTTGTAGATCCTAGAGGTGCAGTTCGATAACTAGAGGACAAATCGTTTTCATACGGTATATTTTATGAATAACATAATTCGGTAAACTTGCTTGAATTTACATTTTTTTATTGTTTATTTTGTTTAGTTCAGTACTGAACCAATTCTTCAAAGATATTTTTTTTAATTTTAATAGTGCTGAATTATTAATTACACTATACCTAAAAGGTGTGTAATTTTATTTTAGTTATACTTTTAAATGTAACGGGCCTTTGTATCAGACTTCGTACTCACTAATCATGGAGTTTTAGAATAATTCATTACATCAGCTATTCAACGCCTACTGCTGGGCATAGTCCTCCCCATGGATGTCCACGACAATTGGTCCAGCCCGAATCTAGTGGCTTCCCGTGACCTTTTTAAATCGTCGGTCCACCTGGTTGGGGCCCTACCTACTGAGCGCAGTCGGTACGTGGTCTTCATTTCCAACTTTTCCGCCCCAATGGCCATCAGTTCGTCTCGTTGTGTATCCCGTCCCCTTATGTCGATTACGTTAGTACTCCTACGGATATTCTTGTTTCTTATTCGATCACGTAGGGAAACACCAAGCATTGCTCTCTCCATTGCCCGCTGGGTTACCTTGAGCCCAGAGACCCGAGACCCATAGTAAACGACCACGTTTCACCGTAGGTCATCACTGGCAATACACACTGGTCGACGAATTTTGCCTTAAATTACTGAGGTAAATCAGACGCGAAGTTTTTGAGTAGCTTACGAAACGTTGGATTCGACGAGAGATCTCTTTGTCATAGTTGGACTTACCTAGCTGGACTGTTTCTTCAAGGTATACGTAATGGGCATCAAAGGTTCTAATTCTCTAATTTTAGAAAATTAGAACCCTCAATGCCCGTTATCAAATATATTCAAATACAGTTGTACACATTACAAATATTATCAGTTAATCTTGCAAAGTGGGTTTCTTTCGTCTCAGTGTCAATTACAGTTTACTTAATATATTTTTTATTTACAATCACTTTTGAACTTATGATTTTGGTTTTGGCATCATATTTACACCAATATCTTTTGCAAATTACATCATAACTGTAAATATAGAGAAACGTAAACACAACGCAGATCTCTTACGTTATTCAGACGATACTGATGGTAATTGCTATTGTAAAAAGTAACCGACCTCTCTATAACAGCGCATTGTGCACCGCTAAAGAGGCCATGTATATTGTATAAATTGACTGAATTATCCATATTGTGGCAGTGTTACTTTCTAATGCCCACGTTGTGTAACTGGACAAGTTAAGGAAGGAAGCGGCACAAAGAACTATCTATTTAACCTGAATACATTGTAAAATATACCTACACATTTTAATTCGAAGAATTGTACGACGTACAATGTATAAGCCTTTCTATAGTAGTACTTATGTTCTATTGTGGTGCTAATAACTAGAAAATGTCAAATTGCAGGTCAACATTGGGTCAACAAGAGTGGAAGCAAAATATGCCATCTTGGGAACTGTCAACTGCCTCAAATATGAGGCTTTCTTGTGCTCAGATCCTTCATAGAACTTTTTTACACTCAACTTTGATATAGAAAGTTAATAAACAATAATTAAATACAATTCAAAATTATCAAGTTGCAAGAAATATATATTTAGTAGATAATTTACAATCTATTATTCGTAAATAAAAGGCGACATCACATTGCTCAGTTAAGTAGCTTAAGCCCTTGAGTTATGAAAATCCTAAACAAAGAAAGAAGCATTAGCATTTAGATTGTGTGATGGTAATCGTAGCTCAGAAAATAATAATTGTCCATAATTTTGTACCACACGTATAGTATTTGGTGACTCTGCATTTATTGCCTATAGCATTGTTTGGTGATGTACTCATTCCGCTTGGATTGGCATCTGATGCATTCGTCAACTCGTAAACAAGCCGCGATTAGGTTCCGAGTGGCTTATATTTCAAAAGCGGCATAAGAAGATTGAGAGCTTATTAAAATCTTTTCATGCTTCATTCAGAAAGGTGTCTGTTACAAATATAGTTTATTTTCCGTTATTTATTTAATAATGGTGTATTAAAAAGTTATGATTAGTTCAAAGTTTCTAGTTTAAGAACCATTGCTAATCAGGTAGTCTTAACGGAGAATGAGACTTGTAGGTACTAAATTAGATGTAAATTTACATTGGAACTAAAAATATTGATTGCTATAAAATAAATCGTGACTTTTGCGATGCAAATGCGATAGTAAATCAGTACTTACTGTCCACTGTCATCTTTAAACTGGATTTACGGTGCAACAACCTCGCTTCTTCAGTGAATTGCGAGCAGCTGACCTCATTTGTCTCAGGTAAATTTAAATTTCGAAAAGATATTTGCAAACATAATATAATTTATTGGATTCAATCGTGATTTAATATCCAATCCAGTTTTTTGTATCCTAAAATTTTACTCAATAATGGTATATTTATCTTTGTGGTCTATGAAGATTTCTATTGCCCGCATCCGACTTATCATCTGCATGTTAAAGGATAATCCAAGGAGTTTATCAGATGCTTAAGGTAGTTTTATAACTTTGTTTATATAGCTATTCAACGTTGAATTTATTTCAACTTTTTTTGCATTCTCTACTTAATGTATTTATATGTGAAACCGGCTCTCCGCATAAGGGCTCTGCGCTGGTCACCGCGACTACACATTTTTATGTTTATTTTAAGCAAGGATAAATTGGTATTTAGTCTCATACGTTTCTGATTTTTTATTGTTTATTTGGAAATAACATGTTTGTTGAGTGTTGGCAATCATCGGTTCAATAAATGTAATTAGACCACGAATATGATATATTGAATATATATAATGTTAAAGTCAAAAGTTAAAAAACGTTACAAGACAGCAATGAAACTGGGTAATAAATAATCGGGAAAAGTAAACATCTTACTAAAGATATTTTTATAATATTTTAAACAAAGCTTCTTCTATATTTATGGACATCGTAATTTATTATAGGACTTCTTATTTAAAATATTTCAGAAACAGAAGGTTCACGGATAAATCTGATAATTTCCTTCCGTATGCGAATCATCTCGTGAAGGTCATCTTTTTCTTCAAAACGGGAATTTTAAACAAATACTTAAGACAAAACTATTTATCTATGATGTATTTACTACTGAAGACTTCCTCGTTTATATTAAGGCTTTATGTTCATATAGCCAATATATATTTGAATGTGCGCTTGAGTATTTTTCTACTTTTGAATACCAGGTGATTAGAACTGGTGGGTTTCCTGCTATTTCTTCTTATCAGCCAAAAGAAGTCCTGAACGATTGATCTGTGGTAGGAAAAAAACATGTTGGACGATTCAAAAGTACTTAAAAGAAGTTTAACTTGACTTTTTTTGGAAATAAATCTCTCAAAATTATAGATGATGGTGTTTTAGTCAATTTATGTTATCGATGATCAAAACTAGACTCACAAATCATACCAGGATTTTTCAGATTGATCCAAACGACGTTAATATTGTACTGGATTCGAATGAAGCATTACATAAAAGAGCACTTCCTTCCTCCCTTTAAATTGTTCTAATTTTGAGGTCATCTTTATGTACTTCTATACTCCCACATCGTTCAAGTGGGTGAGTGACTTAGATACCAAGGTTTTTGATAATGATTAATTGGACTGTTATTTTTATTAGAGTATCGACTAATATATTTCGTTAGCCCTTCAACCTACGCTAACCGATGCTAATTGGTGTAACTGCAAAGAGGTTCTCTAAAGAATTGTATACAAATTATATTATCGAACAAAAATAACCCAATGACATTCAAATTAAATTCATTATAACTACAAAAAACACTAACAATGAGAAGGCACTGATTTACGGTAGTTGATAGTTCATAAAAAACTTCATTTATCACCGTGTCTCTCGTTACTAGTTTACCTTTTATCAGAACCGCAGTAACCATATTCGTGATTGTCGAAAACCTACTTTCCCATGCACGATCATACACAACCCACAACATACTCCAACGGTTACGTACACTTTATTATGTAACATTGACCCATAAAACCCACGTTGAGGTCATGCTGTCGGCCCACCAATGGAATAGATAATTAATTTATTAAGAATAACGAACAATGTGTGAAACACATTAGGCCGAATGGAATATAACACTTATGTTCTCACGATTCTACGCCAGCATCTATGGTACACAATACTACCCATCATTTCATTTAGTAGGCACTTACTATAACCGTTTTCACGGAATCATATATCTTCTATCTCTTCTTTATAAACTTTGCTCTGAGCATTCGCATCCATTTAATTGTATTTTTCCGATTTCTAATCCCAACCATTCACGACTCCTGTATAAAGTATCTTAGTAATTTTTCATACTATTATACTCGTGTCGCAAATGATACATTATCGTACATGAATTCGACATGGTTTCAGCGTAAAAACAATCCCCATTCGAGAGCAGTGTCAACGATACCGCTAGGTCGCTCAATGTCGTACGTGCGCGCAAAAATTCATATGCCACTCGCGTCATAGGTACAAGTCTTGGAAGTTAGCGATAATGCAGGAGAAAAAGTACGTTGTATTACCGTGATTTCCTCATGTCTGGGTGATTCTGGTTTGTCAGACAGAGGGTGGTGACGACGATAACATCAGACTGCTATAAGCGGTAAGGTCACGGAGAGCTGTGTCGCTTAACATATTTAATATTTTTCGGAATTGTGTTGGTAGGTATTTAACATCTTCGAATTTCCCACGACTTTTTGTGATATGTAGTTGATAGCGTCAAAGAAGCCAATAGCAATGATCTGTACTGTAATATAATGGAATGAAATTTATTTGACACAGAGCAATCGAAATTTCTCAAAAGTTTATTTTTGAACTTTAAGAAGGAGTTTAAGTCTTAACGGAAAATCAAATCAGATATTAACGCAGTGGAACTCAACAGCCACTCAAATGGATTTAAGTCGCTGAGTTTTCTTTCTTAGGCTCATCACATTCACATTTTGCCAGCGAAAACAACAGTCGTGAGGACAATAGAAAACTGGTGACATCAAAGTGAGGAATTTAAATTGCAAAACAGGAAAATGTCCGTGTTACGTCTAAAAGATCCATAGAATTACTTGTTCCCAGCTCTCTATTGAAACATTTATTTGAGGTTACACTTTTCGAATAATAACTATTTGATTTTACTTGCAAATTTGTTGAATTTATTATCTATATGTGAACATATTTCTTAGACGATTTTGAATCATATTTGTTGGCAGTCTTACAAAGATTGCTTTATGATATTAATATTATTTCAGTTAAAAAATTGCAGCATTAAATTACATAATGTCATTCCAGCTTTTTGTATTGTGCTAGTTGTCTCCTATGCCCCTGCAGTGGAAAAATATTGATCATAATGATGATGAACTAGCATTGGTTATTGCTAACCAATCAGTTCATTACCCCATAAAAAGTTTTTTACTAATGTGAGATAATATTTAATTATTTTTATTTTTCAAAATTCTTATTTATGTAAATCGATGATGTCATATTTTATCCTTTGTTCGTGTCAGAAGTGATGCATTATCTTTACATGTTACATATCGATCTTTGGCGTCTGTCTAGCTGAACTCGTTAAATTTGAAATTCACAGATTTTTATGCTCGTTTCACTAATGGCCGGAAAATCATGGGGAAGATTTTGGGTGAACTAAGACAAATTTGGTGTGCTGCTGAACGTATATTTTGACAATTTCAGATCAGTTTGCGCCTTAATTTCTAAGATCTTGCTTAGATCGATAGATTCGTTATCAACAAATTAGGTCGTTCATGGTTCGTGTGAGATATTATTTAATGTTTATGTTAACTTCTTGATTACCTTACTTATTCCTCCTTTGGTGTTCCAGTCATAATCTGTAACCGTTCGGATCATTATCTTATCTATGTTATATACTGTCATTACATTAACTATTTTACAGTAAAATCTTTTAATGAAATTGCACTTGAACAGACAACCTTATTATCATCAACCTATTGATAACCATAATTTGATCACCTTAAAACTATTATAATTATACATAAAGTCCACAAGACAAACATGCTTTTTCTTGTGGATTAGTCTAACCACACATTAGTGTCGGTTTATATTCGAGATAAATTTCGATTCTAGCCAAAATACATTCGACGCGTAGTATTGTGATGGGTTCGACGCTTGGGCGAATAAATGAAAGGCTGACTCAGCTTGAGAATTGATTTATTTTATGGTAAATAAGTAAAGGGTAAAGAAAAAATCCCTTTCTGGGCTTCATTTTTTCTTTCTTATTATAGTATTTTATAATAAAATTTATACGATTTACAATAACATGTTCACAACAGAAGATTTTTTTTAGTTAAAATTTCAAATTACGAAAGATGAATAATAAAAAGAAATGATGTTGAATATCGAAGACAAAAAGTTTGCATGCTGAAACCTAGGAAAAATAAACGGTGGTACGGCACACCGTTACAGTGTAAAATCCACTCGATCTATTTAGATTTCATGAATAGTTGAATTCTCATTTGTATAATGAAGTTGATTGTAATGTTAATAGTATAATAGATTCGAAATAGCAGTAATTAATTGACTCTCCTAGTGACCTTTTAATACTATCATTGTTACAATGAAGTATTGGTCATTAGAATCGTGACCAAAAGAAGGTCCTAAATGCAATTTATATTTGAAACAAAACCCACACCATCGACAATGATACTGACTGACCTAAAACTTTATGCGGGTGGGTATATGTATATTGTCTTATTCCAAAGCAATTGATCGAGGTCAACAGACAATCTGTTTTGATTTGAAGAATGAGGATTTATAGCTGTTGTAAATATATTAGATTCGTATCCTTAATTAATGTAACCAGATGTGTTTCTATTGGGTTAGTGATAATTTGATGTGCATGGTGCAGGAGCTGTGCTAACGGTGTTTTTAAAACTACAGTTTTTTTTTCGGATTTTGAAAGAGGTGTCGTATTTTAAGATAAAATGCGAATTAATTAAAGACTAATTGTGAGATAAATTGAAATAGAAACCGAGACAAAAGATAGCAATCTTTCAATTGACCGTTCTAGTGTTACTGAAGAAACAAAAAATATTCATTTTAGAATTGACTTAACCAACTAATAAAACGCAATGATTGAACGTCGCTTTGTCGTCACGAAGGTCTATTGTATGAAATTGAACTGAATGATAAAATAGGTTAATATTAACACTACTTTTAAGTATAAAGACTTGACGAGAAGGAATACAATACAATAAAAATTACTTAAAATATTAATACAAAAAATATTACTTAGTATTGAAATTAGACAAAGAGCTATGTAACTGTTCAACAAGGTATATTGCAAAGTTATCTTTTTAAAGTTAACCATAAACTATAGTTTATCTCGTAATTACATTATTTTATTATTTTGTGAAAATTGATAATTGTTTGAGTCACTTGAAAATACTCAATAGTTGAATAGTGCAATTGGCGTCGGCGTAATGGTTTGCTAGTAGGTAACCAATTGTGAATGGTTTGGTGTTTCATTTCGACTATAGTCTGTCACCATCTGTCTATTTTTATTGAACAGGGCTTGAGATGTTTCGTTTTAGTAAGATTATTTATATGACAGGCGAGAGATCAAAGCCTCTTGCCATCAAAAGCCATCAAAGCAAATTCTTGAAATCGTCACGATTTGACAAAAAAAAACTTGTTGATTGTGGCAAATACACTAGCTTCTAAATATAATTATTGATTTGATTTTTATTTTTTGACAGTTAATAGGAGAAAAGAAATTTTAAAACCACTGTCGTAGTTCTTGAAAGATTAATCTGTGCGTTATTTCATTTAAATAGACAAAATTAATGAACAAACTTCAGATGAATCGTCTTCCGCCATAATGTATTTTTTTAACCGATGTCTAAATCGAAAAGGAGGTTATATGTTCGACGGCGATTTTTTGAAATGTATTTTCACCAACATTTTCGTCAATTGTTGACAGACTTTCAACTCTTTTTTTATTCGACAACTTGATGAATCGTGGTGGTTGTCACATTTGGTATGTTATGACATGCTATTGCGTTTCAGCTAAAAACCAAAAGATTGTGTATTTAGAATTCATTCAAAATCTATAAGGAAGATTTTGTATGTTCAATGAGTATGTTTACTTTACTTTTTGATGTATATTTTTTTATAAAAGTCTTAGATAGTAGGTATCAATATCAATCGCGTATTATGTAGCTTTCCGTAAATGAAAGACTTATAAATCGGTTCAATAGTTTCTGGACCTATCCAATGCAAACAAACAAGCAATCAAATCTTTCCTTTTTAAAATATGAATATAGATTATTGGAAAAAATTATGTCGAGCAAATAAACAAATTCTCCTACTCTAAGAGTTTCACTATGTTGTATATTTTTATTTAAATTTCGTTTAATATTTTTAGTGTTACCTATTACAATAAAAATATCAATATCACTTAAAAGCATATTAAGCCTATTATTCAATTAATACAGAAAACCTCCGACTTCAATAGCATTTTCTTGCATGAGTCGCTTTTGAGCTAAGTATTATTTATCACTTTTTTAAAGTTTGAAGTCGGTTCTACTTTTTACAAAAAGGTTTTATTGCTGGGTTGCAATTCTATTGTATTTTTTTTGTTCCTTTAAAAAATAATATTACTTTTGAATTATTACCTATTTTTTAGTTCAATGTACTTAGATTTTGCGCAGATTCAATCGATTTTGAGACATGTATCTCTACCTTGGTCGGTAGCGAGTATTTATTGAATATAAAACACTAGCTTTTCGCCAGCGGCTTCGCCCGCGCGGTCTTGTATTATACATAAAACCTTCCTTTCGAATCACCCTATCTATGAAATAACCCTATCAAAATCCGTTGCTTAGATTAAAGATTTAAACATACATATGGATATAGGGACAGAGAAAGCGACTTTGTTTTAAACTATGTAGTGATTATTACGACACTGTTCAAATACTAAAGTATATTTTCCAAAATTTATGACTCCCCTTAAGAAGTGCCTGTTTGTGTAGAACACAAAGAAACAACCTTAACAACTTCGATATTATCAGAATCTTTCTTCTCTTAGAAATCGTGTAAGCCGCCTGATCCAAAACGATTTCAAGTGGAGTTTTGATGAATTTTGTCTTATTTAAACGCCACTCATCTCCTGAGACATAACATTATGCACAAGGATAAATCAATCCTGTGTTGGGACCGAATTCCTTTTTTTTTTGTGGTAGTATTTCTTTGTCTGTCCCTGCCGCTTGACAGACGACAGACGATGCGTGGTACTCTCCATCCACACGGACCCGCCCTAAGGCTAAACAAATCGCGGACAAAATACCTACTAAATCCCTCATAATGCCCCTCACTTTTGGAGGAAGGAGGTAGGATCGAGTAGGGACCTGGCCCAGCCCCCAGTGACCGGATTTCTTATTTTGGATACAGATAAAAGAATTCCCCGATCGTTTACGACAGAAGCGTGGCTTCCATGAATTTTTGCGGAAGAAGAAGGTCCAAATGAAAAAGTTCTATTCTGATGAAAAAATATTATTGATATTTTATAATTAATACTTTAACAGCCAGTTGCACAAACGCCCATAACAGAAAAACAGCAAATAAATTGGCGAAAATTGGAGTGGTATGTGGAATTAAAACGTTACCATAGTAACTATTGTTTACTTTTCAATTTGTCATTGTAATTCATATGAATCGATATCCAAATAAACAGTTCCCTAGGGACCACGCGATCGAAGCCGCTGGCGGAGAGCTAATAAATTAATAAATAAATGTGTTATGTATTGTAATATAATAAAAATATTTGCCGAATATACTATGAACGAGTCGTCTTCAGTCTAATTGCCGTATATCATGATGTAACGATGTCAAAATTATGATGTTCCGTGCTTTAATAGTATGTAATTCACGTTTACATAATACTAATGAGTAATGACCGAAACTGTTAGGAGAGCAACGAGTCGAGGTCATCGCAGGCATTTGACATTTACGTATATAAACAAAGGATTATTTTTGGTAAGCAGACGCTCATGCAACAGGCCGCTCTCTGAATGTTTTTCTCTTATATTCACCATTGAATTTATTTTTATCTGTATCTCTATTAATATTATCGATATCGGTAAAAACACAAGTATTATAATACATACATTAGTGATACAGTAGTGAATCAGCAGATTTGAGTATTATCTTATTGCTCTCGTATAGTCTAAAAATTCTGTAACCTTACTCTTATATTTACCTTGAAGTCATAGAAAAGACTGTGAAGATAAAGTACAAATAAACTTTAATTAATAATGAGGAAACTGGGTACGGTTCCTGCTGTAGGTGAAAATGTGAAATTTTAAATTTCTTCTCATTAATAATTATTTTCTTTTAGTTCGTAGTGAAAATTGAGGAATTAAGATGAGTTACTAAATAACGGAGATGGTATATAGCAAGATTTAACAATAATTGTGTTTTGCGTGTAATTAATTAAATTGAGAATAACGTTAGACGCTCTATTTCGTGCAGTGAGCCTTCATTTGTCACAATTGTCACCAGCCTTGAGATTTCGTGTCTTTCTCTTTTAGGTAGTTTGAGCTTTATTAAAGTACTATCTTTCGCTAGCGGCTTCACCCGCGTGGACCCTAGGGAAATGGTAAGTGGGATAAAAAGTATCCTATTATCTAAGTCAGCTAATACCCTATCTGTACACCAAATTTCATCAAAATCCGTTCAGTAGTTTCGGCGTGTTTGACCGACAAACATCCAAACAAAGAAATTTTCACATTTATAATATTAATAGGATTTTATTAATTTATTTTATTTCTTAAATCAATGTTTTGTAAAGTTAAACCGAAAACATTTTACTGTAAACAGTTGATATTTATCGAGGCACGACATAATTTGCGCTGGTGCTAATGAGATATTGGGTTTGATCATTGTTTATGGCGCCTGTAGCCTGGCGACCGCCTTGTCCATTTCTAAGTAACGTCAGCTATAAATCCAGATTCATATTATATGCAAAGATTTCTCGGAAGTTATAAAAGTATCGAGTTGCCTGATTACACTGTGGCAGGCATCCTAGATAATAACATGACGATAAATCTTCATAGAATATTAAAGATTGAATCGAATCCTCCTGTGTTTAGAAACTATATTTAAACGACTATTTTCGTTTTCTGAGATGCGCTCGTGACGAAATATAGGAACTTGGCAAGATGCACGACATCATTTTATTTATTGCTTTCTTTCGGCATCGCTCTTATATGGCCGTTTAATAAAAAAAAAATAGTTTCTATACCTTTTCCGAGTATATCTTATTAATTTTACGCTTAAAATTATGTGTAAATATTTCATCCAATAGACAATGAAAACAAAAATTATTGTTCTGGTCTTTTCCCAAGCATCACTGCAAACAATTGCTGTTATTTGCAACAGTTAAATCTAACAGTCATCCCTGTGGTAACGGAAACTTGCACAACTTTTATTGCAGCTAACGTTTAAACCATACTGCTAACCGTTCCACTAACTAAGCCCAGTTATATAACAGTTCCTAATTGTGATAGTACTTCCTTTGCTGTCACCTTATCGGATAATTCTTGCGTGATTCGAATTTTAAATCCATATTGTCGTTACAGAACAATGATCCTAGCGGCGGTAGCACGATTGCGATTGACTTTTGAGCGACGTTGATGGATAATCTTCAGTCCTGATTGGTGGCGTTGGCCGTCCAGCGCTGCTATTGGACGAAGATGTCGGGGCTTCCGTCGAGGAACGAAGAAGCCATCAACGGTGTCGACGTCCGGGAACAAGGCAGCGCTTTAAGGTTAGTAACCGAAACAGATATTATACGAATATAACAGGGAATGTCATCGGCTGCTGCCTATGAAAGATTATTGCAGATAATTTCAGGTAAATGTGAGATAAATTAATTATGACGAAACTATTATTTTATATAGAATAAAACAAAGTCTAGTCCCTATATCCAGCTTAATGTCAAGCTGAACTTGTGGGCAGCTGTGTGATGATGAGTAGGATCCATAGCAATAATCTCCGTTCTATCCTGATATGACGGCTCTTCGATACCATTTAGTGTTAAAGACCTGGCACTTCATATTGACGATTACTATTTACCAAAAAGTGAGTGTTGCGTGCACTGTATCGCTTTAAGAACTTACTACCTAGCAAAATCAAAGCAATGCTTGTGCAGACATAAATTTTCCCCATAATCGACTATGGTGATGTGTGCTACCTCGACCTGAATGCAGATCTACTTAATAACCTTGACCGTGTTTTAAACAACTGGATTCGGTTCGTATTCAATCTCCGTAAATACGACCACGTATCTGCCCATCGCTACCCTTTGAAATTGATGCCTATTCGAAAGAGTAGAGATGTCCGTGCTCTGTCCACCTTATTTTCATTGGCGCAATCACCCTAATTTCCCAAGCTATCTCATTCCACACTATAGTACTTATGTAAGAGTCCTACAACAGACCTTCGATCTTCTTCTAATAGACTAATTATGTGTCCTGCTCATTACTCTGATATCATCCACTCTTCCTTTTTTGTTAAAGCCATTCCCCTATGGAATGCATTTTCCACAATCATCAGAATGTCCCCCAGTTGGTTTGCTTTTAAAACCAAGTTGCGCGATTTCATATTAAATAAGGCAGAAATGTAAAAGTTGTTATCGCATATCTATTAAGTTTAATATTCATTCAACTACGAGTATGTATTTGTATCATTATGTATTAATTTCCACATCACCTAAAGGTTGACTGGCCGGGAATAGCTAAGGCATTAAGTACGCCTTTGTATGATTATGCATAAGGATCTTTTAAACAACACAATGAATTTTAATGCGGTTTTCATACCTATGTAAAGAATACAAGACCATGCAGGCGAAGCCGCGTGCGTAAAGCTAGTAATAATATAAAAAGTAATAAACAAATCGGGTAGCTGTTTCAATCGCACACAAATTACATTTTGGCAAATCTATTATAATAAAAATATAATAAAAAAACTAAAAAAACGTTTATAATAAAAAAACTGATTTAAGATTTAACTCGAAGTGCAATAGCTAATCTTTGAAAAACATCTTAGTCCGTATATGATAAAAAAATAACAATAGATGTCAACACTCAACACAAGATTGCACGAAACTCTGATGTGTATATTTTGTAATTATGACCAATTTTGACACTTATCTATTATAGTTTGTTGCAATAATTGCCCAAGTATATAATTGCGACTGTATTTTTGCGTGATCATTATAATGGATCCTGTGGATAGATAATTGGGAGATGGTTGTGTTACAGTTTAGCTATAAATACGTGTCAGATCTTAAATGCAATTATAAGAGTACATATATACAATACATTGTCGTTTACTACAATAAACGACCCGGTAAGATGTAGTCAGATGAGGTAATACAAAATAGTAGTATTTGCCGATCAATTCACTTGATTGTAGGTCACTAATATAGTATACGTAAAATTAGTACATAACGCTTAACGAACAAAATGTTAATGAGGTAGGTATAAGATTGCAAATGTTGTATTTACAGAAGTTAGTTGAATAACCCACCAATCCGTATTGGGCTCCAGTAGCTGGCTTAGGACATTATCTCTGTGATGAATATTTTGAAGTTTCTAGTATTAAATCAGAAACTAGAAGATAACGTTATCCAGAAGTGACGCAGCATAAATTAGTTGTATTCCTCAGATATCATGAAACTGATTTTATTATGGAGATCTTTGTAAATAATACTTAACTTGATTACTGTACAGTACCTTACCTGTACCTTGAACTCTGCGTACCGAGTAAACAAACCGCATTGTTACATGTACCAGTAAACTGCTAACTCTCTCAATATAACATTGTTTTCATAATATTGTAAATCATTTGTATTACACTGCGACAAGCTCCAAATTACCACCATGTTCGATCAGCTCTAGGGGTGATCAGCGGATTGTGAAATTTGTCCGTTGCACAAAGCCATTGTTAAGTTCGGGAAATGAGAATGAATTTCTTCTGTTCACTTAAACGATTGACGATTCCGAATGTCAATGTACTGTTTAAAAAGGTGAAATTTAGTTTTGACCTTTGAAGTTTCGTCTTTGAATTCGTAGGTTGTACTTTCTTATTTTACGTATAATGCGTGGACATGGATTTTTCTTTCACTTTCCAATTTCTTTAAATAGTGACTTAATAATTTTGTCAACTATACAATTACTTTCTTCTAAATTATTACTATTAGTAAGAAATATAAAATTCTTCGTTCTTGCATTATTTATATCATAACAATACGGCGGTCGGCGATACAATCTCAGTTTTATCTCAAAGTGGCTAAGTACAGTTTTAATTAACATCATGTTACACTTACGCATTTATCGAAACATTTGAGGCTGCGTTTGAAATTCAAGAAAACATAATTGTTTTCCCGTGACTTCCTCTGCGTAAATTATAACCTATTTTTTAAGTTAGTCTAGTACTTTCGGAGCCTATTTATTCAATGCAGAGAAACAGGACAATCAAGTCTTTCCTCTATAATATAAATGAACAAAACACGGATCGTTGTAGTATTCGATATTTATATGACATATTTCTTTATGTATATAAAATTAGACAAACGAAACCTTAGTGTATTCTAGCCTTTTAATAGTGACATCTGTTGTTGCAAATATAAAAGTTAAATAAATACAAACACAAATTAAACAATTAGTATAGACTATATAGTATTTAGAGAAAACCAAATTAAAATTAGCAATTTTTAGTGTAGTTTAGAGAATGGTAAAATATTTAAAAAATATATTGCACATATATTTCCAAATCATATCAAAGGTTAGATGTTATAAGATCGATACGGTAGTTAAGAACGGTTTCATCCTACAACTTAGCATTAACCGATATTACTTAACAATGTATAATCTTATTGACTGATAATCTATACCGCTGACCCGATTATAAAATACGACAATACCGCTTTGTTCTAATATCTTACTGATAAATGATTATGTATCAGATTTATGTACAAATTAGTAAGAGTGACGTTTAGAACTTTCGAAATTCATTGCAATTTTATAGCATACGTAATACAACTGGGTTGATGTATCTAGGTTAACGATATAATTTGTTAGGATGTTTGTTTTAAGCAGCTCTTTGTTGACAATCTTAATTTTGTGTGCATCACTTGTTTTTTTTACTACCGTTGGTTTTTTTTGTTTTACATTAGATTTGACTTCTGTGTCATTATTATTTGTCGTAATTATTCAGGCTTATGATGCCCCAACTACTGTGGCACTGTAGATTCACGAAAGAGAATTCCACACATCCCCTGTTTATGTTGTTTAATGCATTTCTCGTCTCGTTTCTCAGAGAAAAAAAAGACCTTATGAAGTCGAATAGAATTTGATAGGGAGAATGGCTGATGACCCACCACGCAGGCTCGTTGCGGATTGGTGGCTGTTTACGACTTCAGTTGCATCCAGGGACAGCGGCTTAACGTGCCTTGCGAAGCACAGAGTTACTCGATGTAATAAATCTTTGGTCACCTATCATTCCTATTCTGCCCTTGCGATAGTTTCTTAACTTCCGCATCGCAGACCTAATGCGATAACCGCTACGCCGTTGAGCTCCTTATTATTATTATTACTTTCATTAAATACAAACAAATATTGTTGATAAATTAAATAAATGCATGTTTATCAATGAAATCCTACTTAACTGTTTGGGAGTTTGCCCAGTGAGCTCAGCCGCTCTTTACGTTCGAAACATTCGCTGGCGCCATTTTCCTGGCATGAAAATTTATATTATGTAAACTTACATACACATTGATGTTAAGTAATATTAAGGAAGTTATCGTTATTTGGAATTCGATTTTTTATTTAAACTCCCACTTAGCTAAACAAAATTAACATAGCAGACGGGGAATAGTTCTATGGAATATTTGTAATTTAAAGGTTTTTTTGTTTATAAAAATATATTTTATTTCATTTCTTAATTTTTGCGTCGGGGGTTTAAAAGGTAAAAGCAAATTGGCCAACGACACGACACATTTTTTTCCCCAATTCAACTATCTACCGATATGTAACATATGTACTCTATCAATAGTATTTCCAAATATGAAAACTGTATTTCTATGTGTAGATAAAAATAAGACGTAGAAAACATTGTTGGCCTTAAACATTTTATCGATTCATACCTCAATATAGATGTCGAGATAAATGGAAATCTCGATATACCTATATCTGATAAGGAAAATCTGTATATATATGAACTACAGCCTTGACCTTGTGCTCTTGTGACGCTATAGATTATTATAAAAACTGGAATCATTAAAATATTAGGCAACATCACGTACACTGCTTTCTAAATATAGCTATAGCATTGGTTATACATACCTACTCATACAAATCAGAATCAACAACCGCAATCAGTCAATCAGTGTAGAATTAGCAAAGTTCATACATAATATCTGAATTCCTTTTATGTACAATCTCTATAAATTCTGAAAAATTATCCATATAAACTCGGAAAATTTCACCAATCTGTGAGACGCTATCTATATTTTGTAAAATTAGTTTCTTTGAAGATAAATGAACTGAGTTCCAGAAATTTTACGCTTCGAGTGCACGCATTAATATTGCTCCAAACCTTCTTTCTTTACTCACAGCCTTGCCCTAGGAATAAGGCCTTGCCATTTCGTTTTCAACTGTCAAAATTGATTACATCTTAAGATCTCATTTTTACCTATACAATCATCGTGAATGTCTTCTATAAGACGTTAGTTAATCCACACGACTTTATAATATGTCAAATAAGGATTTATATCAAAACCATTTTATGAATACAGTGATTGATGATTCAAATTGACTGGTTTGTTATGCAGATTTGGATGCGGTCAACCGTAAAGCGGTTACCCGCTATAGTAGTTTACTTGACTCAGAAATGTAAATAATGGACATTTTTACAAGACCAAAAAAGCAGTCTGGTGTGATCGTGTCGTCGCGGGCTGCAGCGAGCGCATACTTGGAATGTTATTATTTGTTTACTGGTGGAGCTTTCTACTTTTTTCTTGTTTGATTAAGTAATGGATGTTCACCTTTATGCGCATTGTATTCTTGATTTTTTTCCAATATATATATTACATTAAATGAATTAAATTCCACTGGGACAGTATTGTGGGCAGAAGTTTATAATAAAATATTAACAACGTAATTTAGTCTATATCCCTTTGGAAGTAAATTGAAAAGTCAATTGCATTAACATTGATCGTTTGCAAGGGGATATGCAAACTGGTTTATTTGCGAGCAATACGCGTCGCCGAGCACGTAATCCAATAAGGCATGTCTTGAAGGTTAGTATAGGAAGCCAGAGAAATGGACGATGAGATGACATGCACGTAGAATTGCAGATGCAGAGAAACCTTATTTCGTTCAATTTTATGAATTGAATATAAAGAATATAATTATTCTTGAAGAAGTTTCTGAATGTGCTGAACTTGTATGCAGCAAATAAGGGTGATAATAACTAGCCCGGTCCTTGTTTTCGGATTCAAAAGTGCTTATTAACATAACGTTAAGCCTAGAGTCTAGAGTCAGAATAAATAATATTGATGATTTGGATATGGTATTTTAAAATTAGAATACGTCTCGAAAATAGTAAAAAGTCCATAGTAACATTGGTGATACTATGTGAATGTTAAACCAATAAATCATTCATACATCAAACACTCGAACCACCCGTATAGTTTATCTTCCGACGAAGCGATCCGTTCCAATCTATCAAATAAACGCGTAAAATTATTCGAAAATAGATCAGCACGTTCCAATCAACGTAAAAACTCGAACACATTAGCATGAATAACTAAAGAGGTAGCCACCAGCCAGCACACATCAAACGCTCCTCTAGCCAGCTTTAATGGCAACAAAATCAACAGTTTGACCGACTGCAGCGACAATTAAGCTGAATTGATGGAACTATTGGGGTCAACGAACCCGCACACATCTGTTTATTCCTGGTTTACATCATAGATTAGATTAGCGATAGATGCGATGTGCCATCCCAACGGTGTGATATAATGATAAATTTAACGCGTCCATGTCATGTGTATTGAGTTATTTACGTTTTCACAATCACGAGTTTTCGTAATCACATTGTTTTTGAATAGCAATAAATGAAATTGATGTACTGATTAGATTCTTTTATTTTATTTACGTATCCTTATAATGCTGAAGGTATTGCCAGGATAATTTATATGAGTGTCATAAAAGTTTCCAATTCATTTTTTATTGTAGTAAGACTCTCTATGGCTTCACTATGTTCCTGTAAAATCATATTCAAAATACTTAACATCTAGTGTATTATTTAGTCTATGTTCTTGTGCATCAAGTGTGACGGGAGAATGATAGTTTGAATACGTTTCACGCATTTTGTACTGCTTCGTATTCTAAATTTGTAAAGTGACCGTACCGAGATGATTCATTGGTGTAAAATTCTTCCAACTTGTGTGGTATAGTTTTCTAGTTTGTCTTCCCTTTGTTGATTGTAGTAAGTCCCGACCTCAAGATTGGATTGGAACTATAACTTAATAATTTCATAATTCTTTGTATAAAACATGTTACAATAATTTTAACTAAACTTAGCTATGATTCCTAAGGGTATAGATATGGAGCATGACTCATAACTTGTGTTTCCCAGAGGAGTAGGCGGAGACAAATGATACTACGATCCTACTATCAATCGCTGCACGCATGCTTGTCGCTTCTGCGAACCCTCTCAGAAACTTATTAGTATTCTCTTCGACAGACAAAGCATACGGGTACAGACAAATTGGAAAATTGAGTGTCATGTTGTAATATTTTGAATGTGTATTTGTCCTTCTTTCAGATGTAGTGGTTTTTTGTTTATGAGATTGCAGTAACATTGGCTACTTTTTACCTTAAAAACTACAGTTAAAAGTTATTTTTCTCTGTCTACGAGTACGAAGCGTCCGCTAACAGCTCGTTGCTTATAAATCGGACCTCACTACGATCACAACGTTAAATGATTGTACTCAGTTGAATGAATCACAGTTTATATTATATGAAAGGGATGATTGTCCAGTCTATGAATAAAACGGAGATAATTTCAATGCGATTGCTACAGTTAAATATACAATACAAGTTCATCATTACTTACGTACGAGTTGACATAATTTATTTACAATAACACATAATTTATATTAAGTATCCTTTTTCATGTTTCATTAATTCATTTTACTCGTTCAGTCATCTTAATATTCATCATTTTCTTATCCATATCATCTAATCACGCAGTCTTTCCTCATTTCTGGTCTCCCTCTCCCTAAAACCAAAATCCAAACCTACATCAACTTCATGAAGTATCTACGCCATTATTATTGAGTAGATAATAGGTACCCATCCCATTCATATTATTTTTAACGACTAATAGTGACGTGTGGTCTTAAAGAATGTTTATTACATAATATGAATGCAAAAAAATATTTCTTACGTATTCATAACCAAACCTGCAGTAGATACTTTAGTTTCACTCCGATATTGGAACAAAAGATTTCTAGACCAATTTCATAATTTACTGAATCAACAGTGAAAGTATGCTAATCCAACTGTAAACCACAAATTGGGTCTTTATAAATGGACAGTCGGTTTTGTAAAACATTTTTGATAATATATTTTTAATAAAATGACCAAAGATCCATTGAGTTTTAGGCTACGACTAGACTAAACGGAAGCAATGTTTCTCATATCCCATAATATTCTATTGTCTTATAATCTACTTTCCATGTTTTTAATGTTAGTAAATTCTCTGCAAAGGAAATATAAAATAGGAATATATTTTGTTTACTGTTTGTTATATTCTGAAGTTAAAATTGAGCAAACAATAATTTATGTATGTAGGTTATTCCTTTAATGGAAAGTGAAACTTTAAAGTTTTAAAAGTCGCAGTCACGACTTGCTTAAAAGTGATCCTAATAGACCCACTTTTACATCTCACGGACCAAATTTTTTTTTCGGAATCACATGGACCCGTCCTTGTTAATCCTTGGTTGGTTTAGACTATATGATTTATGCTACATTTATGTGTAGTTTGGCCTTTCTCGAATCAATGAAAGAAAATTAAGTTTTCTTAATCAACCCGTCTAGCTGAGTAAAGAAACTGGATTTCAAATATTACAAAAAGTTTCAATCTACAATTGTTACTGGAATTCAAGATTTTTGTAGTTCTGAAATTTTTACTGTTTAATTCGTTTGTAACATTTTCAATGCCAGTAATTTTAGTAGAACCTACTCACCAACTTTTATGTAAAGATAGATTTTGTATGACACATTGTACGAGGAAGTTATTATTTCTCGAGATATATTAATGTTTTGGAATGTTTTTAATACATAGATGAAGTAAAAAACCGTAAAATTAAAATTGGTCTATGTTTTATTCTAATTATTTATCGGTTATCGTTATTTAGAAAATGACTGCAGGCTAGGCTCGGATCATTTCATGAGAGTAGTGTATGTATAAGAACGACTCCAGGGCTTGTTCATGGGGCCTTACTAGAAATGTATTATGTAAATGCATTATTAAAGGCTGGATGCATTGTCTTGACTAACCCTCGATTTTGTAACCATCCCTCATATAAAGGCTGACCTTGCGTACCATATTAATTTTATGATGTAGATTAACATCACATTGTGTCCTAAAAACAAACTGCACTTCTTATTTATTATATGGTGGAGCAGTAACCTGCTACTGTTAGTAAATAGAAAGCGAGCGAGTAAGAAACACTAAAACATAATAGCTCGATGTTTATATTGCAAAAAGCACGTCATTTTATCATCATCATAATTCACATTCATATCCAATCTAGTTAACAGCAGTAGAAAGCGAGACGATAAATCAACTGCTTATGTATATTTTTTAAATAAAGGACTGTATTTTGTATTCTTATTTCAAAATATTAAGTATATTAGTGAGGATAAAATTACCGTTAAAACTGTTTCTACTTCCATCTTTGACAAATGTGAACTCAAACAGTATAAGGAGGGCCGCGACAACGCGCGTTTAACGCACGACAAGCGCGCACCATGTGAACACTATAAAAAAATTCAACGCGCGTTGAGCGCTTGTCATCTGAACGTAGCCTTAATGTATTAAGATGGCAAGGGACATTGTCGACATATTCGGAACGTATTTCATACTACACTAAAAATCGTTAGTATAACCTGCGCTCTGTCTCCCATTCTTTCTAAAACTTCTCTGTTGTTTGTTTATTACTTTACTTACATTCGGCGTCTAATATATGGGTAACTAAAAAACAATATTTTATGAAAATATTTTATTCAATAAAGGAAACAAGAATTGTGGTTTCCCGGACATGATGAACGATATTGTTGTGATAACATTGAGTCTGAGTGTTTTCACTTTTAGACACATTGCGTTTCAGTTTAAGACTCTCCTCTCCCTTCGTAATTTCATCTAAGTGGTAAGTTTTATTTTGGTCAGGATTTCCTTTCATACAGCCTTCGCCGCTGGTAGAAAATGTTTTGTTAGGTTATGACTGTGACTAGAAATTTTAAGGATACTTTTAAGTAGTTATATATAAAACCGTTGTTTATATACCTGTTTTATAAACGATCATGTATGTAAATCGAATGTTAAGGGGATACCCGTAAGGAATCTGCCTTAAAATAAAGACAGATAAATATCAAAGATATAGATAGATGAAAGTAGCAATGTTCAATTACTATATTTATTATTACTCAAGGTTGGACAAGTGGTAGGTTGTGCGAATGTTTAAACGTTCTCTTTTATTTTTAGGCAAATAAGTAATAACTCGTATGTGTACTGATCGACAAGATATGCTTAGAATACAAAACATGTTCTATAGAGGACATTTATTTTACTGTGACGCATATAGCAAGGTTATCGTTTAGTTTGACAGTACTTAAAGGCAGCAATGCAATGTCTATTTTAGGTTGAAATTTTCAATAGATATAAATTATAAAGAATAAATGATTCATATTTCTATTGTATTGCTTGTTAAATTAGCATTTGGTGTGGTGAAATTTGAAATTTATTTATGGGTAGCCATAAATAAATTTCAAATTCATGTAAAGAATATACTTATGAGTAAAGGCTATTATAAAGTTGATGATTATTTTAAGGACCGCAATGCATGGAATTAATAGCCTTCGCTCTGTTCTATAACGATTAATTATAGGTATGTACCAACCTATGTCCTACAGACTTTGAAACTTGTATTTATTATTGTTCAATATATCTATTATTTTGGTAATGACATGATTTATGTAAATGACATTACTTATGATAAAAA
This sequence comes from Diatraea saccharalis, assembly GCA_918026875.4. NCBI lineage: Eukaryota > Metazoa > Arthropoda > Insecta > Lepidoptera > Crambidae > Diatraea > Diatraea saccharalis. Next base: position 11,205,188 of record OU893351.1, read on the forward strand.
GCTAGTAAGTTTCTTTCGCTTGTTCTTCTTTCAGCTAAAAGACGTCCTGAATCAGTGGTTGGGGAAAAAATATTTTTGGACGATTCAAAAGTGCTTGTTGAATAAAAACATTTTCATTTCATGTCAACACCACGGATCCAAAATTTTCATACAACTATTAATATTACAGTGTAACAATTGGCGGTCTTATCGCTTAAAGCGATCTCTACCAGATAATCTTTGGATGGAGAGAACTAAATGACAATCAGGAAACGGGGATACAAACTGAAATAATTTAGTAGATATTAAATCATAAATATTTAATGGTATTAAATAAAACCAATACTATAAACACTATTAGGTAATACATAAAAATTTAATAACAGGTACATATATAATATATTACTGATAAAACTACATCTACATAAACAGATAAACATAACTATAATAAAATATATATTTATAATGTTTACCAGAGAAATTATGAAGTTGTTGTAACAGCATAGTTATGTGGTGAAATATCGGTTTTTCTCCAAATCTTTCAAGATATTTATCTATTGTGCACATCTTAATGAAGAAGGGAGAGCATCCCAGAGTTGCACAGCTTGGACACTGAAGGAACCATCATAAAAGGTGCTGCTATGTAGAGACGTTTTCAGTTTCTGATTTTCTGATGATCTCAAACTACAGGAAGTAACAATGCGCTTTTTCAAATAGCGGGAGTACGGGGAATTAAACAACAGTATATTTTAGAGGAGAGATAGTGTATGAGCTTTCCGGCGAAAACGGATAGGAAGCTGGGTGCGAAATTGAGATATGTGATCATACTTGCGCAATCCAAATATGAATCATATACTGAAATTCTGAAGACGCTCAAGTTTATTAAGTTGGACTCCGTAATATCAAGATAACAGATATTGGCATATTCAAGTAGTGGAAGCAACAGAGATTGTGCTAGAGCAATTTTAGTGGTAATCTCCTTAAAGATGCAACGGAAGCATACAGTTTTCTACTGACCCCCTGTAACTAGGGTCCCCAACTCAAAGTACTCTCCATGATGACACCCAAGTTTTTAAGTGATTCACTAAAAGGAATATCGTTTCCGTCAAAATTCACTTTAGGTAGAAGATGCAGATCGATTTTGGAGATCAGCCTGGAGCTACCTATGATAATAGCAACATATTGTAATTTATAAAATGTTGTATTGTATTCATATTAGATACGAATCCAAAGATTGCATAATTATTTTACTAACTGCACTTAATAATAAGTATACACTATATATACCGTATAGGAACTCCCTGCCGGCGTCTGTATTCCTGAGTGCATATAACCCAGACCTATTTAAGGCAAGAGTGAATAGGTTCCTTCTGGGCAAGCTCGTCCCACCGTTAATCTCGCCCATGTCTTTAGGCTAGATTGAGGTCAAGAGTGAGCCCATAGTAAATAAAAAAAAATACACAGCTTTTAATCCAATTTTTGGTATGGACGGCATTATCTCTATTTTGGAAGACTATACAAACATTATTTTATTTAAAATCTCCGTATAGTTTCTTTATCTAGTTAATATTGACTTAAACACCGTAACATAATTTAACGAAATATGAACGCTACACACATTGCTCAAGATGATTCATCAATAGTGAAGTTTTATCAGTTTTGTAAGGTTCAAAAATGTTTGCAAACCGATACTATCCTTGTACTCTGGCCTTGGTTTATAAAAGTTTGTTATTGATTGTTCTAGAATGGTATTGGTTTTTATATGATGAACCCAACTGTCACCCTTTCCTCCTATGTGACTTATTCATAAGTAAGGCTTTTAATCTAACAGTGAGGAATATTAATCATTTTTGGAGAAGCGCATCAATATGTTCCCGCGACCAAAAACGTTCCCGCTATGGACCCAACCCGTAACATAGTAGGTTTTGGTGGTCTTCACTATAGTAACGATTCACTGTCTGGAAAAATGCTGTCAGATATACCAGGGGTCCTGTCCGCATAACGGGACTCTAGGTCCTGAAGTAGTATTTGGCTGGTGCCCTGATTCAGGATCATTCCCCACACTCGAGGGTATTTCGCAGAAGATACAATCAGGTAGTTTGAACTTGGTTGGTCCCAGTTATTGGAGTGTCCTGATTTCAGACTTACGGTGTTTTAAAAAAAAAACCTTTTTTACTATGCGTTCTGTGTGATTTCTATTCATAGGCTTTACGAGAAAGAACATGATACTAAAAAAACTGTTAGACACTAGACTGTTACCGGCGACCTTTAGCTAATCAGACGAGATTTACAGGTAGGCACAACTAATCTGTGTACGATCTAAGGAGATTTAAATAATAAGATACCATTGTGAATGTTACATTCGCAAATAGTAATCAAGTGCTTATGTTAATATTTAAATGAGCGAATAGTTTGCAAATCGACTTGACCGCATCGACCACAATCGCCCAACCCGTCTCCGTTTACATCCAGTTAGCGGTAACTCTATCTTACGAGACCTAGCAATCTGACTCCGAGTCTAAGTTACTCGTAATATGACACTTGCACAACGATCTTGTAGTTTTGCTAATTATTGTGTGGTAATACTATTTGTGGTCGTGGATTTTTAGGGTACCGTACCACGTTCTCGCGTGTTGTGTCTGTCACATCTAATTCAATCGAAAATTACTAGACTGATAGGATTGAAATTTGGTACACTTATGTAAGCGTAAAACCCAAAGACATAAGCCTGTAATGTAATCATATAAAAAAATGAGGTTATTAGAAAATTAAATGAAAAGTTTTGCTAAGTTTTGTGAAAATGCATCAAATCCAGAGGCTTGTGAGAATCTCAAATAAATGTAATCTTATATTTCTTTTGAATTTGTTTAGAATTGATTTTAATAAAATTATATATGTATTAATTTGAAAAGGAAATACATTATAAGATCTTAACAATCAGTAAATATGTACACATGATAATTATAAGAAGTCTATGACTGTTATTGATTATTATTATTTATTTATTACACTTAATTGCACAACGTAGTGAATTACACAAATAACTTTAGAAAATTAATTTGTTCAAACCTAGAAAGAAAATTTACACATTTAATGAAAATACTTGATTATCTGACAGAATATATTTGCAAAAGTAATATATGATACACACTCATAAATATAATACTGTGATTTTGATTGAATATGAATTTTTGATAACTAACGTTGCGCTCACCCGACAGAAAAAGCCCCTTAATCCTAATTATGTTTAATAAGAGAATGCTTTTCTGATATCTTTAGGAAAAAGTATTCCACAGTCTAAAAACGTGCTAGCTAAATGATTGGCTATCCTGAGTCTTGACAGACGGAAATAAATAAGAAAGAGAGAGGAAATGAGAGATGTAATCCATAGTATTTAATGTTTGTACGGAACCACTGTCGGTTTGCCAACACTGACACACGCTAGTTCGTTTTTTTTTAACGTTGCTTTGCTAATAAAACAGAGAGTAAAGTATGATGCACAGTTAATTAAATCATGTTATTAAAAATTAATGAACTAACGATCCGAATAATCGACGTTCAGCGTCTATTAACCACATAGTCATGTTGTTATGTCAATGGAACACATGCGATTTTAATTTAACAGTAGACTATTTTTTCGCTATTGATCAATTAAGGAAAAAACTTAAGTATTTAAAATATATCCTTCCTTTTTTTAATAGTTTTTCTTTTTGGCTTTATTTGAAGTTATCCATTGAGGTTGTTATAAATATCAATTGACATAATCACAATTCACAACCTTATTTGTTCGAGATCAAGGCTCAACCTTGAACTCGAAACATTACACTAACAGCTGAGCGTTGTCGCAGTAAATGTTGCTATTGTTAATCATCCTAATACGCCTTCAGTCAAGTTGTAGAATATGAATAGTTCCATGGAATTGTAAAATGTCTTAAGGTCAGTTGCACAAACGTCTGCTTAAGCTCTGATGACTGTCAAATTTGTATGGATAATGTCGCTTTAAACTAATGCTGTTTTAATTAAATACTAGAATTTAAACCTGAAAATGCTGCAACTTGAGTTTAATTTGCGGATTATCTGTTGCTGGGTAGTTATCCTTTTTCAGTTACTATCTAATAATTTCCTTGGCTTGATAATTTGATTTCAGCAATGATATAAAATGAATTAAATAAATAGAAATTTTTAGGACTATGTATTGCTAATGATAATATCTTCTTATTCTTCTTAAATAGGAGTAAAGTCTTAAGTTTTTAATTTAATTCATAGTCCATGATCAATTTTAACAACAAAATGACAATCTAATGTAAAGTTCTTTCGTGGTTTAGAAAACAGATGTTGCTGATTGTATATTATTTATAACGCGACGCAGTAAAGTGCAATATTGCCATTCAAATCTCGAAAGACATAACTTTTCATAACAAAATTAGATCCATGTTCAAAGAAAAATAAAATAAATATTTGTAAAACGAGAAACACGTGGGTCTCACGTTATTTTCGTTACTTTTATGATATACAGATTTCAGCCTTATAACGATACAGTAAGACGCCATAATGGTACTCCGCTAACTGTCAATCATTATGTAGAAATTTGAACTCTAACTTGAAATGGATAAAGATGCAGCTAATTAGCAATCACAGCCTAAAAGCTGAAGTGAATGGAGCGTTACTTATAGCAAGTTAAAGTTGATATTTGAACTAGAAGGGAAATGTTGTTAGAAATAGCACAAGAATGTTCTGCTAGTGACAGACGGATGATAACAATGGTTTCCTTGATGATTGATGGCAAACAAGCCCTGTTTGTGCTTGGTATTTATTTATTAGATTCAATGTAAGTACATATTTTAATAATGAACGTACGCATCATGATAATTATAACAGATATGTTAGATATAAGAATGTGCCAATATAGCACCAGAATGTTTACAGTGCAACATATTGAACACTTTGATGAACATTTTAGCTGTTCCTTCTAACCATATCACATTTACTTATTATGTACCACAGCTTTGAAACATGACGTCATCTATTGTAGTTTTTTTATGCAAGTGTAGGAGTTGTTTTTTGTATTTATTGAAAAATTAAAGAGCATGTAAATATTATATTTATAGTTCGGGGAGCCTCACCCCAAGAAATGTTGAGAATTCTGCCCTAACCTGTTATTGAATGTATTTTGTTTAGTGTAGATGATATCGATTATCGAAAAAAACATAAATTTATCATCAGTAAAAAAAATTAAAGCATCTGTTGCTTAAGCAAATATAGATATTGTGCCAACTTTAATAGCGTATATGAAGGAGACATAACGCATTATCTTTTAAATAACTAATTCATTCATGTTTCTATTGATGTCAGCACGGTCGCTATCGAAAAAAAGAAAATGATGGGTAGAAGGTCGTTACTCCATTAGCCAAATAATATTAAGACCAAATATCATGTTTCATATTAGCAGAGTAAATTAATAGTGACGTTAAAATGTTACAGAAAAAACATCCAACAAGAAATTCAAGTTAAAAATCGTTATCTATTTCGGAATAATCCTTTTCTGTTCTTTTTTCCATTTGGTTGCTGTGAACGGAAATGATTTATACTTCCCATGTGACTGTGTTTTAATTAATTAATGAATCTCTTTAATTAAATATCTTTATATCTTTGCTGCATCTAAGGCTGAAACATTAAAGCAAAGACATAGATGCGTCGTCTGTTCAACATCTGGATCATAAAATTCAACTGAAAGAATGGTTTCTGTGTTGTGAATATATTGTGAAATAGTAGTAATGCATTTTTTAAAGGTTTGGAAGTGTTAATCTCTTCCCAATATAATGTGTGCCTGATTGGTCTTTTCTCGCCATTGGACCAACCGTGAACTGAACAATTCGTGCTTATTGATGTCGTCTATTTGGTTTCTATTCGTCGCGTGTCGGTATCAGAGATACGAATGGAAATATTGGTGAATGGATAGGAAAAACAACACAACCACCTGTTACTGTCCGGAAGCTGATGTGTTCGACTTTCACTAGTAGGGGAGGTAACATTGTTTATGGAGGCATAGGATATCATACCATTCTAAGAGATGCTCCAAGCTACTTCGTGCTTCGGAAGGCATGTTAAGCCGTTGGTCCCGGCTATATTTTGCAGTCGTTAATACTCTCCAATCCGCATTGGGCCAGCGTGGACGGTCATTACCCGTCCTCCTTAACCATCCATAAACAAGTCCTGAGCCCCTGCAGTGACGTAACAGGGATGATGATGTTAAGATCAGTCTTATAAGAATTAAAATCACTGCAATCTAAAAAGGAGATCATGACTCACCGCCAAATTATAGCGTCTCATTTAACAGGAAACTTCCAAGAAATTTATGTACCCCCTACTCATTTCAAAACAATTTCAATATTTCCTCACTCGTTTTAGTATAAGTCTTTGATGCATTTTTTTTTTTTATTAGAATTCGATTCTAGTTTGTTGTTGTATTACTGCTTTGATTTTTATTAACTGTATGCGTTTGTGATTTGAAGAACTTTATTGCTGGCATATGCTACTGATATGACGCCATTAATAACATTTCAATAAGATCGTACGCTATTAGCACTTCATTTGTTTCGATTGCTTCGATGTACTCAAATTGTACTTTGTATCCTTGGCGGGATTGCCTTTATAAAAGTGTATTTTTACTAAATCTATGAATTGGGTCATTAAAAATGAGTTTTGGTTTGTGGAGGTTTTTTATTTGTACTTTTTGTCATGTTGGATTATGTAAATAAATTTATAAATTTTATTAGATTACCAAACTTGTTACTCAGAACTGTTTATTAGAAATATCATAAAAATATTAAAAACCTACCATTCCCGTCCTTCATCTTGTCTTGCGAGTGCACACAAAGGTGTGTAGAAATCCAAAATCTATAAGAAATAGGAAAAAAACGCAGAACTTAACTTATTATTTAAAGATGGTCCGTACTTATCAATAATACCGAAAATATTACCAAATTGGAGTGACATTTCCTTCAATTATATAACGGGGAATATTATGATTATTTTTATTCGTCGTTCGTTCGTTTATTTTTCTTCGACACGCCGCTTCTTAGAATGATTTTTATATGTCAACGTCATACATATCTGAGAAAGAAAATAAAAAAAAAATATTCGAAAGGACAACAAACGTCAACAGCAATTGCATACACTTCCCGAAATAGAACATCGTTTCCTCTGCCCTGGGAGCATGACGCTAATGTAAACAGAGAACTCAGAAATCGTGAGACACAAAATAAAGTTGCACATGTTTGGAGAATTGACTTATTTGGGGAGTGTTACAATCATGATTTAGTAAGAGACATTGTATATTCTTACTGCTTTAATGAGCAAATGCTATTACGCGACATTTCGTGTCCTATATTCCAAGAAAAACTTCGATGAACCGTTGTAATTTTGTTCGTATTTACCATTGTGTGCGCTCCTTTATACCATAATAAAATAATCCTACAATTTGGGCTATTTAGAGTAAATGTAATAAAATATGTACGTTCCAAGAATCTTCTAATCTTAATTCTCATTTCAAGTAGCAATTCGGATAGGCTTCATTTGTAAACTTATATCATGTTTCATCGTTATTTGCTATACTGAATTTTAGAGTACGATTTGGATAAGATAAGATCTTTATTTGCTAAAATATAAACAATAAGGTTAAAAAATTAAATAATCAAATAAGTATAGTATTCTATCTGAGAACAGGTGTGCAAAAATTGTAATCATAATACGAGTATTATTCTATTAAATCATTAAAAGATAAAAATTATTTTACTCTATATAAGTTGTGTTCCATAAGCCACTTTGTCCGTTTTAAATTTATATTCATTAATGTTAAAAAAGTTTCATATCGTCTGGTAAATTTATTTTATTAAATTATTCATAGGTATATTGCATACATTATTTTTATAAATGTGCTTATGACAAGGAGGTTGAATTAACAAATATATATTTTTGTCTAGTCTGTCTGAGCATAACTTCTACACGTTAAGTCCAGTATTTAGAGTTGGAATGAACAAAAAATACATATTTTATGTAAATACAGGGTAGCGGCAAAACAGTAAGCTTCTTAAAACCTGGTTTACAACTATCATCAAACCAATAATTATATGCTAAAACTCCCCATAATAACAGATCATAGCTCAAAACAGACGACACACGCTAGTCGGTTAACGCAGCTTCAACTGAGACTGTTTGTTTCAATTTTTATTGCAAATATAAAACGGTTTAGTTTTCCACGTATATGGTCAATATAATACTTCCAAATTAAAAATTCATCAATAAACGACCTAAGAAATCGTATTGAATCTACTTCGTCTATTTCAATATTTTTGTAATTAATTTTTACAAGAATAGGACTCTTGTTTTAAGTATGATCTCAACTGAATTGATTAAGTATTGTTGTAGCTTATGTCACCCGACAAATGATATAGCTTCCCGTAGGTGAAATAATTTTTATAATCAGTCCAGTTGTTTAGGTGCCTATTCGATCCAAATAAACAATTAAATATTTCGTCTTTATAATAGTTTTATTATAGGTGTTTTTATTTTAAATATTTGACTTCTTAATGTGCATTCCAGGGTGGCGACCAACACACCGCACCTGGTCAGCTTGGGAACAGGCCGACTGAGCACCGCCGTCACCTTGCATCCCATCAAGCAAGGTGAGACCTCTTCACATCCACAAACAAATAGACGGGACGCTACTTATTTGAATTTATACAAACAATCGCGCTCTTACCCCATAATAGTTGAGTGACACGAGCTAAACGTATAAGTTAAGTACAAACAATCGCGCTCTTACCCCATAATAGTTGAGTGACACGAGCTAAACGTATAAGTTAAGAACAAACAATCGCGCTCTTACCCCATAATAGTTGAATGACACGAGCTAAACATAGGTATAAGATGAGGTTAAAAGTTAAGTCGAAAATTCTCATAATTTTAATGCTTAAAAAAAAGCTTTTCAGTTTTAACTGAATATATGTTTATCCGCAATAGGGATGATGACTGGGCAAAAATAAAAGAAATTCTATTTAGTCCCTCAATCAGATAATAGAAAAATATTAGATACGTATTTTTTTTGGTTTCAATTTAAACAAGAAATGGCTTAGAATGGAATAGACATTAAAGTTGGGGAGTGGGGGCGCGCTACGTCACAGTTTTATAGAAAATGTATGAAAGCTTGACGTCATGCGACATTTCAATTCAATGTATTATCGTGATTTATTGATAACTTAATAATTTTAATTAGTATTTAATATTCTTCAATAATCTACTTGACTTACTACTACAATAAACAAATAAAAATTAGTCGTCATCAATATTATCTTGCATTTGGCTGAACTGCTTTTGATGCGGTTTCAAAAAATTAATTGTTACACTTAGAAGGTTTTGATATTTTAAACGACTTTAAAAAATTAGGATATACGTTTAACCCGTATGTTGCATGTTTGTCCGCGATGAACATCATGTCTTTATTTATAATTATTTAATATTTTTTACTGTAGGCCTATTTTGCATTCACAATGCTATACTGTTAAATATCTTTACTGAGAAATTCTTAATGTTTTCAAACATATTTTCATTAAAGATATATTTATCAGTATAACAGAATTATTCACATATTAATTTATTAGAATACATTTTCATCTTAATCTAAAGTTTAAAATATTTGTAAAAATATTTCTTTCGGATGTTCGGGTGGAATGCTCAAACATGGATGGACTAGTAGAGTAAAGTAACAACATATAAATGTATTATTTTTTTACTTAAAGGTCGCGTAACGATAGGCTCGGATCCGACATGCGACATCTACGTGGTGGGTACCGGTGTGACGAGCGTCCATTGTCGCGTGGAGAACTCGCACGGTGTCGTCACATTGTACCCAATCAGCGGTAGCACTCTTTTGGACGGGTTACCAGTGGACAAACCCACCCGTCTCTCACAAGGTAAATCTTATTTTAAAGCGAATGCGAAAAAGGAGGATGGTTTGAATTTTATTCTATGTAAATTATTTATATCAGGATTCTGCCAGTGAGAGCTAATGTTTTACCAGTCGTTGCCACTGGGTCCTGAAATTTAGCTGTTAAAGTTTTTTGTTACGATGGGCGTCAAAACAAAGTTTGCAATTAAATCTTAATTAATATATTACGTACGCCCAAATGTTGTGCAATTCCGTTGGGTATTTAGTGTTATTTCAAAGTACTACGTAGTAGCAGTAGGATACAACCTTATGAAATATGAAATTATATCGAAACAGTAATTAATACTGATTATGTCAACTAAGCTTTAACTTCTAAGTTTTAGAAACAATGCACGCGTAGTCTGCCACGATCTTGAACGAATCATAAACAATGACACATTAAAGACTTTTAGGTGTTTTTTGCAAGGTTTTTGTCTAAATATCTGGTGAAGTTCTGATAAAAACTTTAGACTTGAAAACCAACATTATTCGACGTATAAAACATGACATGAAAGGTTTTTGATTATATTTTACTGTTATTTTTACTCATAAAACAGTCTCATTGGGGACCAAAGGTCATAAGTAATGTCAACTATTCAGTCAAATTGTAAGATTTTAATTCTAGTTAAAAGCTCTCCTATGGATTTTGGAAAACTTAATGTGCGACCACTTGTAAGTTAAGTTTGTTTTGATTATGATGTGGTGAACGGTGTTGGTGTAGAATTATATCTCGTCTGTTTAATTTTGTAACATCAATGTAAATTATATCACTGTTTGTTTACCCCTTATAATTAAATAAAAAAATAAAAATTTAAAAAAGGTCTTTGGGACGACTTGTGGCAGTTGTCCCCAATAAGTGGCAGTTGTACCAAATGTTAATTTCTCAATTAAAATAATTTGATATCTGAAAGTTAATTAAGTGTCACTGCTTAGATATATATTGAAAACAGAATGGTTTTCGCAATCTAATATCTAAATAAATATATTCCTGTCAAGTCCATGTTTTCTTCCATCTATATTCTTTTTCATATAATATGACGGTTCAACTACGTTTTTATCAAAATTCGCGGTGTACACTTATAGGTACATACCATGACTTTGTTTCTAAATGGACCTAAAATGACTAAAGTTTGACCCCTCAATCACATTAATGTCACCTAGCGAGAGAAAATCGGAAATCACTACGGTTATTCAAAGAAATAAATATTGAATAATTAGTTAGTATTTCGGTGGCGTAGTGGATAAGCGCCGCGGCCCGCGATCGTAGTCGTTAAGCAACTTTCGCAAGGATCGGTCACGGGATGGGTGACCAAAAAGTTATTATCTCGAGCTACTCCGTGCTTCGGAAGGCACGTTAAGCTGTTGGCCCCGGCTGCATTTGCAGTCGTTAATACCCTCCAAACCGCATTGGGCCAGCATGGAGGGTCATAGCCCATCCTCCTTAGCCATCCATAAGAAAGGCCTGAGCCCCTACAGTGGGGACTTAAAGGGCTGGTGATGATGATGATGATGAGTTATTATTTCTCAATAATAAATGCTATTAGAAAATTGCTATAAAAAAGAAAAGGAATCGTTCCTTTCCAAAAGACAAAATTTCAAAAAAGTTTCTTTCTTGTTATTGTGCTGCCATCTATGCCGAACTTTGCGTAATATCCTTTACTGTTATACAGGTAGTATGCTGACAATCGGACGGTCCAACTATCTGCGATTCAACCATCCAGAAGAAGCTAAACTCATGAAATCAGTTCTACCTTCAGCGCACGTATCAATGGCTCCTGTACAGTTTCAACCGAACGAACAATGTCTTACCACAGGTAAGGTACATGAGTTATTAGACGGTAAAAATTAGAGATGCGCCGAATATTCGTTTGTATTTAATATTTGAAGCATTCGGTTTCGTTTCGGTATTGTCGCCGAATATATTCTGTTTACACGACATGGTATTGAACTAAAAAACAGAACTTTTTATATAAGTATATTATATTGTAAATCAAAGAAATCCTGTAAAGACTTTTTTCAATAAAGCTAATAAAATAAAATTTATTGTTTACACGGTAAAACAATGAAAGGGCTAAACCGAATATCCGCTTCGTTTAAGGGCTAACCGAATAGTATACCGTATTCGGTGAAACCACTATTCCGCGCATCTCTTGTAAAAATATCCACTTCTACTTGTGACAGTTGATTGAGGTTGTGCTGAACTGCTGACTATAATAAAGTGGCATCTATCTGGCCACGCTTACATATCCATATAAAGTGAAGACGAAGTGTCTAATTTATTTTACTTCACCGCAAGATGGCGCCCATTCACGAGCACACATGGCACTTATGAAAAGTTTCTGGAATTTACATAATGAACGATAGCAGTTCCTAGGCTAACAAAACCATATATTCCTTTCTTTTTTCACTTATCTTGTACAAAGAGCAACACTTTCTCGTTTCGTTTCGTTATTTTCGATTCTACAAGATAATTATGAAATATATCATTTACTATTTTAATATAATATGTATGTTAATTTTTACATCATTATTCATATACTATTTCGCTCTTCTTGCATATAATTTTAAATTTTTATTATTAATCGAAACAACTGTAAAGCTCCTATCAGAATGACAGCGCTCTTAGTATCATTCTGCCCATATATGAATGATACACACGCCTTTGCTGAGACAGGGGTCTGCCTTGGTCTCGCAGTGTTCTTCTTTTTCTTTTTTTACTATGTTCTTGTGTTGATTTTTATGGGTTACTAGCTGACCCGACGGACTTCGTCCTGTCAAAAAGATTTGTAATGTGGCAGTTTTTTTGCCTACGTATTTAAAAAAATTCTCCTGAACAGAACCGTCACCCTGGTGATAGGGCGTTGTGAATAAAAAATAATTAAATAAAACATATACAAGGATTTAAAAGTAAGTAATCGCTTTATTGTTAATCATGTGAATCATAATTATTATTGCAATGTATTAATAGTAATAGTATTAAATATAGAAAAAAGAGATTTTTATGATCATAAAAACACATTACACACAACAGCATTATAAAAGTAAACTATTCGAATTAAAAAAATATATAAACATTCTCAAGGAAAAATGCTGGAAGAATCCATCTACCTGTACCCCGGAATGGGACTCGAACCCATTCGCGATCCAGGGACTGCTCTAACCAATGAGCTATCTAGGACCCAACAGCTTTGCTACTACAGAGCGTATTTTCATCAATGTTCCGGCAATACATGTAATGACGTGGAAACTGATGCATTTTATCTCGCGTGCCGAAACTAATACAAAAGAAACGCGAGTTTCGGAACGCGACATTAAACTCCTCCAACTATGTATTCTGTGCTCCAACGCACACACGCACATTGTTTTGATAGATATGATCTTTGACGTTAGGAACACACCTACATTGCTTAGACAACAGTGAGTGCTTGTAATTTAATATGAACTTTATACCATAACAATAAAGCTCAAATTGAATACGTTTTAGTTACAAATCATTTGTATGGGAAAAAGAAAAGGGCTATTTTTAGGGTTTTTCCAGCAATAATTCTAATTTTTCTCGCCGTAAAAACCATCCTTGAACTTCAACGAACATTTTAAAAAAAAAATTTGGCCAAATTGGTCGAGGCGTTGTTGAGTTATGCGCTTACCAACACATTTTGCGATTCATTTTTATATATATATAGATGTATGTATGTAAATTTATTTCTTTCTTACAAGGGCTGATCATTTTTGTATGTAACTTATATAAGTAATTGAGATCAGACAATGAGTCGAATGTCGATCAGTTCTGTATTTCATGCTGATATATTAACGGTAACTTATAATAATAATGACTTATGAGCATGATGTGTATATGTAGTTTTATTAAAACGACCTTTCTAAAAACATCGCTATAGTAAAATTGAATCAAAATATGTAAAATCTAAAACTGCACAAATATTGTATTTTATACTGTCAGCGATAAAGTGTAATATTAATCCTAAATTATCTTTCATTTCTGTTTCACAGCTTATGTAAATCACCGGACCGAACCAAGTAATCAATGCTACCAACAAAACAATATGCAAAACATATACAAAGACAGTGTACTAACGCAACTAGACCAAGAACTGGATATGACACTCAAAGAAATGTCCAGAAAGAAACCACCAGTAGCACCAAGAAAACCTTACAGAGATCTAGATCAGTCCGATTCGAATTCAGATCAAGAAACGAGACCGAAAGTATCTAATATCATGGCGAAAGTGTCCAAATTCGAATACTACGCGAAACAACACAAGTGCATAGGCAGAAGTCAATTTTACACTAATAACGACAACGAGATATCGCCTAAAGTTTTTAGTGCTAACTCTTTGACTGTGAATACGCCCGCTAAAGATGTTCTAGGTGGTAAAACAATGCCTAATTATATGAACAAGAATAAGCAAGAACAAAAAGTAGTGGTACACAACGAAAATAATTCTATGGATCCGAAGAACTGTTCTTACGCGAACGTTGCTATTAAGAACAAAACAAAAATAGATGATATAGTAAGAAATTTCGATGATAACACAAGGACGAAATTGCCAAAGAAAGTGAACAACGATCAAGTGAATACAGACAATATATACGGTAGAATAAACGTGAAACAGGAACGCGATAAGAACAACGTTGAAAACTGTAAAAACAATGTTGAAAACTGTAAAAACAACGTTGAAAATTGTAAAAACAATGTTGAACATTATAAGAACAATGTCGAAAATGGCAAGAACAATATAGATACGGCTAATGTGGACGTTGCTTATAGTAGATGCGATGGTTACGGGAGGATTGGTGATAGAAGTGGGAATATTTCGAAAACGCTCACTCTACCGTCGCCGGCTTTCGATAGGAATCCCCAGTATTCACCGGTTTACGCCAATTTCCATTACGATAGAAGTTACGAAGCTGAAAATATGAGAAAGAAGGTGAGTGTCCAAATATTTTTTTACTGGCTGATTAAAACATCCAACTATCTAAAGATAATATGTAGCTGAGGGTTGGTAATGTAATAAGGTAAATTTATAACTGAAACTCTAATATTTAGCAAATTGAAACTCACTCAGTAGTTGACAAAGGTTCTAACAACTGAGTAGGGTGGCGAGTGATGAACTGAGTGATGGTTATTGGAAGCTTTAGTACCGTGTGTATATGTGAATTTGTGGGAGAGCGGTGCAAAGCAAATCTTGTACATACTAATAAGGCGTTTCACTGCTACGAATTAGCACATGTAAGCAGTTTTTTATAAACGTCAAACGTCATTCAGCAAGTAGTAAGCAAAGAGTAAAGTAATAGGGAATGTAGTAGGAATTTAATATATTTTGATTTTATAATTATTTGTAACAGCTAAGAAGGAACAGAACACATTGAATAAAAAAAGACATGCTCAAAAACTTTTTTGTTTACTACATGTACTAGTGCTGCTATCTACGCTGAGCTTTGCGTAATATTTTGTATTGGCTGTGGAAGTTGCTAGATATCATTGTTTCACAATAACAGCATTGACTTCCGTCTGATTCTAATACATGAAGAAATTTTTACAATTAATCTTAACTATTTGCGAGTAATTGATTAAAAATCAGTAGTACGTCATATTCCCTATCTGTCTCTATTTAATTTTTCATGCACAAAATATGTATGTTGGTAGCCTTATTGCCTTAGGTATTTTCTCTCAGTTAACCCTAGAGTGCTATGGGGAAACCGATGGTGATAGGGTGCACAATGAAAAGTATTAAGATATGCAGTCTTTACCTTGACAATATAATGTTAACAGCGCTATGAACCTGTGTCGTTATAACTCATGTCATCAAAGATCTTATCTCTTATTTATCTTAGAAATTCTTAATTTAAGATATTGTTATCTGTAACATTATACAACTGAAATTAGATAGCTATCAACTTATTTCTATTAATCATATAACAGTTAATTTTAATTTAGCAAAAACCACATTTTACGCGCTTCAAACATTGTTATTCCTCAGAAAATTCAATAATTGTCTCAAGAGCGATTTGAAATACGTACAAATAGAGATGCGCCGAATATCCGTTTGGTATTCGATATTCGCCATGTTTTTCACTAATCGTATTCGGCTGAAGTATTATTTTCCATTATTCATTAAGAGTAGTCTATTAATTATGTCCCTTATTTATTAAATTAGCAATACATCCAGGCATTATCAGGCATAAACGTATATATGTATATACAGGACAAACAAAATAGTAGTGTAATAAACACTATTAAATTAAACAATAGGTCTTATCTATGATATCGTTTCGACGTAGCGATAACAAAAGTATTGCAGGTTTCAATGCGACATTTTAGTAATTGACGGTGTCTTTAAGAGCTGGTAGCTTTTAAAAAAACGCAGATTCAAAAGTGTGCTTTGAAAAAAATTTAGAAAGAGAAGAATCAATATTTATAAATAATGATAAATTATAAGACAAATCATATAGTGAAGCGTTGCTTAACATAACATAGCTTAACATTAACAGTTATGAAATCAAAGATTTCGCCC